>OY744481.1:242536987-242911996 GCA_963556165.1 Tipula helvola | reverse complement strand
ATTTTTTTATCATAGTTTCATTGAATTTCTTTTGGATTTTTTTACAATTCATAAAAAAATAAATTGTTTAACTATAAGTGTGGGTTTCGACTTGGGATGCCTTTGCAAATAATTGCAATCTGTTTTAAATTTTTTCACACGAATAGCATACATTGAAAAAAATACATATCGGTATGTAACTTTGTCAACGCAACCATAGACAAATTTACAGTACGATTTGCAATCAAAAGTGGTAGTCATGCCTACAGATCTTTTTACATTGCAAATTTTGCATTTACAAAAAGAAATAAAAATTTCCCTTATTTTGTTTAGGTACATTTTCAATCCTGCGATAAACAAAGCAAGCTGAAATATTTTTCCTATGTGAATACTTTATTAGCGATTTTCATCAATTACTGTAGAGAATTTTATAAAGGTGATGAGAAATGTCAAAATTTGACTATTCATATTAAGTTTGTATGTACAATTTTGTGTTTTAATTTAACTAACTAATAAAAAAAAAATTAAATCGTTTTTCAAAATTTTGTATCATAATTGTAAAGCAGATTTAAGTTACTTTGAGGTAACAGTCATGTAACTTCAAAAATATATGGCTAAATATAAGTATCGGAGTAATAAAATGTGTAGTGTTTTTAGTTCTCTTGCGAGAGCTGACAGAAGCTCAAGTTTACATCAATTCCCAAAGGAAAAAATATTAAAAAAGCACTGGATTGCGTTGTGTAGGATTGGAACGAAGGCCAATTATAATTCAGGAATGTGTAGTAATCACTTTACCTCAGATGATTACACAAACCGTAAGTTGTCGAAAAAAAATGTGTCTTTGAATTTTCTAATATTTTTGTTTTTGTTTTAGGAAATGGAAATCATAACAATGCTATTTGGAAAAGAATTCCATACCCAGCCAAAACTTGCCACAAAGTAATGTTAATACAAAAAGACAAAGAAGGGATCAAATAGAACTTAGAACTGAGAGACGAGAAAGGCAGAGAAACATGACAAATTTAGAATCGGAGGTCAAAAATTCAGTTTTATCTGTAGAACAACAGGAAGAGTATGCTTACGAACATAATAACCTAACAAGCAGTTCCAGCAATATAAAACCGCACTCGAACGATCTTAAGGTGTTGCTTCAGGTGCATTCACAATCTGAAGGCCTTTAAATTTGTGACGCACGCGTTCCAGCAAACATCCTGGACAATGACGGATTCCGTCAAATTTTTGTGTTGGATTTAATTAAAAATGAAACTTTATTAAATTCTTGGAAGGGAATTAATAAGTTCACATTACTAGATGCCATCGAAGAGTCGCAATAGAGGGTAACACCAAAATTTCAATAGCAAGAGTTCATGTAGAACGAGTTATCCAAAGAATGAAAATTTTCAATATTTTACGATGCAAAATAGATTTAAACATTCTTCCATTTATCGATGATATAATTAATATTATTGCCTACGTAGAGTGCACAACATCTTGTTATCACCAGTGTTCGGGACCGGCAGAATCCAGGAATATATCTAAAAAAGAAGGGAACACAAATCAAAACAAAGAAACACAAATCCTGGAAACAAATACTTATCTGGGGTCATATGTTCCAATTCCAATCGCATCGATGAATCCGCGGAATGATCCACATTCTAAAAGTAGATTGGAATGATAGAAATAGTTTAAAAATATGTTATATTATTAGTTTACTCACCTATTTAATGTTTTGTCTTGTTTATGTTAATTTATTTATTTTCTGTCAAAAACAGGGAATCCATTAACAAGAGGAATACATAAAGTGTTCGAAAAGTAAAACTGGCCGAATTGAATAGTCGCGCCATCTAAGTATCAGCACATGCACTATGCAAGCCAATCTTCTGTCGATTGGCGTCAATATTTTATTAGAATTAATACGCTTTATGGCGATAAGCAAAAGTAGATGTCACTACCGCTGTGAATGTGGATTAAGCTCTCAAATTATTAAAAATTATACGCCGAAAAAGCTTGTGAATTAAACTTTTGATAAATAAAATTATCATAAAACCATTAATTAATTTGGCCATAAAATGTTACACGCCTATTTCTTAGAAAAAAGTTTTGTTTTGACATTTAACCCACATTCACATTGCTAGTGTCACCATTTTAGTTACATAAATTAATAAAGCGTATTGCAATCAGCCATCCGAAGAAGCAACAACTAAAAACTAAATAAAATGGCAGTAGATAAGCTATGCGGGTACGAGCGCAAATTCCTATGGATTTTAACATGAAGGTCTAAATTTGCATTTTTTGGCATCTTTTCATATAAACGTCATCGAAGAGAGAGATAAACTGCAGAGATTAAACTTCAACTAGGAGAAAGAGAGAAAAAGCAAAGAGAATAAAAAGATTTGTACATAAAATAAGTGAGAGTAGCTTTTATATAAACATCAACAATGAGAGAGAGAACAGCAAAGAGAATAAAAGATCTTTACATAAAATAAGTATTTAAAACTGTGAGTAAATTTTCTTTATACATACAGAAAATATATTTCTCTCAAGATATGTATAATATATTAAAAATATGATTTTAAGATAACTGATCTTGCGCGATATGACTTAAAAAGATACAGTTTTTAAAAATAAAACAAATCGTTTAGATTAATTAAAATATATGATTCAACGTCAGTATAGTATATGTATGTACTCAACTCTCACTTAATATAACAACAACAAAAACAAGAATTCATATTTCGTTAAAATTAGAATTGTACTTTAAAAACTTTATAAACATAAAATCTAAAACAAAATAATAAACTAAATACAAAAATGTATATACATTAATGAACAACATTGCTATTATTTTTCCCCTCGTTGTTGATAATTATTAAGTAAATATCTATGAATATCTATATGTATGCGATTACATGAGAAAACGATATTAAGTATGGCATATTAAAAATGAGATTGATTAATAAATTAAATAATACAACACAGTAGTAAACTCTCGCTCTCTTTCTCCAATATTTGTATAGAAACATAATTTAGCATATGATATAGAGATCGCTGACCTTGCGCGAGCATATGATCTAAAAGATACATTTTTTAAAAACAAATAAATTGTTCAGGTTAATTAAAATGTAGGATGATTTAACATCAGTATAATATAGTCAACTCTAAACATAAAATCTGAAACAAAACATAAAACTAAATATGAAAATATCTAATTGTTAATACGAACAATATCGTTAATATTTTTCCCCTGTTGTGATAATTAAGTACATAAGATTTCATGAGAAAGCGATATTAAGTATGAATGAATATGAAATAAAATAATAACATACAGTAGTAAACTTTCTCTCTCCATATTATCTTATAGAAAGAATAAGAATTAAGTTTACTGACCATGTATACATATGCCATATGATGTTACAAATTTAATTATTTAGAATATTAAAATGTATGGCAATTCAATTTGATGATGCAACAATTTTATTCATGACGAAATACTAGTTTTTCTTTATTGCTGTCAATTATATTCAATTTACATAAGAACATATGCATGCTTATTTGATTATAAAATGAGATTAGCTAAATGAAAACAAAATAGAATACTATATCACAGCTGTAAATTTTTTCT
Source organism: Tipula helvola (assembly GCA_963556165.1). Lineage (NCBI taxonomy): Eukaryota > Metazoa > Arthropoda > Insecta > Diptera > Tipulidae > Tipula > Tipula helvola. The sequence goes on along the minus strand of OY744481.1, from coordinate 242,908,395 downwards.
TAGAATAAGAATTAAGTTTACCGACCTTGAATTCATACGTTTGTAATATATAAAATAAAATTTATTAAAAACAAATCAATTACTTAGGCTAATTAAAATATAGGATGATGTAATATTTAGAACCTATCAAAATTATTATGTTGGTATACGAAATTTATACTTTTAGATGGTCCATTCAGTATGAAAGTCGTTTTATTTGTAGTTGCTTGATAAAGAATAAATCTATATAAATCTATCACAGATTATTATGTGAAGAATAAAAATATAGTTTGGTGTAGTCAAAATTAAATGTAAAATGAAAAGATCGTTATTAACATAAGTAATAAAACTCAATAATTCAAACTCTCTATAGATAAACAATTCAAATTCAATGTTCATATTCAAGATATTATTAATCGGGCATATAAATTAAGTGGATTTATATTTCGTATTTGTACTTACTTTACCAATCACGACTCATTGATTTCATTATTTAATTCTTTGATTCGTAGTATATTGGAGTATTGTTCGCCTATATGGAATCCTCAATATAAAGTGTACATCGACTCAATTGAAAGCATACAACAAAAATTTACGCGATTTTTATATTATAAATTAAAAATTCCTTATGATAATTATAATAACAGGATGATAATGTTTAAATTAATATCGCTTAAAAATAGAAGAATTTTGTTGGATGAATTTTGTTTATTCAAAATTTTAAATTATGATACCTGTCCAAATTTAAAAAAAAAAATTAAAATACGTCAACCACTTTTGTATAATATGCGCGAGGCCGTTTACTTTGACATTGATACATCCAAAACTAATATGGTTCTAAATTCGCCATTAATTAGACTTCAAACTCAGTACAATATTATGTTTAAAACTCACGAAGATCTTGGAATATTCTCTTCCAATTTTTCGTTGTTTAAAAGGATTGTTAGGGAGAAAAGTTTTCAATTTGGGTTCGCTTGATTAAACTATATATCATTCTTTCTTTTTTTGTTTTTAATATTTTATAATATTTTTAACTAACTATTATTATTTTAACAAATGTATTTAATTTAATTATTGTATTATGATTATTTCTAACTAATATGTAATTGGAGAAATCTGTATGTTAGTGAATTGTGAATGATTAAATAAATAAATAAATTTATAAAAACCTTTCATAAATGAATGAAGTGCTTTTTTAAGACATGTATTCAAACCTACATGATTTAACCATATCTTTTTGACTAAATCGAACAACTCAGAAGTATGTCTAGTCTGTAAAATTAAAAACGTTAAAAGTTAAATAGTTGAAAAGTTAATAAGTTAAAATATTTGGATTTTAGTCAACTCATTCAGTATGTCATATCTTGTGAAAATCAAAACGTAAAAATTTGAACCTAAAATAAAATTAAAATTCGTGTACGAATATAAGTTAAAAAGTTAAATTTAGAAAGTTAAGTTAAAATGTTAAAGTTTAAAAGTTTATATAGATTCATAATTTAAAGGAGTTAGAAATAGTTAAAATGTCAAAGTTTAAAAGTTTATTAAAATTTAAAGTTAAAACAAAAAATAAATTTGCGATCATGACAACATTGATAAACTAACTAACAATCTTAATGATTCATAATTTAAAGGATTTAGAAATAGTTAAAATGGTAAAGTTTAAAAGTTTATTAAAGTCAAAGTTAAAACAAAAAAAAAATTTGCGATCATGACAACATTGATAAACTAACTAACAATCTTAATGATTCATAATTTAAAGGATTTAGAAATAGTTAAAATGGTAAAGTTTAAAAGTTTAGTAAAGTCAAAGTTAAAACAAAAAAAAAATTTGCGATCATGACGACATTGATAAACTAACTAACAATCTTAATGATTCATAATTTGAAGGATTTAGAAATAGTTAAAATGGTAAAGTTTAAAAGTTTATTAAAGTCAAAGTTAAAACAAAAAAAAAATTTGCGATCATGACAACATTGATAAACTAACTAACAATCATAATGATTCATAATTTAAAGGATTTAGAAATAGTTAAAATGGTAAAGTTTAAAGTTTAGTAAAGTCAAAGTTAAAACAAAAAAAAAATTTGCGATCATGACGACATTGATAAACTAACTAACAATCTTAATGATTCATAATTTGAAGGATTTAGAAATAGTTAAAATGGTAAAGTTTAAAAGTTTAGTAAAGTCAAAGTTAAAACAAAAAAAAATTTGCGATCATGACAACATTGATAAACTAACTAACAATCTTAATGATTCATAATTTAAAGGATTTAGAAATAGTTAAAATGGTAAAGTTTAAAAGTTTAGTAAAGTCAAAGTTAAAACAAAAAAAAAACTTTGCGATCATGACGACATTGATAAACTAACTAACAATCTTAATGATTCATAATTTGAAGGATTTAGAAATAGTTAAAATGGTAAAGTTTAAAAGTTTAGTAAAGTCAAAGTTAAAACAAAAAAAAAATTTGCGATCATGACGACATTGATAAACTAACTAACAATCATAATGATTCATAATTTAAAGGATTTAGAAATAGTTAAAATGGTAAAGTTTAAAAGTTTAGTAAAGTCAAAGTTAAAACAAAAAAAAAATTTGCGATCATGACGACATTGATAAACTAACTAACAATCTTAATGATTCATAATTTAAAGGATTTAGAAATAGTTATAATGGTAAAGTTTAAAAGTTTATTAAAATTTAAAGTTACAAAAAAAAAAAAAAAATTTGCGATCATGACAACATTGATAAACTAACTAACAATCATAATGATTCATAATTTAAAGGAGTTAGAAATAGTTAAAATAATAAAGTTTAAAAGTTTATTGAAGTCAAAGTTAAAACAAAAAATAAATTTGCGATCATGACAACATTGATAAACTAACTAACAATCTTAATGATTCATAATTTAAAGGATTTAGAAATAGTTAAAATGGTAAAGTTTAAAAGTTTATTAAAGTCAAAGTTAAAACAAAAAAAAAATTTGCGATCATGACGACATTGATAAACTAACTAACAATCTTAATGATTCATAATTTAAAGGATTTAGAAATAGTTAAAATGGTAAAGTTTAAAAGTTTAGTAAAGTCAAAGTTAAAACAAAAAAAAAATTTGCGATCATGACGACATTGATAAACTAACTAACAATCATAATGATTCATAATTTAAAGGATTTAGAAATAGTTAAAATGGTAAAGTTTAAAAGTTTAGTAAAGTCAAAGTTAAAACAAAAAAAAAATTTGCGATCATGACGACATTGATAAACTAACTAACAATCTTAATGATTCATAATTTAAAGGATTTAGAAATAGTTATAATGTTAAAGTTTAAAAGTTTATTAAAATTTAAAGTTAAAAAAAAAAAAAAAAAATTTGCGATCATGACAACATTGATAAACTAACTAACAATCATAATGATTCATAATTTAAAGGAGTTAGAAATAGTTAAAATAATAAAGTTTAAAAGTTTATTGAAGTCAAAGTTAAAACAAAAAATAAATTTGCGATCATGACAACATTGATAAACTAACTAACAATCTTAATGATTCATAATTTAAAGGATTTAGAAATAGTTAAAATGGTAAAGTTTAAAAGTTTAGTAAAGTCAAAGTTAAAACAAAAAAAAAATTTGCGATCATGACGACATTGATAAATTAACTAACAATCTTAATGATTCATAATTTAAAGGATTTAGAAATAGTTAAAATGTTAAAGTTTAAAAGTTTATTAAAGTCAAAATTAAAACAAAAATAAATTTGCGATCATGACAACATTGATAAACTAACTAACAATCATAATGATTCATAATTTAAAGGATTTAGAAATAGTTAAAATGGTAAAGTTTAAAAGTTTATTAAAGTCAAAATTAAAACAAAAAAAAAATTGCGATCATGACAACATTGATAAACTAACTAACAATCTTAATGATTCATAATTTAAAGGATTTAGAAATAGTTAAAAAGTTAAAGTTTAAAAGTTTATTAAGTCAAAGTTAAAACAAAAAAATAAATTTGCGATCATGACAACATTGATAAACTAACTAACAAACTTAATGATTCATAATTTAAAGGATTTAGAAATAGTAAAAAAGTAACAATGTTTAAAAGTTTAGTAAAGTCTAAATTAAAACAAAAAATCATTATGAAGGAATTGTAATACAAATAAATTATTAGAATATCTGTATATTAAGATGAATCGTTTATATTCATACAATATCATATGCAAATGTACGTATATGATAACGATTAATGATCGACGTATTGTAACGCAAAACCAACGAACAATGATTAAATACTAAATTAATTATGGTTGAAGATAATAAAAAACATTTTTACCATTTGCAAAAACAAAACGTAAAAAAAAAAATTAGAACGCAAAAAAATTTAAATTCGCACACGAATTTTGTTACCATTTACTACCATTTTGTTACCATTTTGTTACCATTTCGCTACCATTTATTTGCGCAAAGTTAAAGGTTTATTAAAAAGATAATGCGGAGCAAATAAACAATGAACAATTAAAATTTAAAAAATTGCGGGCCTTTCGCGGGCTTCTGTAGATGTCACTTTTAAAAGCTTATTTTATGTACATGGTTTGTAACTTGGTTCAATATACAATCAACAATTAAAATTTAAAAAATTGTGGCCTGTGATGATTAAAGTATTATCACCAAATTTGTTACCTAGATTTGTCCCAATGCGTTAATAATCTTACATTGATCCTCTTTTCAACATTTTTAATTGTGTTTCCGAAAACACTATTATTATTTAATTTATAAAAATCAATGCAAAATTAGAAGAACGCAAAAACAAAAATTAAAATTTGAATGCGACTCATTTTCATTAAAACTAGAAATTTTGTCATACATAAACGTTTATGCTGTTGTAATTTCCTTCGCATGTGAAAAACAAAAATAATTCGCGGACCCTGGTCCGCAAAGCGGACCCGCTTTGCCCGCGGAGTCCGCGAATTATTTTTGTTTTTCACATGCGAAGGAAATTACAACAGCATAAACGTTTATGTATGACAAAATTTCTAGTTTTAATGAAAATGAGTCGCATTCAAATTTTAATTTTTGTTTTTGCGTTCTTCTAATTTTGCATTGATTTTTATAAATTAAATAATAATAGTGTTTTCGGAAACACAATTAAAAATGTTGAAAAGAGGATCAATGTAAGATTATTAACGCATTGGGACAAATCTAGGTAACAAATTTGGTGATAATACTTTAATCATCACAGGCCCACAATTTTTTAAATTTTAATTGTTGATTGTATATTGAACCAAGTTACAAACCATGTACATAAAATAAGCTTTTAAAAGTGACATCTACAGAAGCCCGCGAAAGGCCCGCAATTTTTTAAATTTTAATTGTTCATTGTTTATTTGCTCCGCATTATCTTTTTAATAAACCTTTAACTTTGCGCAAATAAATGGTAGCGAAATGGTAACAAAATGGTAACAAAATGGTAGTAAATGGTAACAAAATTCGTGTGCGAATTTAAATTTTTTTGCGTTCTAATTTTTTTTTTTTACGTTTTGTTTTTGCAAATGGTAAAAATGTTTTTTATTATCTTCAACCATAATTAATTTAGTATTTAATCATTGTTCGTTGGTTTTGCGTTACAATACGTCGATCATTAATCGTTATCATATACGTACATTTGCATATGATATTGTATGAATATAAACGATTCATCTTAATATACAGATATTCTAATAATTTATTTGTATTACAATTCCTTCATAATGATTTTTTGTTTTAATTTAGACTTTACTAAACTTTTAAACATTGTTACTTTTTTACTATTTCTAAATCCTTTAAATTATGAATCATTAAGTTTGTTAGTTAGTTTATCAATGTTGTCATGATCGCAAATTTATTTTTTTGTTTTAACTTTGACTTTAATAAACTTTTAAACTTTAACTTTTTAACTATTTCTAAATCCTTTAAATTATGAATCATTAAGATTGTTAGTTAGTTTATCAATGTTGTCATGATCGCAATTTTTTTTTTGTTTTAATTTTGACTTTAATAAACTTTTAAACTTTACCATTTTAACTATTTCTAAATCCTTTAAATTATGAATCATTATGATTGTTAGTTAGTTTATCAATGTTGTCATGATCGCAAATTTATTTTTTGTTTTAATTTTGACTTTAATAAACTTTTAAACTTTAACATTTTAACTATTTCTAAATCCTTTAAATTATGAATCATTAAGATTGTTAGTTAATTTATCAATGTCGTCATGATCGCAAATTTTTTTTTTGTTTTAACTTTGACTTTACTAAACTTTTAAACTTTACCATTTTAACTATTTCTAAATCCTTTAAATTATGAATCATTAAGATTGTTAGTTAGTTTATCAATGTTGTCATGATCGCAAATTTATTTTTTGTTTTAACTTTGACTTCAATAAACTTTTAAACTTTATTATTTTAACTATTTCTAACTCCTTTAAATTATGAATCATTATGATTGTTAGTTAGTTTATCAATGTTGTCATGATCGCAAATTTTTTTTTTTTTTTTTTAACTTTAAATTTTAATAAACTTTTAAACTTTAACATTATAACTATTTCTAAATCCTTTAAATTATGAATCATTAAGATTGTTAGTTAGTTTATCAATGTCGTCATGATCGCAAATTTTTTTTTGTTTTAACTTTGACTTTACTAAACTTTTAAACTTTACCATTTTAACTATTTCTAAATCCTTTAAATTATGAATCATTATGATTGTTAGTTATGATAGTTTATCAATGTCGTCATGATCGCAAATTTTTTTTTTGTTTTAACTTTGACTTTACTAAACTTTTAAACTTTACCATTTTAACTATTTCTAAATCCTTTAAATTATGAATCATTAAGATTGTTAGTTAGTTTATCAATGTCGTCATGATCGCAAATTTTTTTTTGTTTTAACTTTGACTTTAATAAACTTTTAAACTTTACCATTTTAACTATTTCTAAATCCTTTAAATTATGAATCATTAAGATTGTTAGTTAGTTTATCAATGTTGTCATGATCGCAAATTTATTTTTTGTTTTAACTTTGACTTCAATAAACTTTTAAACTTTATTATTTTAACTATTTCTAACTCCTTTAAATTATGAATCATTATGATTGTTAGTTAGTTTATCAATGTTGTCATGATCGCAAATTTTTTTTTTTTTTTTGTAACTTTAAATTTTAATAAACTTTTAAACTTTACCATTATAACTATTTCTAAATCCTTTAAATTATGAATCATTAAGATTGTTAGTTAGTTTATCAATGTCGTCATGATCGCAAATTTTTTTTTTGTTTTAACTTTGACTTTACTAAACTTTTAAACTTTACCATTTTAACTATTTCTAAATCCTTTAAATTATGAATCATTATGATTGTTAGTTAGTTTATCAATGTCGTCATGATCGCAAATTTTTTTTTTGTTTTAACTTTGACTTTACTAAACTTTTAAACTTTACCATTTTAACTATTTCTAAATCCTTCAAATTATGAATCATTAAGATTGTTAGTTAGTTTATCAATGTCGTCATGATCGCAAATTTTTTTTTTGTTTTAACTTTGACTTTACTAAACTTTTAAACTTTACCATTTTAACTATTTCTAAATCCTTTAAATTATGAATCATTAAGATTGTTAGTTAGTTTATCAATGTTGTCATGATCGCAAATTTTTTTTTTGTTTTAACTTTGACTTTACTAAACTTTTAAACTTTACCATTTTAACTATTTCTAAATCCTTCAAATTATGAATCATTAAGATTGTTAGTTAGTTTATCAATGTCGTCATGATCGCAAATTTTTTTTTTGTTTTAACTTTGACTTTACTAAACTTTTAAACTTTACCATTTTAACTATTTCTAAATCCTTTAAATTATGAATCATTAAGATTGTTAGTTAGTTTATCAATGTTGTCATGATCGCAAATTTTTTTTTTGTTTTAACTTTGACTTTAATAAACTTTTAAACTTTACCATTTTAACTATTTCTAAATCCTTCAAATTATGAATCATTAAGATTGTTAGTTAGTTTATCAATGTCGTCATGATCGCAAATTTTTTTTTTGTTTTAACTTTGACTTTACTAAACTTTTAAACTTTACCATTTTAACTATTTCTAAATCCTTTAAATTATGAATCATTAAGATTGTTAGTTAGTTTATCAATGTTGTCATGATCGCAAATTTTTTTTTTGTTTTAACTTTGACTTTAATAGACTTTTAAACTTTACCATTTTAACTATTTCTAAATCCTTTAAATTATGAATCATTAAGATTGTTAGTTAGTTTATCAATGTTGTCATGATCGCAAATTTATTTTTTGTTTTAACTTTAAATTTTAATAAACTTTTAAACTTTGACATTTTAACTATTTCTAACTCCTTTAAATTATGAATCTATATAAACTTTTAAACTTTAACATTTTAACTTAACTTTCTAAATTTAACTTTTTAACTTATATTCGTACACGAATTTTAATTTTATTTTAGGTTCAAATTTTTACGTTTTGATTTTCACAAGATATGACATACTGAATGAGTTGACTAAAATCCAAATATTTTAACTTATTAACTTTTCAACTATTTAACTTTTAACGTTTTTAATTTTACAGACTAGACATACTTCTGAGTTGTTCGATTTAGTCAAAAAGATATGGTTAAATCATGTAGGTTTGAATACATGTCTTAAAAAAGCACTTCATTCATTTATGAAAGGTTTTTATAAATTTATTTATTTATTTAATCATTCACAATTCACTAACATACAGATTTCTCCAATTACATATTAGTTAGAAATAATCATAATACAATAATTAAATTAAATACATTTGTTAAAATAATAATAGTTAGTTAAAAATATTATAAAATATTAAAAACAAAAAAAGAAAGAATGATATATAGTTTAATCAAGCGAACCCAAATTGAAAACTTTTCTCCCTAACAATCCTTTTAAACAACGAAAAATTGGAAGAGAATATTCCAAGATCTTCGTGAGTTTTAAACATAATATTGTACTGAGTTTGAAGTCTAATTAATGGCGAATTTAGAACCATATTAGTTTTGGATGTATCAATGTCAAAGTAAACGGCCTCGCGCATATTATACAAAAGTGGTTGACGTATTTTAATTTTTTTTTTTAAATTTGGACAGGTATCATAATTTAAAATTTTGAATAAACAAAATTCATCCAACAAAATTCTTCTATTTTTAAGCGATATTAATTTAAACATTATCATCCTGTTATTATAATTATCATAAGGAATTTTTAATTTATAATATAAAAATCGCGTAAATTTTTGTTGTATGCTTTCAATTGAGTCGATGTACACTTTATATTGAGGATTCCATATAGGCGAACAATACTCCAATATACTACGAATCAAAGAATTAAATAATGAAATCAATGAGTCGTGATTGGTAAAGTAAGTACAAATACGAAATATAAATCCACTTAATTTATATGCCCGATTAATAATATCTTGAATATGAACATTGAATTTGAATTGTTTATCTATAGAGAGTTTGAATTATTGAGTTTTATTACTTATGTTAATAACGATCTTTTCATTTTACATTTAATTTTGACTACACCAAACTATATTTTTATTCTTCACATAATAATCTGTGATAGATTTATATAGATTTATTCTTTATCAAGCAACTACAAATAAAACGACTTTCATACTGAATGGACCATCTAAAAGTATAAATTTCGTATACCAACATAATAATTTTGATAGGTTCTAAATATTACATCATCCTATATTTTAATTAGCCTAAGTAATTGATTTGTTTTTAATAAATTTTATTTTATATATTACAAACGTATGAATTCAAGGTCGGTAAACTTAATTCTTATTCTAAGAAAAAATTTACAGCTGTGATATAGTATTCTATTTTGTTTTCATTTAGCTAATCTCATTTTATAATCAAATAAGCATGCATATGTTCTTATGTAAATTGAATATAATTGACAGCAATAAAGAAAAACTAGTATTTCGTCATGAATAAAATTGTTGCATCATCAAATTGAATTGCCATACATTTTAATATTCTAAATAATTAAATTTGTAACATCATATGGCATATGTATACATGGTCAGTAAACTTAATTCTTATTCTTTCTATAAGATAATATGGAGAGAGAAAGTTTACTACTGTATGTTATTATTTTATTTCATATTCATTCATACTTAATATCGCTTTCTCATGAAATCTTATGTACTTAATTATCACAACAGGGGAAAAATATTAACGATATTGTTCGTATTAACAATTAGATATTTTCATATTTAGTTTTATGTTTTGTTTCAGATTTTATGTTTAGAGTTGACTATATTATACTGATGTTAAATCATCCTACATTTTAATTAACCTGAACAATTTATTTGTTTTTAAAAAATGTATCTTTTAGATCATATGCTCGCGCAAGGTCAGCGATCTCTATATCATATGCTAAATTATGTTTCTATACAAATATTGGAGAAAGAGAGCGAGAGTTTACTACTGTGTTGTATTATTTAATTTATTAATCAATCTCATTTTTAATATGCCATACTTAATATCGTTTTCTCATGTAATCGCATACATATAGATATTCATAGATATTTACTTAATAATTATCAACAACGAGGGGAAAAATAATAGCAATGTTGTTCATTAATGTATATACATTTTTGTATTTAGTTTATTATTTTGTTTTAGATTTTATGTTTATAAAGTTTTTAAAGTACAATTCTAATTTTAACGAAATATGAATTCTTGTTTTTGTTGTTGGTATATTAAGTGAGAGTTGAGTACATACATATACTATACTGACGTTGAATCATATATTTTAATTAATCTAAACGATTTGTTTTATTTTTAAAAACTGTATCTTTTTAAGTCATATCGCGCAAGATCAGTTATCTTAAAATCATATTTTTAATATATTATACATATCTTGAGAGAAATATATTTTCTGTATGTATAAAGAAAATTTACTCACAGTTTTAAATACTTATTTTATGTAAAGATCTTTTATTCTCTTTGCTGTTCTCTCTCTCATTGTTGATGTTTATATAAAAGCTACTCTCACTTATTTTATGTACAAATCTTTTTATTCTCTTTGCTTTTTCTCTCTTTCTCCTAGTTGAAGTTTAATCTCTGCAGTTTATCTCTCTCTTCGATGACGTTTATATGAAAAGATGCCAAAAAATGCAAATTTAGACCTTCATGTTAAAATCCATAGGAATTTGCGCTCGTACCCGCATAGCTTATCTACTAATGGCAAATCATCTGTAAAATTGCAAGTCATCGAAAAGCTGTAATCGTCATATTTAAAAAAGTTGTAATCTGTGAGTCGAAGCGGACAATATCAAAAATAAATGTGTTTATAAGAAAATTAGTGGTGTGTTTGTAATTCTCATTTGTGACAATTTAATAACTAAGCTGGATTCTCGCGAGTCATTTATCTTGTGGTGCCTAATTGCACGTAAACGAGTCAGCCCACCTTATCTACGAGTGCACCAGCCTACAACCAGTTTTTGCCGAAGGTAAATTCTATATTCGAATTCGAGCAACATATTGTATTTTAATAAAAAAAAAATTTATAAGTAAACACAATAAATGAATTTCAATTTTAAACAGTATTTCAGTGTATTTTTTATAAAAAAATGTCATAAAAAAATATTACATATTATATGGTACAGATTAGGAACAAAATTTTTATTTAATTCAGTAAGTACATTTATCGGTCTTTTCTTATAAATCGTAGGTAATAAATATCAAAATATACAGTAAGTAAGCACTAAATCATTAAGAAAGTCAAAATTTCCTGGCACATTTATAACGAGACAATAATTTGAAATTTTTAAAATAAATAATAAAATCACAGCTATTACAGCCCATTATAGCCATTCCGGTTTGAATTTGGGCATAATGCGAATGATGAGTTTTTAAGCAATAATTGCTATCCAAATAATTTACCCGTTTTATTGCCTCTTTCCATTCCTCATTTTCTGCGCTCCTTACACATTTAACCTCGATAAACTTATGCTCAATCTTTAGATAACCGCCCGGGCTACAATCTAAGCACGGTGCATTTGGGTGGAAATTCAACCCCAATCTAGTTACATGGACATTAAAGATTTCTTCGTACTCTGCAATAACAACCTTCTCGTGATATTGACCGAATCACATACATATTTGCATTTTTAAATTTTTTAATTTTTATGTAATCTTAGGCTTTATCCTCCCAATTTCGGATTTTATTTTTAGTGTACGTGAATAATTTATAGGCAGCACTTGCTGTTATTCGCATAGCTCTTTCAAGCAACCATTTCGAGTTGTTTTGGTCAAGCGTTGCATTGCAAATATCCTCAGCTTAAATTATATCGACTCATATATATGTATTTATTGTAAAAATCCAGGAGTTAGGGAAAATATTTGGGCTTCCATTCGGAATTAAAAAGCCTTTGTAAAATATCTCAGTTAAACTAATGGAATCCAACGGGTAATCAACTTGAATTGAATTATCATTAGTACTGGTATAGTACTGAATTATATTATTGGTACTGGTATATTTTCCTCAACAACATTCCTTTTTTGGCTATGCAAATGTACCACCGAGCCCTGTGCAACTTCCAAAAGTCTTTCCCGATTGGACTTATCTTGTTCTTCATTAGTTTCTTACATTTTTGGTTTTTCGCCATACGAAATAGTTGCCCCACACGCTTTGGTCCGTATAATTGTTCATATTTTGCACTTTTTTGTTTGCCCCATTTTTGAGATATATCCGTACAATCAATAGATTCATTGTGTTCAATCTAGAAATATTTGTATTAGAGAGAAACGTTAAAAATATTTAGATTAACTTACCTGTTGGAATATACATATATATTAGAAGTGCTGCAATCAGTGTTACCTCTCGGAAAAAAATGAAAAGTATCCATTTAATAAAAAAAAGTATCCGTAAGTATCCAATTTAAGTTTCATTACAAAAATTAAAAAATCTCATAATTCCGTAGTTTTTTCTGGTCGTTTCTTACTTAAATAAAATAATTTTTTTTAGGTACGTTAATGCTAAAAGTCAGATACAATTTAAGGCAATTACAAACTTCAATATTATATAAAACATACATACTAAAATTTCAGTCAATTTTTTTAATAAAAAAAGGAAAAAAATAATTCTTTAAAATAAATATAAAATTATAAATCACATGTAAAAGCCTTTGTTTAAATTAATTGATGTTCCTGCCGTGGTGTCCATACTTCACTTGCCTTATTGGAACTAATCGATTTATGTTCTTCTGGCGTTAAAAGCTCTTTTGCTGCCATCATTGAATCAACCGTGTCAATCAACAAACGATTGGTTTTTTTGAATTTCGTCTGGTTAAGGTCGGAAAAAATACGTTCAGCTGCCGCAGAGCTATGGAGTAGACTCATCAAACTCATCATGAAATTTGATAATTTTCCATAAATAGTTTCTCCCAATGAATTGTTCAATGCACCAAGTTTTAACCAAAATTCTTCGATATTTTTTTTATTTAAGCTATCTAAATGTGAAGAAATGGTCAGTAATTTAAATTCGTCCAAAATTTCGTCTTTTTCACTATCGCTCGTAATTAAATTTGGAAAAGCATTTAGTAAAGGAACTAAATTTACATTTTCTGCAAGTATTTTTTCCGGGTTGATCAACGAAAAATATTTGAATATTTTATTATTAAAATCAAATCTTTTTTGGATTTGTTGAGCAAGCTCAATATAAAACTGCTTTACATTTACAGAAATTGTAAGTAACTGATCATCATCAATATAGTTAGTTAGTAAGAACGATTCTGTTGCGGAGCCCATTGAAATATTTAATAAATCCAAATGATTTTCCTCATTATGGAAATCAATTTCATTTATATTGGCCATATTCCTTAAGCAAATTGGGTTTTAAAAAATTGCTTAGAATCAATTTGTAATTGTTTTCCATCGTTTCTAGCATCAAATGAATCCTAACTTGCTCCGATTGGAATTCAAGGTTCATTTTATTTACAATTCGCAAAATATAAGATAAAAAAAAAAATAAACCTTATTGACAGGGTTAGCTAACTCTTGGGCTAATTTTTTAGCATTGTCTCGCGCGCCTTTGTCCTCTAAACTAGAAGAGATGAAATACAACCGTAGAGCATCCCATTGTTCCAGCATTCGATTTATCACCGTCTCAAGCGATAACCATCGTGTTTGAGGGACGCCAAGAATTTTATGAGGCTTAATATTAAAGTGTGTTTGAAATTCCTGCAAGTCGTTGCATCGTTTGGAACTATGTGCAAAGAAGTTAAATATATTTCGGGTTAGCTTCTCAATGGAATATGGTAACTTTTGGCAAGCGTTACTAGCATATAAATGCAACGAATGACAAATGCAATTGATGAACAGGAGGTTTGGAATTAATTCCTTAAAACGCGCTTGAACTCCAGTAAACCGCCCGGACATTACCGAAGCATTATCTGAACCCAGACCAATTAAATTGTTTAGCGGAATATTTAATAAACTGAAATGGTCCACGATGGTTGAATAAATTGAACCCGCATCCGTATTTACTAGTTGCAGTAATCCTAAAAATCGGTCCCTTATCAAACCCCTTTTTTTATCAAAGACACGAGCAACCACGGCTAAGGCCTTAGCTGTGCTAACATCGGTCGTTTAGTAGATTATTATTGAAAATTTTTGATGACGTAATTGGCACGCTACGTCTTGCCAACCTTTTTCACCCAAAATAGTTTTCACTATAGTAGTGGATTTGGTTCTTCCGCATTTAATGTGGTTAGCGATGTTCGAATCTGGACAGCACTTTCTTATTAAATTGGGCAAAAAATCCATCAGAGCAAACGGTAAGTGATGCATTATACAGAACATAACTAATATGAGTTCTGCTTCTTTCACTTGTCTCTCAATTTTACAGATTGTTACCAATTAATTATAAACTTCCTGTAATACACGCTAAGGTCGTTTCAAATTTAAAGATAGCATATGACAAATATGCAAATCAACGCAATCTCCGTTCTAGAAACATAGAATTTCAACCTGGACAAGAAGTATATCTCAAATTACATACACAAAGTGATGCAAGCAAAAAGTTTTCTGCTAAGCTAGCCCCTAAGCGAGTAAAAGCTTACATAGTTCAACGAAATGGTAACGTTAATTACATGTTATCCGACAAAGAAAGAAAACCTATAGGAATGCATCACGCAAAGGATATATCTTATTATTTGATAAGACAAGAAGACGTTGTATACATATAATATAATCCGTCTCGCTTTTCAATTTCAAAATAACAAAATAAATTGATAATTTGTTTTTATATTTTGAACTTGCCCTGTAACGTTTTGGATGATATGTCTCCAAATTTATATTTAATTGTTGGCGAGGAGGCAAAGTTATGAAATATTGCGCCTGAATGATTCTGAACGAAACAAATTTATTAACAAAAATAATTAGACTTGCCATGTTAGGGTCGATTGTGTATAATATTGGAAAATCCAAACATCAAGAGCTTTTGTTTTAGTGTATTGTAAAAAGAAATGACTAGCCGTTCACAGTTGATATGTAATTAGAAGCACTAATGAATATAAACTCACCAACAATTCAAGTAATATTGGTATTTGTTATTATATTGGTAAATGTGGTCAGATTATATAAATATACCTAGCACAATACCATTTCTGTTAAATCAATCAGTCTTCTCTTAATATTTAATAGAAGCAAGTGGTATTAACTAAAGTGAATCCGAGCGAGTCCATTAATTTTGTTAAATTTTGGTCTAATTAAAAGAGTTTTATTTAATTAATCAAATTTCCTGTATTAGGAATATTTATCAGGCTCAAAGTTTGCCTTTATTGAATATTGTGGCTCAAGTTACAAATTATATAATTTGGTAAGTTTTGTCAGATTTAGTTTTTTTTTTTGCAAAATAATTCATTTGGCCGAATAGTTAACGGATTGTTGTTTTTTTTTCCTTAATAGCAATTATTTTGTCTATACCGTTGGTCCGCTTCAAGACAATAGCCGACCGTATTGTGTTAGTGTGGTTAGAAGAACGGATTCACTATTGAAGCGGCCAACTTTCCAAATTATTATTATTTTTGAAGATAAAATTCATCAATAAAATATAACTGAAGACACAACATTTAACCATATACATTAGGTTGTTCAGAAATTAATGCAGGTTTTATGATTTTATTTGTTTCAACAATTTTTCAATAATAAAGAATTACGCAAAGAGTTTAACATTATAAGTCATTTTAAAGCTTATTTTATGCTCTTTCTTATCACATAAACTATTTGTAATCTAAATTGCAGTTTTGTCTATTTTTAGACCTTTGAAGTTAAGATATCAAAACAAGAATTTCGCCAAATTTACTTGAATGAATTTAAACTCGGCTGCAGTGCAGCACAAACGGCTCGAAACATCAACGAAGTTTGGGGCCAAGGAAGTGTTAATGAATGCACAATACAATGTTGGTTTCAAAAATTTCGTCGTGGTGAACTTAGTCTTGAAGATGAGAAAGGTCGCGGACGTCCCTCTGCCATTGACGACGTTGAATTGAAGGCTTTGGTGGAAGCAAACCCATGCACGACTGTTCGAGAGCTTGCAGGGGACCTAGGCGAAAGTATTGGATTAATTTCGGAACATTTGTGCCGAATTAGAAAGTCGAAGAAGCTCGACAAATGGGTGCCACACGAATTGAACGAAAACCAAACAAATCGCCGTTATGAAGTTTGCTCTTCACTTCTTTTGCGCAACAAAAACGAACCATTTCTCGATCGCATTGTGACGTGCGATGAAAAGTGGATTCTATACGACAACCGACGATGTTCAGCGCAGTGGTTGGACCGTGGCAAAGCCCCTAAACACTTCTCCAAACCTGAGCTGCATCAAAAAAAGACTATGATGACTGTTTGGTGGTCGTCAGCCGGAATTATCCACTACAGCTTCTTGAATCCTGGCGAAAATATCACAGCAGAGAAATATTGTCAACAAACTGATAAAATGCACAAAGAACTAAAACGTCTGCGTCCAGCATTAGTCAATAGTAAGGGCCCAATTCTTCTGCACGATAATGCTCGACCACATGTTGCACAACCGACGATGCAGAAGTTGAACCAACTTGGCTACGAAGCTCTGCCTCATCCACCATACTCACCAGACCTCTCGCCAACCGACTACCACTTTTTCAAGCATCTCGACCACTTCTTACAAGGAAAAGTATTCAACGACCAAACAGCCGCAAAAACTGCCTTCGAAGAATTCGTCGCTTCCAGAACTTCAGAATTCTATGCAACTGGAATTAATAAACTTGTATCTTGTTGGCAACAATGTGTAGATTCTAATGGTTCTTATTTCGATTAATAAAATTTATTCTAAACTGAGATATGTCGTTTTAAATAAAATGGTTGAAAACCTGCATTAATTTCTGAACAACCTAATAATTGGGGGGTTATTCCACGTCATTTGGTGAAAGTGAATGGGAAAACCTAACTTCTGCTATTCCGGCGCGACCGGTAAGTAGCAAGATACGGTATACTTACAACCGGCAAATCCAACTATCAGCCGATTTAAGCTTGTGTTGATTTAAATACAAAAAGTGACTTGTGTTTATTATTGAAGTGTTAAAATTTCAAATACAAAAAGTTCTTGTAATTTCCGATTTTAGTTTTCAGTAGTTGAATTTATTATTTTTATTTAATTATTGTTATTAGTTCTTACTTGTTATAAATCAATAGTGATTTAGTAGGGGCATTTGCATTTAAATCTCACATAAAAAATTTAAAATATAATTTTTGAATCATAATTTAATTAATTTTTGAATTAAAAAAAAAATTAAAATATAATTTTTAAATCATATTTCTGTTTCTTTTTAATCTGGGCGTGAGCAGATTTCTGTTTTGCATTTTTTTTAATAATCTTTTGTGCTATTTTTAATTTTTCTGTCATGAACGTTACCTAAAATACGTTTTACGTTATTTTTAAAATTATTAATTTCAAAATACAAAAGATTAATATACCATTTGCAAGTAGACATGTCATAAATGAGAATATACATCAATAAATTAAATTTATGTTTTTAAATTTCACAATTTATCTAAAATAAATAAAGTAACGTTCATGACAAAAAAACCCGTTCTTTTAAAAATAAAAGTCCAACATTATTTAAAAAAATACATTTTCATAAATTTCTGTATTGTGATCAAATACTTAACTTATACCCGTTAAAAATTATCTGGAAAATGCTAAGGGGACAAAAAAAATGCTTGGGGACAAAATCATGTGAGATTTAAATGCAAATGCCCCAGTAATATATAGTGTTAAGGATAAAAACTGAAAAAAAAGAAACTCAAACTAACAAATTAATTTTAAGCTGCTAGATTTAAGGTCATCGAGCGCTCGACGTATATAAATAGTAAACATAAATGGTAAGCGATTATTTAAGCGATATTATATTCAAATTATAAATAGTAATTACAATTATATTCATTATTTTTAATTAAATGAAAATATAAACCATTCATATGTTTATTGTGAATTTTGAAACGTAAAATTAGCTATGTGTGTTTAAATATTTAAATTTAAAGTGAAAGTGTTCTAGTGGTGGTTTGAGGAGAACTCCGGCTCATCTGCCGATAATCTACCCAGGCTGGAATAGAATGTGGATAGTGTCATCCACTACTCAAATGACACTTTACAAGTTACACAATGTACTTTTATTTAAGTGTGCTTTTGGTAACCATTACCTTTTCTGCTTTATAACAATAAGAGTGCTGTACATTATGCAGAGGTCAAGAGGTAAAGTAAGCTTTTTAAGCCCACGTTCACGTTGTTGTGTAGTGTGACAGATTGAACATTTATGTACAACGAGTACAAAACCTTGCAAAACCTCATTTACTCTTTTTTAATAAATTAAAAGGTTACGTTAAATCGGAAAATTCCTTTTACTTTAAAAACAAAACAAAAAAAAAAGAAAAGTCAAATGTAGATGGAAAACAAATGAAAAGTCTTTATTAGTTTCCTGTTTAAAATTCTTTTATACCCTTAAAATATTTTTCTTTTGTTATTAGCTATATTCGTCAAAAATATCAAAAAATATTCAAAATTTTACCTAGATACGAGTATCTTAGCAATACTTATTCGGAAGTAGATTTTCTGGAAAAGATAATACATGTAATCGTATATAAAGAAGCAAACCACAAAAAGGTTTTTTCGATTTATGATTTGGAATGTTTTCCTATCGTTTATGGGAAACAATATAATTATAGCATCAATTAGAATTTAAAGTTGTAGTGTTATTTGCGTATGTATATTTTGAGGTTTTCACGCATCAAATTCTGACGGGGGATGAGTACAGCCGACATGTGCTTTTAATTTACAATCGCTAATTTCAAGTTCTCCGCATATGTATATTAGCAGAAAATATTAGAGGGGGCGCTTAAAACTAAAATAAATCATTTAAAATTTAAAATTGTTGGTGTTTTATATTTTGACATCAATAAAGGGTTCGATTAAATTTGGATTCGATTTATAATTTTTTTTTTGCCTGCTTTATTGTAAAGTTAAGTTAAAAATTTACTATCACTCGAAAATTATTCTGATTTTGTACAATAAATATTTATATATGGACCAATCACACGTATTGAAAATTTATTATGTCATGATTTGTCTCTATTATGTGATATACGGGAAATAGTTGTGCAAAGTCAGATTTTCTCATGTTAGGAAAGATTGGGGCTACACATACAAAATGTTGAGAAAATAGCAGGTAAATGTGAAAAAATTAGATAAAATATTGTACATATTCTGTATTTGAAAACGGACGGGAGGTTACTAGACCTACGTAAAAAGCATAGAGTATAGAAAAAGGAAATATCTCATTTTTATTTTATATTTGCAATGATTAAACATCTGTCCATGTAAGGTCACGTAGAAGGATAAATTTAATAGCCTTCAGTTGATTTTTTTTTTGTATATTTGTATGCTACTACCCTTATACACACATATTTTACTCGAACAAGATGATAGATGATTTGCCCTAAATATCTACCCTTTAAGACATAAATAACTGCTAGGCTACATCATTGCTGTTTTCCCTTGCTCTCCTTGTATTTATAAATACGGTACATGTATGTATTGTATTCACACATAGATAAACACAAATAATGTGGATTTTTATTTCAGAACAACACCAACCAATAAAATTCAGAGTCTCCAAAGAGTTGGGGCGAAATCTCGAAAAATTAAAGTAAAATAAAAATAAAATTACGTTTTCTAAACGAAAAAATAGAAAAAAGAAAGGAAAATTCTCTCTCTTGTGTTTGGTTCGTGAAAATGGAAGATATGGAGCCCACATAAAAGTGAAAGCGCACGAAAAAATTATATTGATAAATTTATTGTTTGGATGTGGAATATGAGTTGAGACTACTTAGGTACACGTCGACGTACGTGTGTGTAAATATACACATACGTAATATTTAGTGCTTTTTAGATGAAAAAGTCATCTCGTATGTGTCTGACATTTTGATAAAAACGTATTTAACTATTTTAAGAGTTTATTAGACGATAAAATATTTTTGTATTGTGTTTGTTTATCCCTTTTATGGTCCATTATATTAATTCGATTTATAGATTAGTTAATCAAATGTATAGATCCTATTAGATTTTTCATTATTACGAAAAGATAACATACATTTTACGAGCAGACGATTTTTTATCTATCGAACTACATATATAAATTAGACTTCAGGTAGTAGGTATTATGTAAAAACATAAATTTATGATGAGGGTGCATATATTATCCTAGACTTATATTTTAATTTCTTAAAATCTCTCAGGAATACAATTTTTTGCAGTTTTTATTCGAGAGATCTAATTTTCTTTGTTTTATCTAAATTAAGAAAGAAAAACTTAATTAAATTTATGCACGTAGAGAAGCATCATATAAATATCATATCTGCAGCAGTAATCTATTTTCTTACAATTTATAGATTAAAACTATAAGTTTTAATACACAATTATAATTACATATTATAAAATCTAGATTATTCGAAGAATTGTATAAATGTTACTCTTTTTGTTTGTTTTTTTCTTATGAAATTGGGTCAGCGGACAGATCGTGTGTTTTAAACAATAAATGTCTATGGAATGTTTATACGACCAAATTCAGTTAAGAAGGTTACAATAAAATATGGTTTCTAACATAAGCTTAGTATCAATAAAATGAAAAAATGTTTAGATCATTTTCTTCATTTTAAAAATTTTGACATTATTGACCTTCTTCTTTCGTTGGAGCTATGTCCATAAAGGTACTTCAACGATGCTCCTTCAATACTCGCAGTATCAGTTTTGTGAAAAGTGCGAACGATTGTTGTTTAGTGTTATATATGACAATTTATGGAACTAAATATTAATAACCGCCAGTGACATGAACATTTAAGTTAGTATAATGATTGGGCCTATCCACACGTATTCACCCTCGTTTCTTTACCTCTCTGCCTACAAACCTAAATTTGTGGTGGGGATTTGTAATGCACTTTTGCATTATGAAATTTCTAGTATTCTCGTGTTGTTACACACTAATACAAATATAAAATTAAATAAATAAAAAAATTGAATGTGCATTGGCACGTGTTTTTCTAATGTTTAACGCACAAAATGAAATAATTGTTTTTCTCCTTGTAGTTCGTACCTCGAACACAGCAATCCAAAAATGAAGTAAATTTACACATCCATAAAGAAGAATAACAACAGTGTGAATACAGAATGCTGTTGTTACGGTGTTGTTAAAAATATTCGTGTGGATAGGACCAATCCGTACTCTGAGTGTAAGAAAACCTTTGATTACCGTCATGCGATTATACGATGTAGGTATGTGTTTTATTTGCTCAAAAATATAACATTCTAAATGCCTGTCATTGTCCCGAACAGTGTCTCAAGCATTATCATCGCAAATATGTCTAAGCTGGTACTGCGATAGCTGCTGTAAATTAAATACCATAGCATTACTGGGGAGACTTGATACTATAACAGTCAGATGGCATCTTATTGCGAAGACTGGAAAAAACGTTGGCATAAATGTAGTATTCTATTAGAAGAAAATTAGTTTGAAGGGGATGAAATAAATTTGAAAGAATAATAAGCCGCTCGGATTTTATTCAAAAAGAATTGCTACTTTTTGATCTTTTTGTTATGTGTATCATCGTATACGTACGAAATTTAGAATAAAAAAAAAAATTGTAAATAAAATATCAAAATAGCACAAGATAATGCTGGGGCCTGGGAGCACACAAAACTAGAAATATTTGGTGAAAATGCGTAAAATAACAATTTTGTGGAAGTTATGTTTTGATTTTTATGTTTTGAATGCGTAGCACTCATTAAACAAAAATTATTATGAACATGATCTCTTGATGTAAATATTTAAAGAATTCACTCGTATGAAAAAAACTAATAATAACCAGAGCTCAGATAATTATCCGAAAATTGTAAAATTGAGTTCATTGTTAAGATAAATAAACAGCCATTATAAAATAATTATAATAATGGTCCCATCTTTCATTTCTTTGTTTTAAGGAAGGTCCCGTGTTAGTCCAGTGGGACCAATATTAGCGTACGTTGGAAACAGGATTCTAAAATAATTTTTAGATAAAGTTCTAGCATATGGCCAACTAGATTCAGGCATAATATTATTTACATCTAGCATTGAAATAATTACTCCTGAATAAAGTAAGAAATATTAGTTCGGGTCAATAACAAATATTAGTAAAATATGTACCTTGGTGAGTGTTGTGGAAGAATTTTCTTTTATGTTTGACACGGAAGTCGATAGTGACCTCTCTAAAATTGAATTTTGTCTCTCTGGAGTAGAAAATAGTGGAAAGATTGTTGATATACGTGGTTAGTGGTCGTCATATGCCCGTTCTTTGAGCTCGCTAATTATATAAAATACGCTTTTTTTAGCTCCCATCTGTGGTGACAGGTACGGTACACTATCACCAACTAAGCAAATACAAATAAATAATATTAACTAAGGAAATAACAACCAAGTTTAATTTATAATTTACCACACTTTGTTATGTAGTCCAAATTAGAAAGTAGTCGCTTACACCCCAATTACCGTAGTCGTATCCTTTGTCACGCCAAACAGCCAAGTTTTAATATTATTTCTATAAATCCTAGACGAATACTATGAAAAAGTCATATTGCACTGACTGTTTACGACAATAGTCATTTTAAATGACCACTACCATACATATTGCTCACTTGAAAATATATCGTGGCAAGAACAGTCCTTTTAAATGACTTGAATCGAAAAAGTCAGTGCAATATTATGTTTTCATAGTAGTCGTCTAGGATTTATAGAATGTAATAGCTGTGTTCCGTCAAGTCTCGATAGATCTCAATACATCGCATCCAGATGATCTCTATTTTTGTGGTTAAACTGCAATTGATTCAGTTTATTTTAATCAAGAATAACTTTTTATTCAATATTTTACCGTTTTTAATTCATTTCCTTAAATTACACAATCTATTAATTGTACATGAAAATCTTGCTTTTTATCCAGATATGCTATCGAGACTACAGATTTTCCCTTTTATGAGTAAAAGACACACATTAAAAATTTGTAGTTTAGCATGGAAGCATACCAAAGTCAATTTTAAGTACATCTATCATACAATAGGAAACTAGTAGCTGATTTAAATTTAATCTTTTGCTGTATTTTAAAAGACAGAAGATGTACGTTAAAAGTATTAATTTTTTGGGGCTACTTCAAAAATTAACTTACTAAAGAAAGAAACATTAGCCCTCGTCACGAGGTTGCGTATTTCGTAACTTCGTAAATTTGACGTTTCTTCTGATTGGTTGAAATTGTTTCCCCTAAATAAGCAAGAAACGTCAAAAATAAACACGCTCACAGGCTACTTTTCTTCTGCATATTTTGACAATTGTGATTACTTGTGATTTTTAATAAGTAAAAATAAATAATATGGATCAAAGTAAAGTAAAAATCACATAAATATTTACATATAAATGTAGGCACTACTAATAAAACAAACCTCTATTTCTAAATTATTTTGAATTATTTTTTTAAAATAATTCAATATATCCATCTCTTCCTCTTCTTCCCATTTTTGGGTAGTCATTCTTGCCCGTTTTTTAATATTTTGATCAATATTATTTATTAAAAGTCACAAGTAATCACAATAGTCAAAATACGCTGAAGAAAAGTAGCCTGAAAACAATGAAGTGAAGGCATTATGTGCAATTATGCACGAGAGATTTTGGTGGAAGAAAGCAATGTGCAAAGAGTTGATTCACCTGTTACAGTTTGTGGCGATATTCATGGGCAATTTTATGATTTGAAAGAGTTATTCAAGGTGGGCGGTGATGTTCCTGAGACAAATTATTTATTTACGGGCGATTTTGTTGATCGCGGCTACTACAGTGTTGAAACATTCATGCTGCTTTTGGTGCTAAAGGTGAGTTTATTGATTCCGATTCAAACCTCTTACTATTATTTATATTTTTCTTCCTTAGGTACGTTATGAATGTGTAAGAAAATACGGCTCGAACACGGTATGGCGTTATTGCACTGAGATTTTCGACTATCTTAGCCTATCGGCCATAATCGATGGCAAAATATTTTGTGTACACGGTGGTTTAAGTCCATCAATACAGTATTTAGACCAAATCCGTTCCATCGATCGTAAACAGGAGGTGCCACATGACGGCCCAATGTGCGATTTGTTATGGAGTGATCCCGAAGACACTCAAGGTTGGGGTGTATCACCAAGGGGTGCCGGCTATTTATTTGGTTCCGATGTAGTACTACAATTTAACACATCCAACGATATTGATATGATTTGTCGGGCCCATCAATTAGTAATGGAAGGTTATAAATGGAATTTTAAAGAGACTGTTTTGACTGTGTGGTCAGCACCAAATTATTGTTACCGCTGTGGAAATGTAGCTGCAATACTTGAATTAAACAAACATTTGAATCGCGGCTGTTCATGAAAGTCGTGGTATATCATCAAAAACAACGCAAGCAGATTATTTTTTATAATTATTAATTTAATGAATGCAATTTGTTTCTAATTTTAATTAAATTATTTTTTATAAATATATAAATTAAAATTTTTGAATTCTGATTCAAGAATTCAGCAAACAAACATGCGAACACTTCATATTCCTCCCACAAATGATTCATCGTCCCTACATTAGTTAAAATTTGTAATTTAAATAAAAAAATATTTTAAATAAGTTTCTTTAATTTCCATTTTTCTTCACAGTTTCTTTAATTTCCATTCAGTTGAAATTCCAGCGCCTGTTAATATCAAAACATTTGGACGATGGGCTAGGAAATCTTCGAGCAGCTTGATATCTGCCTGTGAGCGTGTCTATTTTGACGTTTCTTGCTTATTTAGGGGAAACAATTTCAACCAATCAGAAGAAACGTCAAATTTACGAAGTTACGAAATACGCAAATACGCAAGCTCGTGACGAGGGCTATTGTAACATAATAATATTGTATTTTTTTTTATGAATAAAAAAAATAAAAGCAAAAAGAAAATTGAAAACAATTGTTTACGTGTAACTTTGTTCTCTTTTATTTAATTTGTTTTTTAGTTTTTATTTTTGTTCAAATTCCTTTATTTTGTTTTGTTTTTTTACCACGTCATATGGAGCTGCGCAGAAAAAGAGGATTTTGAAACGTATTAGTTTATCGTGCCATATACCTATATTTAGTGTTATTCATTTTAATTGAAACAATTTAAACGGGCATACAAGAAAAAATTTTTGGCAACAAACATTAGCATCAAAAATAATAAATTGGCGACAAATATAATATTTTGGAACAGAAAAAAATAATTTTTAGTAGTAAAAAAAAATTCGTGACAAAAAATTAAATTTAATCGATACAAATTATTTAATATTTGATGGGGAATCGATATAAAATATTGCAGTGTCATTAATAGATTCTATATAATCCGCTCCTACGTGCGGCACGCAGTGCGACATGTTTGCTTATCCCGGCTCCTACGTCCCTCGAAGTTCAAATCTAAAGCCCCTCGGAGAGTTACCGAAGCCGTTAGCCTCTACAATTCTAAGTTAAATTAGGGATCTCCATTTTCCAGAATATTTTAAAACTATAATTTCAATTTTTTAATTTTTAATTTATTTATTTATAAATTTGTTGCCAGTTAATTATTTTTGTCGCCCAAAATGTTTATTTCGATGCCAAAAAAAATTTTTTATGTACCCTTCCAATAGTGCTAAAAAATTATAAATGTTGCCAAATTATTATATTTTGTTCCAAAAAATTAATTTTATGATGCCAAGAATTTTTTGTTTGTTGCTCATTAATTTGTGCCGTTTTATCATTTTTTTGTATCTCAAATATTAATTTTTTGTGTGCCGGGTTATTGCCAGCCATTTTAATTTAGGAATCACTAGTTACTACACATACATATGTATTTGTACACGTTTGTCTGAAAACAAGAACAAATTACTGGAAAAAAATCCAGAAAAAATATTTTGTTTAAAATAAATAAATAAAATCAATTTTATTTTATAGGCATATTTAGATCTTTGTCACAACTTAAAACATTTGTGGAAAACTATCAGCAGAAGCGATAGGAGCGATAACATTTCTTTGATCTGTGCCTGCTGGGTTGACGAAGCATTTTTCAATTTAATATCCAATTCGCTTCAATATATTCGTCGATGCTACACTAACCCAACGAATTAAATTAACCAAAATGCAATTTAGAAGCGATAAGTGCGATATTATTCCTTTAAAATAATTCATTAAAAAAATTTTACCTTTACTTCAAAATTTAACTTACCGCATGAGAAAATAAGCAAAAAAGATAAGCGGTAAGTTAATTTTTGAAGTAGACCCAATTTTTTTATTATTTCCTTCCATTATGAAGAAGCATATTCAAAATATGTTATTTAATACCATTTACCGCAATCCACCAGTTTTTTGGCTAAAAAGAATGGAAAAATCAAAAAATGAACCTGTTTATTATTTTTCGTAAAAGTTGCTCAACATTTAAAAAATCATAGTAACATTTTGAAAAAAAAAAAATTCAGTATGTCCGTCTCATTTTTATATATGGATAAAATGTATTCGCACTTTTCCTCATGTATTTATGCTTTTGGAATAACAAAATGCAATGAAAACAACATGACGTGGCGTTGTCACAATAAACACAATCCTTAGTGCTGCGAATGCCAGTATTGTTAAGTGGATGATAGAAGTAGCTACAATTTCCCATTTTTTTTTTTTTTTGCAAATATCAGAATAGATCTATCGAGCCTTATAAAAAAACACAGCAAATAATAAAATTTGACTGTTATTTGGTGTGACAATACAAAGGATACGACTACGCGGCAATTGGGGTGTTAATATTGTGACAGTTCGTGTGAACAAGCAAGACAACACAGAATTAAGCAACGACAATATAAAGTTCAGCATTGTTGGATATAGCGACACGACACCTATCTGTAAGTAGCGGATACAGCGTGCAGTCGGTTTGTTGCGGTGGTAAATAAAATCAAAGACTCATTTAGTGCGTTTTTTTATTCGCTATCCGGAGCTGCTATCGAGAGCCGTCATATGAAAATAGCTCCGGATAGCGGCTCCATATAAATAGGTAGAGCTAAATATTTTTTATATCACGTTTTCACTGTAGAATTGAATTAAAAATTATAGTTTGACGTAAAATAAATTTATTTTATTAATAAATAGCACTTTAAATTTAAATTTGGGTGTAGAAAATTGACTGCTCCGCATAGCAGCTATCGGGAGCGAATAAAAAAACACAGCTATTGTTCAAATCGCATGAGGCGCTGTAAAATAATTGCTCTGCTATTTAAGGAAAAATGGTGAACAAAATAAAAGAGAATTATCACATACGGCCGCCGCCCGCCAGGCAAGTCGTGTCGAAATATTATAACGTTTGAAAATTAAAGAAATTTCAAAAATATCCACACACAATTTAATTAAATTAGCTATTGTGATTTTGTCTTAAATTAAATAAAAATGTAAACTATACTAGTGAGCAATATCAGTCAATGTTATTAATTCATAGTAGTGCGGTCCACCCGTGCCACCCGTGCACCGCTCCATGCTACATATAAAGCTCGCTGCACGAGAAGGATTATTTTTATCCAAGGATTATTTTTCAATAGAGTTCAAATTTCCTTGAGAATTAATTTTTTTATTTAATTTCATATACGAAAAGACGAAATTTTTTCACGAACATGTGAGAGAAATATCATAAATAAGCAAATATTTCAATAATGGGCAAAAATTATTGTTCTAAACGATTTTTTGTGTTGTTATGTTGGCCGTCTGCAAGATTATTTGCCCAATGTTGAATAAATTATAACTAGCGAGGAGAAATCTTGAAGGGGAAATTTATATTTTTTTATCAATACAGTGATTTCATTGGGTGAAAATGTTGGGATAAAAATAATCTTCGAAATAATGTAGCCCGTGCAGTCGGCTTCAGCATCGCCCTCAGCCTTATTTGAGCAGGTCAACAACAACGGCACGGATAATCAGAAGGCGTCAAAGGTTGAGTTAAACCTTGAATTCAACCAACTACCAAAATTCAAACAACATTTGATACAACAAGATATTCGAATGAGAGATGCCACTCTACAAAATGCACATTCTATAGTTGAATATCTTTTGTTTTATACTCAATATTTGACATCTGGTGTACGGTTTCATCATATGTCGGTCCAATTTAAATGGATCGTTAGCGAACAAAAAGTTGTCTATAGGCATCATTTCACCCTCTAAAACACTTGACTGTGGAATATGCAATTGATTGATATTTTTAAAAAAGTTGGTATTTACATAAATCATATTTCGTTCACTCCAACATCAATTAATAAAAAAAGTGAATGAGCATCTACGATAGCCAATAAAATTATGCTGTGAAAGCCTTTAAAGTTGTAGTAATCCGACCCAGAATGTAGTGGTTTGGTAATCCGTATATGTTTCCCGTCAATAGCACCTAGGGTATGCGGAAAGTTCCACATATTCTAATAATCTAAAACAATATTTTTTTATTATTTACAACATTTAGTTAATAAATATTTATATTTTTATTATTTAGATGGAAGAAGCCGTGTTTGCTATGAATATATATAATCGTCAATAGCTGTCTTCCAATGGGCAAAATTTGCTACTTCGAAGTACTTGCGAGTAGATACCCAATGGAACGAGAAATTGAGTAACAGAAGTAAAACACAGCCTTCTGTTTAGTTGTTTTTTTTGTCTTTTGTAAAGTTGTTTATTATAGTAATGGCGATATTTAAAATTAGATTCAAAATATGACAAAAAAAAAAATGGACATGTAATAAACGGAAAGCATTGCTATTCACCGCATTGATATTTAAACACATTTTCTTAAAAATGTATCATCAACAACAAAATAATTTTGTATTAATTTTGACTTTTTACATCATCAAAAAATAAAAAAACTCGAACGTAATAAAAAACTCTCGAAAAAGGTCTAAAAGCCATCTATTGGAATTTTCGCAACTAAAATCCACTAGCGCAAATTTTATGCGTAACTACTTCTGTTTTCTACACCATCGTATGAGCATGGGTAGTTGTGAGTAGATACAAGTACTTGCGAGTAGTTTGCTTTCGCCAATGGAAGACGCTTATTGTCAGCAACAAGCAATGCCATCAAAAAAACAAAACAAGTATGAAGCGGCAGTTGCTCAACTTTGTTCATCAGAAAATTCGAAACCGCTGACAATATTCGAAACATTTTCGTCAACTTATGCCCTTCAGTTAGAAGAAATACATAAACTAAATCCAGCAGAAGGGTTTTCCTGTATGCAAACTATCCAAAATGTAAACAAACTTTCGGAATTACTGAAAAATACACATCATAATGAAATTAAACAAATATACATCTTCCATCACCATCAGATTTTGATCAATCAATTGATTTAAATTTTTCAGACAACACAATATCACCAGGACTAACATCAAATTCTTTAAACACTCATACTTTTAGGCTATCCGAGACTAAACTTAAATCTAGCACCAACACAACATCTACTCCAATTAACTTTATAAAACAGCACAGGTCATACTTTTCAACATATTCAAATTACTTTTAAATATTTTGGTGGTAGTTGTGTGTACAAAGCGGTAAGCACTTCTGGTATAAAGCGGGATATTGTTTTTTTGCAACATAAAAATTCTAACGATTGATAAGAATCACCAGTTGCTATATTCCTTAAGGTTATAGCCAGCCGAATTCGAGCGCTAACTGCTTGATATTGGTATCTTGTTTTTGTATTTCTTCTTGTACCTGAGACATAATTTTTTAGTATTATGTATTTTAAAGTGTAAAACATTAATTCTTACGAATAGCAATACATATTTCATTATATTGTTCAAAGGTTAGCCGCGTGAAATTTTTAAACGAACTGTTTTGTCCCCACAATAAGCTTTCCAATAATTTATATTCCAAAAGCGTACGCTTTGCCAAAAATGGATTAACGCAATATGCCCGTTTTCTTCTAATTTCTCTTTTTTTCCAATTCTTCAAGCTTTTGTAAAATTCTTAATTTTTTAATTACTTGAAGACGCCTTTTCATATTGTATAATATACTGAATAATTTACTGGGTTGGGTACGAAATTCTGTTTTTTCATAATCCTATTTTACAAAATTCTGTTTTTCATAATTCTGTTTTATGTAGTATGTGTGTATTACCTGTAGGTAGGAGAAAATCTTCGAAATTCATTATCTGCCCGTGCGAATATCAGTGCTGCATTATTACCGGCTTAAAACAGTTACCTTTCATTAACCATTGCCCCCGCCCCCTTCGAAATTACCGTTAGATATTACTTCGGGAGGGGGGGGGGGGGGGGGTTAGCGAGATCAGACCTTTAATTTATTTTATTTATCTATTCAATTTTTCATCCAATTTTAATGTTATGAACCACTATTAGTTTCCTCTCGCGGTCAAGGCACCGTAGCTTAACCAAAGATTCCGCTGCTAAGCTACAAGCAGCAGACCAGTAATCACTGTTTGACAGTTTTTGCCTAGCTTCCTCTAATCAACGACAGCAGAAAACACATGTTCTGTATTCTCGCACTTGTAATCCGGACACTCGGGCAAATCGTCGTACTATACTGGTGTGACTGGAAATATCCATGTCCGGTCAGAAACAGGATCAGATAGAAGTCAACTTCACCAGTTGTTGCTATTCAGACCGATATTCGCTTTATTCATTGTTCGGGATCCGTTAAGGAGTTGCTTGTGTCGCTCCTTTGCCAATAGATCATTTGCTGGCACTCCTGCTACTACATAAGCCGCATCATCTGATATCGACCGAAATACACCGATCACTCTTAGCGCACATCGTCGATATACTGCATCCAAATTTCTCCTATTTGAGAATTACCCTACATTGCTTGCCCTCCAAATGATTTCTTGCCTGTTCCAGCTCGACATTCCGTCTAATGGTCGGCTAACAGAAGTCCTATCTAAGATAACCACTGCTGCATATTGGCTAAAGTTTCGTTACAGATATTTTTTGTTTCGCCCTTAAATTTAGCTATCAAAATCACCGCAACGCCCCCCACTTTTGCTTCCTCAGGTCTGGGAAGTCTAAGCACACCATTGTACAATTTGTACATAATATTACATAACAATGAACCATTTTTCACAATGGAATTATTCAAAGCGGAATTTTTCGAGAAACTGAAATTTCGAAAAAACAGAATTTTGTAAAAACAGAATTTTTTAAAACAGAATTACATACCGATCCCTAAATTACTTGATGTATTGGGGCCCTCCAGTTAACAAAGGAGTTTATTGAAAATCGGCAAAATAAACAACCACTGGGCAGAGAGGAGGAGTTTTGCCGATACTTATACAGTATTTAAAAAAAAAAAAAAAAAAAAAGGAAAATTTCGATAATTTATCATTAGAAATTCTGTAGTTGGCATACAGAGCAATTAGAAAAGAGAAAAACATGAACATACATAAACCTGTCCCACAATCATATGTCAATTCCCCAAGCTCATCACAATTTTCCATACATTCACCCTCTCCCTTAGAGTTCTCCAACGAAACATTTAACTATTCCAATATATCCCCATGTGAATTGCAGCCTAAAACCACAACTTTCAAAAAACCTTTCAATAAGAATATATTCACACAAATATCCTCACCCTTATCGTCAACCCAAGTTTCCAATGATTCCCTAAAATATTCCGAATCCCCACCTTCATATAATTCACCCTCACAGTTACAATTTTCCAACGAGTCATCCAAATCCAATCCTCGTACAAAAACAGTAACACTATCATTCAAGCAATTACCTCATAGTCCCTCCTCCTTACCATTAATACAAGACTATTACAATGAATCTTTTAAATATGCTGAATCCCCAACTTCATATAGAAATTCACCTTCATCGTTATACTTTTCCAAAGACTTACTCCTAAATTCCAGGTCCACAACCAGCACATCAAAACCCACAATTTCATACATAAATTCAACAGAGACATCCACATCCTTACCCTCAACTTTTAATTCAAGCCAATTACCCCCCAAAAAAAAGCAAACCATTGTTCATCATGGCCCATCCTCCAAAGTCAAACTATAACCGAAATATATCCTCACTCTCAACTCCTGACCTAATCTATGATAATTTCCAACATATACAAAGCCCACTTCAACAAATCCAAACTCACATCCACAAATCCAAACCCACACAAAACCAAAATTTACAATATTAGAAAATATTTTGTTGAAAGATACCAGAAACGAATCAACTCCTAAACCAAGCCGTCAGGATTTATTAGTTGCAGCAATGGATGATATTTTCGACGAGAACATTATTGAAGATGATGAGTTAATATTTGAGGAATAATTTTATATAAATAACTGTTACAATAAAAAAAATTAAAATTAAAAACCGTATCTTTTAAGTTATCGTAAATTTATAGAAGTATTGACGATTGGAAAAGTTGAAAATGCGCCTGAGTGCTTGATCAATGCTTACTACGATAATTTACTTCAAGTCTGGGTACGCAGCTTTTTTTTGCCGATAGAGCACACGGTCCAATCGTTACCTATGGTTTCCACTTGGATGCTTTGCGAATATTCGCAAAAGGAAATTTTTTGCTTCATGTCACTGTGTTAGAAAAAAATGACAACATATCTAGAGGTGAATGAGTTTAGTGAAACTGTAGATCCTGTAGATAAAAAAGGAACGATTCAAAAAGGGCCAAGCAAATCAAAATATGTATATAAAAACATTAAAAATGTCAATGATATGTTGGAAGGGACGAGCCGGTTGGTATTCGAGGCAGATATGCTGGATGCTATCTTCGACTGCCCACCATTATACGACTATACGCTGCCTATCAAAAGCCGCTCACCATCTGCAATTAACGATATGTGGGGTGAAGTTAAAAGTGAACTTGAAAAAATACCCTAATCTCGCCATTAACGTCGATTTACTAAAAACAATGTATAAAAATATAAGAAATAATTATACACGGTATAAAACTGGAAAAGATAAAGTTCCCAGTGGCACATCACAAAAAGTTATACCAGAGCCGAAGCTCGTAGACAAACTTCGACGACTAGACGGAGTTTTACAAAAGCGCAAGTAAGAAACTTATTTTATATTGATGAATGAACTTATTTTATATTAATGTATGAACTTACATATTTTTTAGACAAAAAAGCAGTTTGGACTTGGAGGTAGCAGATAATTCGTCGCAGTCATCTATAATACCTTCTCCAATAAATAATGAAAGTGAAGGTAAAAACAAAAATCAAATTAATTAAATTTTTCATATTTTTAAATCCGGTATATCAATTTTTAAGATGATCGCAATATGACCCATCAAAGGAAGAGGATCCGGACTTTAAGCTCTAATAAGTCCATTACGCCAACCCCGTCCCCATCTGCAGCAGACTTCCTGGAACCGCTACAAAAGTCAATGTGTCACAACCTGCACAACCACCTCCACCAGTTGACATGGAGGAATTATTTAGTAACCAAGTAAAATTATTTTTAAGAGAACTGAATACACAGGAAAAGTACGCCGCTCAATTATATTTCATGACCTATATGAATGAAATTATGAAAAATAAAAAAAATAAAAATAATCAGTCGTTTTTATTTCGAAAATATCAGACACAATTCCACTACCACGGTACTGATCGGTTTATCATAAAATGTTCTGCTAGAACATTGCGCACTTCCGCCGCTGCCAAAGAAGTGCTATAACTACCTTGCTTCGAAATTTGTGGTGTAGTCTCCGAATTTTTTCTCCATTCACCACTCACAGTTTTGTTTTTATTAATACTGTCTCGATCCACGAATCGCCTTGGACAATATTTCCTTTGATGTGGTAGATTTTGTTCATCTTCTATGAGACAAAAGTTGTGCAAACGCACGGTTGCTTGAACAATTTTGTCTGCAGTATTTACAGACGTCTCTAAACACGTTCGTAGTATTCTCCATCTGGCCGTATATATTCCGAACGTATTCTCAATTACAAGCCTAGCTCGCGACTGTCGATAATTAAAAATACTTTCTTCGAAATCTAATTTTTCACTAGATTTACCCGGGTATGGCGTGACTAACCACGTTTTTAAACCAAATGCCTCATCGCCAACCAGGTAATAAGGCAAAATGGGCCCACCTTCGAAAATTTCGGCATCCTCGGGGAGGTTCATCGTATTATTAGCTAATCGTTTGCCCAATATCGAGTTTTGGAAGACCCTTCCATCACTTTGGCGTCCTTGAGCACCTACATCGATAGCTAAAAAACGATACCTGTAGTCGCATATTGCCAATAGGATTATCGAAAAATAATTTTTATAATTATTAAAATCTGAACCGGAATCGGGTGGTGCCTGTAAAAGAATATTCATATAATAGCGTATTCACGAGAATTTATATATTAAATTAAATTGAAATACAATAAGCCGGATGTGTTTTCCATCTACAGAACCTATGCAGTTCGGAAAATTCCATCTTTGCTGAAATCCTTCTGCTACTGCTAACCAATCTTCGGATTTAATTTCAGGTAGCATTTTTTCTTTTAACTCTAAGTAAATTGCGTCTAAAGTTTTCGAAATTATATGACAAGCTGTACTTTTGCCAATTCGGAAATTGTAAGAAATTGAACGTTGGCTATCACCACTAGCCAAATATCTAAAATGAAATTATGCTATGAAATAAACTGCTTTATATTTGTTATAATATAATTACCTTAACGTAAGTGCCAATCTAGTGGATGGGTTTATTATTGACATCTTAAATTTGGTGTCTTGTTTTACAATTTTCGGTCCCACTATTTTCAATAACGTATTGAAAGAATCTGAAGCCATCCTCGTAAAGTTAAAAAATGACTCATGGTCTTTCAATTTCATGTCCGCTAGTAAATTTTGGGCCCCGTGCTTTGTCCTTTCTGCTTCCGTGAAAATTGGTCGAACCCACATCTTATGAACTCTTTTGAAGTGAAACTTCTTTAGTATCGGGGTGAATTTTAAAATCGATGAAACAAAACAAAAATTACAAGCAAAAAATGAAGAAGCGATATGAAACGAAAAAAGCGACAGTATTTCTTTTATTTTTGAATTGAAATTTTTTTAGGCAGGGCATGATTCGAAAAAAACAAAAGAATATTGAAACGAAATTGAATGAATTTGCAAGCAATACAAAAACAATATCTACGAACAGTTGAATCAATGCCTCCTAGATTTATAGTATATTGAGGTATTGATTGCAATTTACAAGTATATTATATAAAACAAGTATAAAAATTGTCTTTGTAAATAATTTGCTTGTACACAAATATCTCAAACTTAATGTTTTTGAACTATTTAGATGTAGGCGGTTATTATGTTAAATAGCTTATTGTAAATTTACAATAAATAGAGAAGTGAAGTTTATAAAACTTAAATTTGTATAGATATTTAAAGGATCTTAAGTTGGCAAATTAAGATTAAATTTAATACTTTAAAACTAAATACAAAATGTATTTCTTTTTCTCGGGCAATTCAAAAATGAAATAATTGGTGTATGCCAGTACAAAATGAAACATGGAAATTATACTCTGCAATAGTTCCAAATGACATGAGAAAACTGCACCTATGCATCAATCGCTGGTTGCATTACTTTAGGTAAATTATTAGTATTCTGAATTTCTCTTGAAAAAAATGTTTGTCTTATGCAAAATTCACTTTAAAATATAAACCGAACAATACACCAGCACAATTTCGGTTGCGTTCTCAAGCTTAAATGTCGCTTTAATATCAGTATTAGTAAATAATATAGCTTTTGTTTATCGTGCCTCTATAGGTAGATTTTGTATCGAGTTGTGATAATCCGGTTTTACCAGATCATGGAGTAACAGAGATTGAGCAAAATAACTAGATAATGTAGAATGTGCAATTATCTAATTTGGATGTATCTACTCTGACTTTGTATAATACTCCTATAACACTATAAGGGGTTCCCCGAAAATTGGTCGCAACACAATTTTACTAAAAACAACTAATCGTAAAACAATTCGTAAAAAAACAATTCACAATAAAACAATTCATAATACAACAATTTTACGAAAAAACAATTCTACGCAATAACAATTCATCGCAAAGCAATTCATCGAAAAACAGTTAATCATAACATATATTGATATGCATACATTAAGGAGATTGAATCCGTGTTGATCAATTTTAGATTCAATTTTTTTTACGCAACTATTACTGTGCCAAGCCAAGAAAAATATATTGATTGTTATACTTATACATTATGTATTATAGAAACCAAGTAAAATATGTCTACGGCAACTAAAATTGACAGAATTATTATTTCAGTAAGAAATTAACAAGATTAACAGTTTATTATAAATAAATATAATTAACAAGTAACTGACAAATTCATAATTGTTATTAACATGTTTTTTTGTTTATAAATAAATCAATATTTTTTAGAACAAATTTTAATTGTTTATAATTTCATTTGGATTTTCAATTTAAATCATTTATAACTTTAACGTTGAACATCCATGTATCTTCCATTTCCTAATTCAAATATTTTGCAACAAAATTAAATAATTATTTATTCTGATATTGTTAATAACAAATAAATATAAATTAATAAACAATTATATTGTTTATATATTTATTATAATAAAATTATTTGATTTTCGTAATTTTATTCAATCACTTTTACGGAAAAATCTTAGAAACTCGAATCAAAATCAAACCCTATAGTAAAGACAACTTTTTATTATGAATTTTTGCATTGAATTGTCTTTGCGACGAATTGTTGTTTTATGAATTTTCGCGCCACACAACAATTTTATATGAAGATTTAACAATTCATCGCAAACACTATTCGTCGCAAAGTTTATATTGGAAATCAGTACAAAGCAGTGGATAGAGGATATATAATCTTATATTTTTTGAAATTGTTGTTATAAAAATTAAATTGTTTATAACAATATGAAGATTTGTTAATAAAAATTAAATAATTATTTAAACCAAATCATATTATTCGTTAGAAATTCAACTGTACCTATTTATTAATCAAAAAAATAAGTAATTGGTTATAAAACAATAATTTGTTAATAATAAATTGTTTTGTTTATAACAATTTTAAATGGATTTTACAAGTTTTGGACAACAGTTTCATTGTACAAATAAAATTGTATTGTAACACGGAGTTTAATAATTATTCAAAGAATTATTTTTGTACCTAACCATAATTGTTATTAACATGTTTTTTTGTTTATAAATAAATCAATATTTTTTAGAACAAATTCTAATTGTTATAATTTCATTTGGATTTTCAATTTAAATCATTTATAACTTTAACGTTGAATATCCATGTATCTTCCATTTCCTAATTCAAATATTTTGCAACAAAATTAAATAATTATTTATTCTTATATTGTTAATAACAAATAAATATAAATTAATAAACAATTATATTGTTTATATATTTATTATAATTAAATTATTTGATTTTCGTAATTTTATTCAATCACTTTTACGGAAAAATCTTAGAAACTCGAATCAAAATCAAATCCTATAGTAAAAACAACTTTTTATTATGAATCTTTGCATTGAATTGTGTTTGCGACGAATTGTTGTTCTATGAATTTTCGCGCCACACAACAATTTTATATGAAGATTTAACAATTCATCGCAAACACTATTCGTCGCAAAGTTTATATTGGAAATCAGTACAAAGCAGTGGATAGAGGATATATAATCTTATATTTTTTGAAATTGTTGTTATAAAAATTAAATTGTTTATAACAATATGAAGATTTGTTAATAAAAATTAAATAAAATTTCTAATCAAATATTTAAAACAAATCATATTATTCGTTAGAAATTCAACTGTACCTATTTATTAATCAAAAAAATAAGTAATTGGTTATAAAACAATAATTTGTTAATAATAAATTGTTTTGTTTATAACAATTTTAAATCGATTTAAGAAGTTTCCGACAACAGTTTCATTGTACAAATAAAATTGTATTGTAACACGGAGTTTAATAATTATTCAAAGAATTATTTTTGTACCTAATCATAATTGTTATTAACATTTTTTTTATGTTTATAAATAAATCAATATTTTTAGAACAAATTCTAATTGTTTATAATTTCATTTGGATTTTCAATTTAAATCATTTATAACTTTAACGTTGAACATCCATGTATCTTCCATTTCCTAATTCAAATATTTTGCAACAAAATTAAATAATTATTTATTCTGATATTGTTAATAACAAATAAATATAAATTAATAAACAATTATATTGTTTATATATTTATTATAATAAAATTATTTGATTTTCGTAATTTTATTCAATCACTTTTACGGAAAAATCTTAGAAACTCGAATCAAAATCAAATCCTATAGTAAAAACAACTTTTTATTATGAATCTTTGCATTGAATTGTGTTTGCGACGAATTGTTGTTTTATGAATTTTCGCGCCACACAACAATTTTATATGAAGATTTAACAATTCATCGCAAACACTATTCGTCGCAAAGTTTATATTGGAAATCAGTACAAAGCAGTGGATAGAGGATATATAATCTTATATTTTTTGAAATTGTTGTTATAAAAATTAAATTGTTTATAACAATATGAAGATTTGTTAATAAAAATTAAATAATTATTTAAACCAAATCATATTATTCGTTAGAAATTCAACTGTACCTATTTATTAATCAAAAAAATAAGTAATTGGTTATAAAACAATAATTTGTTAATAATAAATTGTTTTGTTTATAACAATTTTAAATGGATTTTACAAGTTTTGGACAACAGTTTCATAGTACAAATAAAATTGTATTGTAACACGGAGTTTAATAATTATTCAAAGAATTATTTTTGTACCTAACCATAATTTATTGTTATTAACATGTTTTTTTGTTTATAAATAAATCAATATTTTTTAGAACAAATTCTAATTGTTATAATTTCATTTGGATTTTCAATTTAAATCATTTATAACTTTAACGTTGAACATCCATGTATCTTCCATTTCCTAATTCAAATATTTTGCAACAAAATTAAATAATTATTTGTTCTTATATTGTTAATAACAAATAAATATAAATTAATAAACAATTATATTGTTTATATATTTATTATAATAAAATTATTTGATTTTCGTAATTTTATTCAATCACTTTTACGGAAAAATCTTAGAAACTCGAATCAAAATCAAATCCTATAGTAAAAACAACTTTTTATTATGAATCTTTGCATTGAATTGTGTTTGCGACGAATTGTTGTTCTATGAATTTTCGCGCCACACAACAATTTTATATGAAGATTTAACAATTCATCGCAAACACTATTCGTCGCAAAGTTTATATTGGAAATCAGTACAAAGCAGTGGATAGAGGATATATAATCTTATATTTTTTGAAATTGTTGTTATAAAAATTAATTGTTTATAACAATATGAAGATTTGTTAATAAAAATTAAATAAAATTTCTAATCAAATATTTAAAACAAATCATATTATTCGTTAGAAATTCAACTGTACCTATTTATTAATCAAAAAAATAAGTAATTGGTTATAAAACAATAATTTGTTAATAATAAATTGTTTTGTTTATAACAATTTTAAATCGATTTAAGAAGTTTCCGACAACAGTTTCATTGTACAAATAAAATTGTATTGTAACACGGAGTTTAATAATTATTCAAAGAATTATTTTTGTACCTAACCATAATTGTTATTAACATGTTTTTTTTGTTTATAAATAAATCAATATTTTTTAGAACAAATTCTAATTGTTATAATTTCATTTGGATTTTCAATTTAAATCATTTATAACTTTAACGTTGAACATCCATGTATCTTCCATTTCCTAATTCAAATATTTTGCAACAAAATTAAATAATTATTTATTCTTATATTGTTAATAACAAATAAATATAAATTAATAAACAATTATATTGTTTATATATTTATTATAATTAAATTATTTGATTTTCGTAATTTTATTCAATCACTTTTACGGAAAAATCTTAGAAACTCGAATCAAAATCAAATCCTATAGTAAAAACAACTTTTTATTATGAATCTTTGCATTGAATTGTGTTTGCGACGATTGTTTGTTCTATGAATTTTCGCGCCACACAACAATTTACAGAACGTTACTAAACACGCCTCGCAATACGTACATGTCGGAATAGAGGATAATTTATCAAGAATTTTACTTCAAGGAAGTTTGGACGCAGAATCTTTACCGCAAACTTTATATCTTGATATAAATGTCGATGGTTTGTCCGTGTTTAGCGATAATACTGAACATTCGTTCTGGCTTAGTTTAGGTCGAATTACAAACATTGACTTAAATAATGTTTTCGTCATTGGAATTTATCATGGCACAAGGAAACCTAATAATTTTAAAGAGTTTTTAACACCGTTTGCTTCTGAAATGAAAGGAATTTCAAAAAGTTTTTTCCATATGGACAAAATATTTTAAGATTCGGGCAATAATATGTGACGCTCCAGCTAGAGCAAGTGTCTGCGGGGTTAAACAATATAATGCAGCCGTTGGTTGCCCAAAATGTGTTATTCGAGGGAAATTTGACAAAACAAAACATAGGATGTGTTTCAATAATTCTCAGGCACCTCTTCGTACTGATTCCACTTTTACAAGAAGAATTGTCGAGGATTTTCATATTTCAAACTCTCCACTTGAAGATCTTGTGTAGGCATGGTGTCACAAGTGGCATTGGATTATTTACATATTGTCTTGCTGGGAGTAGTGAAAAAATTGCTTAAAATTTAGTTTGGAAAGAAGCCTCTGTTTCCTATATTCATGGCTAACCGATGATAGGGATCAATGTTTCTGCCCAAAATTGCAAAACTGGAGCTTCGAACCAAAAAAACTATGGCTTACCTAGGGATGATTGGACAAAATACTCTTGTCGTGTCTTAAAGTACAACATTCGTAAGTATTTTCGTTTTTATAGGGTAAAATGAAAACTAAATAATTGAAAATTGCTTATTAAATTCCCTTAATTATAATAACATTGATGAATTATTTCTTTACCAGCTACAATAAAAGCCGCTAATCTTGAATGCAGCCGTCGGCTTAATTATACTACGTCAGATTTATCTGAAGAAGAGGAGCATGTCCAAAAAAGAACACCAGAGGCGAATACGAACTCCACATTGCCTCAAACAGATTATAATGTCTTATTTGATACAATTGTTAATAATACTAGTCCTTGCTAGGGTAAAGCAAATACAGCAAATAATAGAAACTGTTGCCATTACTGAATTAGATACAGTGACGGATGCAGCTAGCAACGTTATTATGTGCAGTATGATTTATTGCAATTAGCATTACAGGAAATAAGCGATCTTAAAAAAAAGAACAAAGTATTGACAACAAAAGTTGACAACCTAACACTCAATATGGAAAAAATTGGAGCCCAAAATGACCAGTTACAATTAAATTCAGAGAAAATCGTTGCCCAAATGAAATTATGATGAGAATGTTTGCTGAATTTTGTAAAAAAAATCACCCGTAAATAGCTCCTTTGTGCCTGTTCCAATATAGAGTCCAAGCAGCAGCTATATGAACTAGAAATCAACTTAGCTGACAAAGAAATTTTTTGAAAACATGGTAATTTTTTAACATTATTTAATGTTTTTCAACTATTACATAATTGGTTTTATATATTTTAGGCTTTTTCGTACAACTCAATATACATGGAAGGGGATGCAAAGAAGGAAGTAAATGGCTTCACCAAGGCAATACTTTCAAAATTGATTATTGAAAAATTCATTACACAGATGAAGTGGGACCGGTTAAAGAAAATGGAAGATAATTTGGCCATTGAAGAGAAAGGTAAGCAATGACTTTTTGAGAAAATATAAAAAACTAATGGTTATGTAATCCTACTTACAGAAATTATATTTTTTAAAAAATATAGTAATATATTGGACTTCATCACAGAAGTATGTAACAAAAATAAAAAAGAATTCAACGGATTTATAATAAAGATAATACAATATTGTCAAGCGACCCAGGATTTTTTTAAAAGATTAAATTATAAAAAAAAAAATAAGTCGTTTAATTTTCTTATGTTTTATTTAATATTTTTTATATAATTTTTATTTTTTAAATATTTTACATTTATATATTTATTGAATTGTTTTTGTTATACAGCTTTGAATTTATTTTTATTTTATTTTATTTTCTCTCATTTTAATCAAATAAAATAGATTTAAATTTATTATACAAAATATATACGTTTTTTCTATAGGAAAACCCAGTTTACTAGAAGGCTGAAAAAAATCTTGCAAACGAAAAGTCGTACATTTATTGTGTTGCAGTTGACTTATAATACTTGGTTATTACGGCTAGTTTATAGATTAGACGAAATTATAAATCTTCAATTTAATTATGATATGTTCAATTTTTTGATTGCAAATATTTGTTTTTGGTTTTCGGGGAATTGGGTTGAACCTTACAACAAACATTATTGTCTGTTTTATAAGTGACATAGATGCCTAAAATTTAACGTACTTATATGTCGGCTATTTGTTTACTGTATTCTGGAGCTTAAGTCGGATGAATATACATAATTCGAGGACAGACATACAACAGACATGAGAGTTTAAATATAGACAACAAGCAGAAGAACAGCAATGTGACTTCTACCAATAGTGAAAGCTAGTTATAGCGAGGGACTAGGAATGCTTTCTATATATCCTTACGACTGATTTGCTGGTGCAGATAAGCCACTTCGCTTGTCGACAAAGGAATTTTCAATTTTCCGAATATTTCGGCGAATAATCGACTTGTGGTTTACCGGGTACAGTTCTTAACTAAATTGGTGGTGCACTCGGGATTTTGATGGAACGTTTCCGATGAAAGAGATTGATGTAACGTTTAGACCATAGTAATTTGTTATTAATGGTCTTCGGGATTATTGGTTTCCTTTCCCGCATCTGTAGGAAGTGGCATATTGGTCTAAATTCTTGGGTGAATTTATATTTTGATTTTAAATTTTAGTTAATATCTGGTAACAGTATATGTTAGCGTCTTATATTTTTAATTTTAGGTTACTATGATAACATTAATTATAATTCATTACAGGACAGCGCCCATTACAGATCAACTCCTAGAATCTTAGTGGCAGATTTTGCTGAAACACTATAGTATATGTAGTATAGCTTGAACTAAATTATATAGTTATAAGTAGCGACAGGGACCAGTAATGAGGAAATAATGTGAATGATCAGTGGATTCCGATTATATAAATTAGCTTTAAGTCAATTTTCAATTAGTTTATGACTATTACATATTTATATATTTATTAAGTTGACATTATTAAGTAGGATTATGATTTTGATTTGCAGAAGTGCTCAGAAATCTGATTCACCAAACTAATAAATATTTATTTCAAGGTGCAGTTATAATTTTAAATTAATAAAATGTAAGAGTAGATTAGAATTGTGTCGTCATTGTGTTACTAACTATTGGCTGCTTAGGTGTCTGTAACCGGGTCAATTTCTTTCATACTAACGAAACCTATCCAAATCCTCTTTATGTTGTATGTAACAAGGTGTTCGGTGAGGCCCGGTTATTAAAAACTCCCGGAGATCTTGCTTAAAGCTTGGTCGAACACTTCAATCAATCAATCAATCAATCCGCCTGCTTCTCGATTTTTTTGTGCAGCTTAAACTGCGCAACGGATGAATTATTGATCGCAACTTCTACAGTCGAAATTTTGATAATAGAACGCAAATGTTTCGAGGTGATTTTGGGAAATTTTAATAATTTTACAATGAAGACTAAACAAAATTATGATTTGACTATTAAAATTTATTATCTGCCTTTAAAAAGTTAAGACTGGTTTAGCAGTAAAAATGTTTAGTTGATCCAGTTACAAGTAATTGATCGCATTAGTCTCCTAGCTCCAGAGTTGCCATTCCAGTATGGGTAACCCTATCTGGTATTGC
The DNA here is from genome assembly GCA_963556165.1 of Tipula helvola. Classification (NCBI taxonomy): domain Eukaryota; kingdom Metazoa; phylum Arthropoda; class Insecta; order Diptera; family Tipulidae; genus Tipula; species Tipula helvola. The sequence continues at coordinate 242,863,840 of OY744481.1, read as the reverse complement.
CAACTCCATCATTGCTATTCTCAAGCCGCTCCGCCACGTCAAGGCTGTGATCTTGGAGGGTTGGGAAAGGAAAGGATAAGGAAAAACGGAATTTAAGGATGGGATCAGGATATTCTGTAACACTCCTATAGCAGTTTCGCCTAGCATACCTTCAATTAGATTCATCATAGATAAAAATTCAAAAAATTGTGACTGTAAAATACTTTTTCCAAATCAAGTCAAAATATGTTATAAATGATGTGTTTGAACTTAAAACACGAGAAAGAATTTTATTTTCGATTTGATACTATTCAAAACGTCATTATTTTAATACTTACAATTAACGAAAATAAATTGCTTACAAAATGTATTTGAATGGACCGATGATTGGAGTACAATGTTCTATAACATTTCATCAATTGGTCTATCCACAAATAAAAAAAACTTCAATTCCAATAGTTTTGCTTTTCTCCGAAGATAAAGAAGTAATCCAACCTATATCCAGTAATATTTATGAGAACAAAAAATAAGCCTTGCAAAAATCTCCTGTAAAATGAATGATTATGCGCAAACTATCATATTCGGCAAGAATGTATTTCCTACATAAAACAACGATTTTATTTAAGTCATTTTGAGGCTCAAAACAAAATATAACACAAACCCTCAGTTTAAGCTTCTTGAAAACGTACAACTCTAGCATGTTTCTGATAAATAGTGCCATTAAGGTATGTTGATTTCCGTAAAAATACCGAATAGGTTTGATAAGTCAATATATTGCAGCCATATAATTTGAGAATTTCGATAAAATAAATTTTATCTAATCTTCCCAAAATATATTACCTACAACATATTCCACGCAATAACGCAATACAATACGTACCACAAAATAATGTCGAAAAATGGCATAATGATTTATTGACTTGCTGAGCCTCAACATCCAAATATAAGGGAACAATCTAAAATGAAATACAAAGAACAAATAAACGCTGCCTTAATCACTTTCATTCAGTCCTAAACTTCTATTGTAAAATAGTTCAAAATTTACCTAACCTAAATTAGATAAATTTGTCATTACTTAATTTACAATAGATTATTAGAAGTGACTGAAAATGATCCAAGGTTTACAGTGAAATGTTCACCGCCACATTGCGTAAATACGCTAATTTTTCTGTTGTAGCCGGATATCGTGCAACAACAGCTTTTAGCCGCGTATTAATATCGCGGTATTTTTTTTTTGGCGGGGGCATTTCACTGCCAGCATTTATTTGCTCGATTGTTATTTCATTTGTCGATTGCTCCAATTGAAGTTTGGTAAGAAACTTCCAAATATTTGGATGTTGACAGCCTACAAGTCTCATAAACCCATTATGCCAACCTTCAACATTATTATTTGTTCGTGGCGCATTGTTTTGCGTGGAATCAAAATGATTCCATGCGTGAATAGCATATCGAGGATTTCGTCTATGTGGGGCCTCTTTGATTCGATCATCGAGAGCTCCAATATAGAAATCCTCAAAATATGCTACGACATTATCAGCACTAGACGGTATTTCGCCAGAGGCTTTTAACTCATCAAATACTTTAATAACATCATTTACCGGAACAAATGCTAGAGCCATAATCATTTTCATTTGAACAGTAAACTCAGGATTTGTGGCATAATTTGTTTTAAGCCCTTCGGACACAATTTTACGATAAATATTTTGCCCGAAATGAAATAAACAAAATCGCTGTATTATAGTAGGGAATACATTTTTTGCCGAATTCGTAATAGCTTGCTCAAAATCACTCATAATAGAGGTAGGATTTAGGCAAGGTCTTAAATTTTTGAGTTCTTCAAAAACACTAGTATAGGTAGATTCCAACTTATTAGGGAGAAGAGCAAATACTAGAGGAATCGATTTCGTTTCTAATATTGCATGGATAGAAAGCAACTGATGAAATATTAACGGAACAACCTTGTACGTTCCATCAACGAACCATTCAGATGCATTTTGCAAACAATCTAAATTTCGATTCGTCGTAAATATCAAAATTCGATTTTGAATAGGACCAGAATCAAAAAATAAAAACCGTTCACCGCGTTTCGAAAGTCTAAACACATCAGGAATAACCATATCTTGTCTTGATAATGGCAAAGGAACTTTACAGTCACGAATATTTTGAATAGTTCTACTCATCGAACTAGTTGAAGGCATGTTAGGTGCAACTGCTAAGGGAATTGTTACAGAATTTAGGGAAATGATTTCTCGGGTTGGAAGGGTAGACTCTGAGGCAAGTTCTTTCAGGGAATTTAGGGAACGAACTGCCTCATTTTGAGTTGATTCCGGAAAATGGCCAGAATGTGGTTCAACTACAAAAGCCAAATCGGCTTCAGTATGCGCCCGCCCATTGCATTTACAATTTTTGTAAAATTGGATGCAACGCCAATACGTTTTATTCTTATACGTTCGTTCCTTATAATAGAGATATCCTTCAAGAAGAAGCATATCTCTATTTTTCTCAGATTTTAAAAGTTCAAACTCCATTAGATTGGAATAAGAATTTATAAAAAGCTGAGAAAAAGCTGAGCCAAATAAATGGCTAATATGTAACTATAAAAAAATTGCTTGAATAAACAAAATTGCAAATATAAAAACAACAAATATAATTACAACAAAAAAAATTGCTTGATATAAAAAATGGGGAATAAAAAAATGAATGTATATGGCAAATAGCTATTCTATTCATTTCATCACACAACACACAATACAAAATTTTAACAGACAAAATTAACTCTTCAAGTAAACAAATTACATGCACGAAGTAAATATAAAATCGGTTAAAACTGTACTTAATGTATTTATTTTCTTGAACACCCTATAAAAATATAACGAATATTAAATATTTTTGTTTTCCTCCTTATATTTTATGTGAGGAAAAGAGAAGTTACCATATAAATTACAGATGCACAATAATAAAACGATTTCTCTGTTTAACCTTTATGCTATCATATCAGCATATAAATACAAAGAAGAAAAAGAAAAAGACGGATATACTTTTTGACGGATATTTTTGACATTTTACATCAACAAATGTCATACAACACAAGCCAAATCAAGTCGTGAGCAAATAGAAGTGTTAAAAGTTAAATTAAAAAATAAAATTGGATATTTATATTTATTTACGATGGGTGATGGAAAATACGGTATTTGTTTACAACCATGCACTATTCAATTAATACCAGAACGTATGAACAATATGTGTTTTTTAAGCGCTGGAACATTGTTCCAAATAGAACGACGTAAGAATTTTTCAGAAGTTCTAATAAAAAGAATGAGAGTAGAACTCGGTTAAATTATGAAAACGAGAGTTAATTTGTAATACAGATTATTTTAAAGAAATCGACTATAAATTATTTCTATTGTGCTACATATCCATATAAACCAAAGTGTTTCGATTCCAAAAACATCGTTTCGTGGTAGACAAAATGATTTGGATTGTGTTGTGCGATATATTGTAAATATATATGTATTATACATACACATTTCTAGTGCATCTGGAATGGATTTAATTAGCTTTGAACCAGTAACTCCAAATTATATCCAACCTAGTAAAAGACTAGAACGACCGAGACCTTAAACATTTATAATTCAGCATCTAATATGCGAGTAACGAATAATGTGCAACCCCTTTATCAATTAGTGACCCCATTAGAATATCAGCTACCAAAACCTGAGGTCAAATTACAATTTACCCCGGCTCCGAATAAAGTAGTTGCGGATATCATCAATAAATCAACACAAAATGTAAATCGTGGCAACTTAAGACAAAAATATGAACTTTTGAAAAAAGAATTCGATAATTTGAAGAATTCTAAGAATATTGGGTTCAAAGAAAATGATGGATTAAACGTCAACCAAGCTGTTGCTATTCTTAATCAATAACTAAGTAGTAGCACCACAAAAGAGTAAGTATTTAAAAATGTACGCTTTGTTGTTTATATACCTACTATCATATTGTTTATTTAATGCTTACAGAATATAAGTGCTCCTTAAAATCTTGCCCTTTGAAAACACGACAACGTCGTGAAACCGATGATATGTAAATGGGATGGCCACACATAATTTTATACCAGCTCAATTCATTAAGTAAAATGTGGTGATTGTCAAGAATTAAAATTAAAATGCTACACGTTAAAGTTGTATGGTGCTAATCGAGAATTTAATGCTTTCATTGTTGTACTTAAAGAAGCTGGTTTTAATGTTTCATTCCCAGAAAACAAATATTTAGCTGTTACGGATCAAGATAAAACGAAAGTAATCGAGCTTGATAAAAACGTGAACCTTACTATGCATGTACGATTCGTGCAAATATCACGATTAATAAAAATCGTTTCAAGCGTTATGTAAAAAATGTAATTCAGCCGTGGATGTATCTCAAGAAATTTCGTTGGCAACGTGTCATCATGTATTTTACAATAATTGCTTGACGTCCCATATAAAAAGTAGTCAGACACCAGTAATGAAATTGTCCAGTAGCGAAATGTTCACATAAATTGAAGGAAAATAATATTCATGCGATATGACCGAACCAGAATTTCAAGTATATTTACAAAGTTTGCATGCGGCTGAGGCTGACAATTTATTCTACTGCACAAATAAATCGTGTAATGGATGTATTCCGATTAATCGAACTAACCGGGATAAAATTGTACTCCTTTATTGTCCCGAATGTGGTCAGTTTAATTGCATCGATTGCAAAACGATTCACACTGGGATAACATGTGATGAATTTCAAAGGAAAAATAATTCCCAAAATTTGCCAACCGTTCCAGCTGCAAATAATAACATGGGAGCTTTTACTAAAAATATAATTTAGAGATTATATTACAAATGGGACGATCGATTTGCAAGACAAGCTAAAGTTGAGCTTAACGCTGCTTCTGCGGGTGATTTTAAATGTAGTTCAACCAGGCGAAAATATGAAAATGAATCATGGTCCTACTCAAAGGCGGTCAAAGAGAAAATCGTTACTCATTCTTTAAATCATGTGTTCATCAACAATATGTAAATAAATAAATTAAAATATTTTATTGGTTTTTGGCTTTAATTTTACTTTTTGTTATTGGAATGGAAGTGATGTTCAACTTGCCTTGGATATATAATTGATTTGGTTCTAAGCTAAAATAAATTTTTAAAACTACGTTTATGAATAAATTCCTTAAATATTCTGGAAAATGGGGCAATGTTTTGCAAAAGAGGGACATATTCTGGGAAAGGAGGAAAATTCTATAATAAATCTTTTGGGAAATTTATTATTTCCTGGTTATTCAAATCTTCGCTTTATGCAAGAAAGGGCGCTACAACCGAGTGAGTGATAAATTGCGCATCGTAGCCTTATTATTATTTACATGAGCTTCCAAAAACGCTTTTGAAAATGATTTTGAATTGATTCCGAAAGCTCAAGAAAACATACGCAGCTCAATGGTGAAGGGTCTCCACGACTATTTGATTACGCCATCACTGCTTTAAGATGTTTCAGCTACGAGGGGATTGCTGCCTTCTTTGATGCTCAACCATTTCAAGGACTGGTGTTAAGCTATCGGCTGAAGCCTGCAGTGCACGAATTTAGGTTGCCTTCAATTTCAAACTTAGGCATATATTTTGAAAATGTATACTCTATTATGCTTCTAACCTCGCCGAAAATTACCTTACAAATCTATTCAATTGTAAAGTATTTCTCAGCGGGGCGAGAACCATAACAGAAATATTCGTTTGAAGTGAAAATAAAACTTTTGTTACATTAACTAAATTTTGTTGTAATTTTTAATTTTTACTTTCTTTTACGTAAGTAAAATAAAGTATAGTAATCATGAAAATTTTCGACCTTGAGATTATTGAAGATTTATCTGTTTTGAGGTCCCCTGAGTCCGAAAAAGTGAGTTTCGAAATGATGTCTGTCTGTCAGTCTGTCTGTCCGTCTGTCTGTCCGTCTGTCTGTCCGTCTGTCCGTCTGTCAGTCTGTGTCCTCTCTACAGCCCAGATGGCTTAACCAATCCAGCTGAAACTTCAGATTTAAGCTTTTTTGATAAATTGGGAGGTCCCAGTGAATTTTGCTCCAAATCGGTCAACCGGAAGTAGCCACTCCCGTGGGGCAGAAAATTTGTTTTGCAAATATCTGAAAAAGTATAAGGTTTACAAAAAACTACTAAAACAAAATGTTTCCAAAAACTAAAAGTAAAAAAAAAAAAGAAAAAAAAAATTAAAAAACTAAAAAAAAAAAAAAAAATTAAAAAAAAATAAAAATAAAAAAAAAATTTAAAAATTTTATAAAAAAAATAAAATTGATGTGTGTCCAACACATTTCTTCTACGAACAGGCAATTTTGAGACACCAATTACGCAAACTTCTTACAAATTTATTATTTTTTATTACTTTCTTTTACATAAGTAAAGCTTAAATCTAAAGTTTTTGTTAGATTGGTTAAGCCATCTGGGCTATAGAGAAGACACAGACAAACAGACGAGCAGACAAACGGACAGACTGACAGACAGACATCATTTCGAAACCCACTTTTTCGGACTCAAGGGACCTCAAAACAGATATATCTTCATTAATCTCTTACATAATATTTCGGGTTCCAGGTCCCAGATTCCGTAAAACAGAAAATTTATTTTACAAACATTTCAAAAATATACAATTTACAGAAAACATGAAAAAATAAAAACAATCTTAATAAAGTTTGCAAGAAATTTGCATTATAAAAGTTTCTTAAAATTCGCTGTTCGTAAAAGAAAGTCGTGTGTTGGCCACACCTCCATTTTTTTTGTTGAGAATATGGTATATTATTATATGTGTACTAGGGGACCCCTGTGCAATTGCACAATTTTATTATTTATGTGAAACATTTTTGCCATAATAAATACAAACAACTCCTGCAAAAGGAATACTTCACTACAGGTTGCCCCGACGAAAAAAAGACTTCGAACTCTAATAAAATAGAACGCATTTAATTTTTTGAAATAAAGGCCAACATTAAATTGAAAAAAAAAAAAAAAAGACGAAGTTATATATAGGGAATCGAACTCGAGACCTTTAACTTCATAGCGCATCGCTCTAACACATGAGCTATTGAGCTATGCTTAATAATTGATATATGAAATGGAAATTTATAGCTTATGAAAATGTTGAACATTCTTGTATTTTATATAATATAGATTATTATTTATCAGAAAATTTAATTTGTATGGTGGTCGAATGAAGTTGAAGCCCATATTTTTCGAGATGTAGAACAAGATGTCGCATTGTACTTTACAATTCATTTATGTAATAAAAATAAATAAAATATAAATATTCATCACATTTTCAATAAATTGAAACTATTTACGGCTAATGTGCATAGATTGTGTACATTCGCCAGTAAATGCGCATATTTGCCATTTAACGTTGGTAAATGTGGATAAATTATTTATTGTAGATTATTTATTCTAGTGTACTTTCTGTAATTAAAAAGGAATTAAGATAGAACTTCGCTGTTTCTTGACCGATTACGATGATTTGGCATGGGCGATATAAATGGGATTCTTAAATGATTTTTTGATAAAGTTCTGGAATGTGGCCAATTAAGGTGGAACTTCTCTGTTTTTGGACCGATTATGATGAAATTTGACATGGACGGTGGAACTGAGATTCTTAAATGATTTTTGAATAAAGTTCTAGAATGTGTCAAATTAAGGTGGAACTTCGCTGTTTCTTGACCGATTACGAAATTTGACTCTATTTAACTAAATTTGATTCTATATAGTCCGCTCTTACGTGCGGCACACAGTGCGACATGTTTGCTGATCCCGGATCCTGCGCCCCCTGAAGTTCAAATTTAAAGCCCCTCGGAGGGCTAAGCAGGAGGAGCGCAGCGACCTCTTGCGTGCCCGTGAGAGTTACCGAAACCGTTAGCCTCTATAATTCTAAATTTAATTAGGTGTTGGCCACGTATCACTTAAATTTTGTTGTACTAAGATTATAAAAATACTGTTTATTTATGTTAATAATGTTTTTATAAGTTTTATCGGAAAATGTACGAAATACGTGTATTTTGTTCAACTTATACGCACATTTACCACTCACTTTGGAAATTGTGCACATTTACCGGTAAATTTATACACTCTCCAATTTTGCACATTAGCCGTAATCTCGTGAACGCAATGAAAGAAACGAAAAGCTGTCACAGCCACCGTACCTAATTTGTGACCTACGAAGGACGTAATAGTGAATTTCCAAGCACTTATTAAAAATAAAAGATATTTCTCTATTTCACTGCTTTGCACTGATTTTCCATATAAACTTTACGACGAACAGTGTTTGCGATGAATTCTTAAATCTTTATATAAAATTGCTGTGTGGCGCGAAAATTCATAAAACAATTCAACGCAAAAATTCATAATAAAAAGTTATTTTTACTATAGGATTTGATTATGTGTTCCTCCTTATATTTTATGTGAGAAAAAGAAAACGCAATAATAAAACGATTTCTCTGTCTAACTTTGTCTAACTCTCTGTCTAGAATATTAGCTTAAAAATAAAAAGAGAAAAAGCCGAATATACAATTTTTTAAATTTGTTTTCATTTATAAATCCATTCATAACTACAAACTTAATACACAATTCAATGCAAAAATTTATAATAAAAAGTTGTTTTTACTATAGGGTTTGATTTTGATTCGAGTTTCTAAGATTTTTCCGTAAAAGTGATTGAATAAAATTACGAAAATCAAATAATTTAATTATAATAAATATATAAACAATATAATTGTTTATTAATTTATATTTATTTGTTATTAACAATATAAGAATAAATAATTATTTAATTTTGTTGCAAAATATTTGAATTAGGAAATGGAAGATACATGGATGTTCAACGTTAAAGTTATAAATGATTTAAATTGAAAATCCAAATGAAATTATAACAATTAGAATTTGTTCTAAAAAATATTGATTTATTTATAAACAAAAAAAACATGTTAATAACAATAAATTATGGTTAGGTACAAAAATAATTCTTTAAATAATTATTAAACTCCGTGTTACAATACAATTTTATTTGTACTATGAAACTGTTGTCCAAAACTTGTAAACCATTTAAAATTGTTATATAAACAAAACAATTTATTATTAACAAATTATTGTTTTATAACCAATTACTTATTTTTTTGATTAATAAATAGGTACAGTTGAATTTCTAACGAATAATATGATTAGGTTTAAATAATTATTTAATTTTTATTAACAAATCTTCATATTGTTATAAACAATTTAATTTTTATAACAACAATTTCAAAAAATATAAGATTATATATCCTCTATCCACTGCTTTGTACTGATTTCCAATATAAACTTTGCGACGAATAGTGTTTGCGATGAATTGTTAAATCTTCATATAAAATTGTTGTGTGGCGCGAAAATTCATAAAACAACAATTCGTCGCAAAGACAATTCAATGCAAAGATTCATAATAAAAAGTTGTTTTTACTATAGGATTTGATTTTGATTCGAGTTTCTAAGATTTTTCCGTAAAAGTGATTGAATAAAATTACGAAAATCAAATAATTTAATTATAATAAATATATAAACAATATAATTGTTTATTAATTTATATTTATTTGTTATTAACAATATAAGAACAAATATTTATTTAATTTTGTTGCAAAATATTTGAATTAGGAAATGGAAGATACATGGATGTTCAACGTTAAAGTTATAAATGATTTAAATTGAAAATCCAAATGAAATTATAAACAATTAGAATTTGTTCTAAAAATATTGATTTATTTATAAACATAAAAAAAATGTTAATAACAATTATGATTAGGTACAAAAATAATTCTTTGAATAATTATTAAACTCCGTGTTACAATACAATTTTATTTGTACAATGAAACTGTTGTCGGAAACTTCTTAAATCGATTTAAAATTGTTATAAACAAAACAATTTATTATTAACAAATTATTGTTTTATAACCAATTACTTATTTTTTTGATTAATAAATAGGTACAGTTGAATTTCTAACGAATAATATGATTTGTTTTAAATATTTGATTAGAAATTTTATTTAATTTTTATTAACAAATCTTCATATTGTTATAAACAATTTAATTTTTATAACAACAATTTCAAAAAATATAAGATTATATATCCTCTATCCACTGCTTTGTACTGATTTCCAATATAAACTTTGCGACGAATAGTGTTTGCGATGAATTGTTAAATCTTCATATAAAATTGTTGTGTGGCGCGAAAATTCATAAAACAACAATTCGTCGCAAAGACAATTCAATGCAAAAATTCATAATAAAAAGTTGTTTTTACTATAGGGTTTGATTTTGATTCGAGTTTCTAAGATTTTTCCGTAAAAGTGATTGAATAAAATTACGAAAATCAAATAATTTTATTATAATAAATATATAAACAATATAATTGTTTATTAATTTATATTTATTTGTTATTAACAATATCAGAATAAATAATTATTTAATTTTGTTGCGAAATATTTGAATTAGGAAATGGAAGATACATGGATGTTCAACGTTAAAGTTATAAATGATTTAAATTGAAAATCCAAATGAAATTATAAACAATTAGAATTTGTTCTAAAAAATATTGATTTATTTATAAACATAAAAAAAATGTTAATAACAATTATGATTAGGTACAAAAATAATTCTTTGAATAATTATTAAACTCCGTGTTACAATACAATTTTATTTGTACAATGAAACTGTTGTCGGAAACTTCTTAAATCGATTTAAAATTGTTATAAACAAAACAATTTATTATTAACAAATTATTGTTTTATAACCAATTACTTATTTTTTTGATTAATAAATAGGTACAGTTGAATTTCTAACGAATAATATGATTTGGTTTAAATAATTATTTAATTTTTATTAACAAATCTTCATATTGTTATAAACAATTTAATTTTTATAACAACAATTTCAAAAAATATAAGATTATATATCCTCTATCCACTGCTTTGTACTGATTTCCAATATAAACTTTGCGACGAATAGTGTTTGCGATGAATTGTTAAATCTTCATATAAAATTGTTGTGTGGCGCGAAAATTCATAAAACAACAATTCGTCGCAAAGACAATTCAATGCAAAAATTCATAATAAAAAGTTGTTTTTACTATAGGGTTTGATTTTGATTCGAGTTTCTAAGATTTTTCCGTAAAAGTGATTGAATAAAATTACGAAAATCAAATAATTTTATTATAATAAATATATAAACAATATAATTGTTTATTAATTTATATTTATTTGTTATTAACAATATCAGAATAAATAATTATTTAATTTTGTTGCAAAATATTTGAATTAGGAAATGGAAGATACATGGATGTTCAACGTTAAAGTTATAAATGATTTAAATTGAAAATCCAAATGAAATTATAAACAATTAGAATTTGTTCTAAAAATATTGATTTATTTATAAACATAAAAAAAATGTTAATAACAATTATGATTAGGTACAAAAATAATTCTTTGAATAATTATTAAACTCCGTGTTACAATACAATTTTATTTGTACAATGAAACTGTTGTCGGAAACTTCTTAAATCGATTTAAAATTGTTATAAACAAAACAATTTATTATTAACAAATTATTGTTTTATAACCAATTACTTATTTTTTTGATTAATAAATAGGTACAGTTGAATTTCTAACGAATAATATGATTTGTTTTAAATATTTGATTAGAAATTTTATTTAATTTTTATTAACAAATCTTCATATTGTTATAAACAATTTAATTTTTATAACAACAATTTCAAAAAATATAAGATTATATATCCTCTATCCACTGCTTTGTACTGATTTCCAATATAAACTTTGCGACGAATAGTGTTTGCGATGAATTGTTAAATCTTCATATAAAATTGTTGTGTGGCGCGAAAATTCATAAAACAACAATTCGTCGCAAACACAATTCAATGCAAAAATTCATAATAAAAAGTTGTTTTTACTATAGGGTTTGATTTTGATTCGAGTTTCTAAGATTTTTCCGTAAAAGTGATTGAATAAAATTACGAAAATCAAATAATTTTATTATAATAAATATATAAACAATATAATTGTTTATTAATTTATATTTATTTGTTATTAACAATATCAGAATAAATAATTATTTAATTTTGTTGCAAAATATTTGAATTAGGAAATGGAAGATACATGGATGTTCAACGTTAAAGTTATAAATGATTTAAATTGAAAATCCAAATGAAATTATAAACAATTAGAATTTGTTCTAAAAATATTGATTTATTTATAAACATAAAAAAAATGTTAATAACAATTATGATTAGGTACAAAAATAATTCTTTGAATAATTATTAAACTCCGTGTTACAATACAATTTTATTTGTACAATGAAACTGTTGTCGGAAACTTCTTAAATCGATTTAAAATTGTTATAAACAAAACAATTTATTATTAACAAATTATTGTTTTATAACCAATTACTTATTTTTTTGATTAATAAATAGGTACAGTTGAATTTCTAACGAATAATATGATTTGTTTTAAATATTTGATTAGAAATTTTATTTAATTTTTATTAACAAATCTTCATATTGTTATAAACAATTTAATTTTTATAACAACAATTTCAAAAAATATAAGATTATATATCCTCTATCCACTGCTTTGTACTGATTTCCAATATAAACTTTGCGACGAATAGTGTTTGCGATGAATTGTTAAATCTTCATATAAAATTGTTGTGTGGCGCGAAAATTCATAAAACAACAATTCGTCGCAAAGACAATTCAATGCAAAAATTCATAATAAAAAGTTGTTTTTACTATAGGGTTTGATTTTGATTCGAGTTTCTAAGATTTTTCCGTAAAAGTGATTGAATAAAATTACGAAAATCAAATAATTTTATTATAATAAATATATAAACAATATAATTGTTTATTAATTTATATTTATTTGTTATTAACAATATCAGAATAAATAATTATTTAATTTTGTTGCGAAATATTTGAATTAGGAAATGGAAGATACATGGATGTTCAACGTTAAAGTTATAAATGATTTAAATTGAAAATCCAAATGAAATTATAAACAATTAGAATTTGTTCTAAAAAATATTGATTTATTTATAAACATAAAAAAAATGTTAATAACAATTATGATTAGGTACAAAAATAATTCTTTGAATAATTATTAAACTCCGTGTTACAATACAATTTTATTTGTACAATGAAACTGTTGTCGGAAACTTCTTAAATCGATTTAAAATTGTTATAAACAAAACAATTTATTATTAACAAATTATTGTTTTATAACCAATTACTTATTTTTTTGATTAATAAATAGGTACAGTTGAATTTCTAACGAATAATATGATTTGGTTTAAATAATTATTTAATTTTTATTAACAAATCTTCATATTGTTATAAACAATTTAATTTTTATAACAACAATTTCAAAAAATATAAGATTATATATCCTCTATCCACTGCTTTGTACTGATTTCCAATATAAACTTTGCGACGAATAGTGTTTGCGATGAATTGTTAAATCTTCATATAAAATTGTTGTGTGGCGCGAAAATTCATAAAACAACAATTCGTCGCAAAGACAATTCAATGCAAAAATTCATAATAAAAAGTTGTTTTTACTATAGGGTTTGATTTTGATTCGAGTTTCTAAGATTTTTCCGTAAAAGTGATTGAATAAAATTACGAAAATCAAATAATTTTATTATAATAAATATATAAACAATATAATTGTTTATTAATTTATATTTATTTGTTATTAACAATATCAGAATAAATAATTATTTAATTTTGTTGCAAAATATTTGAATTAGGAAATGGAAGATACATGGATGTTCAACGTTAAAGTTATAAATGATTTAAATTGAAAATCCAAATGAAATTATAAACAATTAGAATTTGTTCTAAAAATATTGATTTATTTATAAACATAAAAAAAATGTTAATAACAATTATGATTAGGTACAAAAATAATTCTTTGAATAATTATTAAACTCCGTGTTACAATACAATTTTATTTGTACAATGAAACTGTTGTCGGAAACTTCTTAAATCGATTTAAAATTGTTATAAACAAAACAATTTATTATTAACAAATTATTGTTTTATAACCAATTACTTATTTTTTTGATTAATAAATAGGTACAGTTGAATTTCTAACGAATAATATGATTTGTTTTAAATATTTGATTAGAAATTTTATTTAATTTTTATTAACAAATCTTCATATTGTTATAAACAATTTAATTTTTATAACAACAATTTCAAAAAATATAAGATTATATATCCTCTATCCACTGCTTTGTACTGATTTCCAATATAAACTTTGCGACGAATAGTGTTTGCGATGAATTGTTAAATCTTCATATAAAATTGTTGTGTGGCGCGAAAATTCATAAAACAACAATTCGTCGCAAAGACAATTCAATGCAAAAATTCATAATAAAAAGTTGTTTTTACTATAGGGTTTGATTTTGATTCGAGTTTCTAAGATTTTTCCGTAAAAGTGATTGAATAAAATTACGAAAATCAAATAATTTTATTATAATAAATATATAAACAATATAATTGTTTATTAATTTATATTTATTTGTTATTAACAATATCAGAATAAATAATTATTTAATTTTGTTGCGAAATATTTGAATTAGGAAATGGAAGATACATGGATGTTCAACGTTAAAGTTATAAATGATTTAAATTGAAAATCCAAATGAAATTATAAACAATTAGAATTTGTTCTAAAAAATATTGATTTATTTATAAACATAAAAAAAATGTTAATAACAATTATGATTAGGTACAAAAATAATTCTTTGAATAATTATTAAACTCCGTGTTACAATACAATTTTATTTGTACAATGAAACTGTTGTCGGAAACTTCTTAAATCGATTTAAAATTGTTATAAACAAAACAATTTATTATTAACAAATTATTGTTTTATAACCAATTACTTATTTTTTTGATTAATAAATAGGTACAGTTGAATTTCTAACGAATAATATGATTTGTTTTAAATATTTGATTAGAAATTTTATTTAATTTTTATTAACAAATCTTCATATTGTTATAAACAATTTAATTTTTATAACAACAATTTCAAAAAATATAAGATTATATATCCTCTATCCACTGCTTTGTACTGATTTCCAATATAAACTTTGCGACGAATAGTGTTTGCGATGAATTGTTAAATCTTCATATAAAATTGTTGTGTGGCGCGAAAATTCATAAAACAACAATTCGTCGCAAAGACAATTCAATGCAAAAATTCATAATAAAAAGTTGTTTTTACTATAGGGTTTGATTTTGATTCGAGTTTCTAAGATTTTTCCGTAAAAGTGATTGAATAAAATTACGAAAATCAAATAATTTTATTATAATAAATATATAAACAATATAATTGTTTATTAATTTATATTTATTTGTTATTAACAATATCAGAATAAATAATTATTTAATTTTGTTGCGAAATATTTGAATTAGGAAATGGAAGATACATGGATGTTCAACGTTAAAGTTATAAATGATTTAAATTGAAAATCCAAATGAAATTATAAACAATTAGAATTTGTTCTAAAAAATATTGATTTATTTATAAACATAAAAAAAATGTTAATAACAATTATGATTAGGTACAAAAATAATTCTTTGAATAATTATTAAACTCCGTGTTACAATACAATTTTATTTGTACAATGAAACTGTTGTCGGAAACTTCTTAAATCGATTTAAAATTGTTATAAACAAAACAATTTATTATTAACAAATTATTGTTTTATAACCAATTACTTATTTTTTTGATTAATAAATAGGTACAGTTGAATTTCTAACGAATAATATGATTTGGTTTAAATAATTATTTAATTTTTATTAACAAATCTTCATATTGTTATAAACAATTTAATTTTTATAACAACAATTTCAAAAAATATAAGATTATATATCCTCTATCCACTGCTTTGTACTGATTTCCAATATAAACTTTGCGACGAATAGTGTTTGCGATGAATTGTTAAATCTTCATATAAAATTGTTGTGTGGCGCGAAAATTCATAAAACAACAATTCGTCGCAAAGACAATTCAATGCAAAAATTCATAATAAAAAGTTGTTTTTACTATAGGGTTTGATTTTGATTCGAGTTTCTAAGATTTTTCCGTAAAAGTGATTGAATAAAATTACGAAAATCAAATAATTTTATTATAATAAATATATAAACAATATAATTGTTTATTAATTTATATTTATTTGTTATTAACAATATCAGAATAAATAATTATTTAATTTTGTTGCAAAATATTTGAATTAGGAAATGGAAGATACATGGATGTTCAACGTTAAAGTTATAAATGATTTAAATTGAAAATCCAAATGAAATTATAAACAATTAGAATTTGTTCTAAAAATATTGATTTATTTATAAACATAAAAAAAATGTTAATAACAATTATGATTAGGTACAAAAATAATTCTTTGAATAATTATTAAACTCCGTGTTACAATACAATTTTATTTGTACAATGAAACTGTTGTCGGAAACTTCTTAAATCGATTTAAAATTGTTATAAACAAAACAATTTATTATTAACAAATTATTGTTTTATAACCAATTACTTATTTTTTTGATTAATAAATAGGTACAGTTGAATTTCTAACGAATAATATGATTTGTTTTAAATATTTGATTAGAAATTTTATTTAATTTTTATTAACAAATCTTCATATTGTTATAAACAATTTAATTTTTATAACAACAATTTCAAAAAATATAAGATTATATATCCTCTATCCACTGCTTTGTACTGATTTCCAATATAAACTTTGCGACGAATAGTGTTTGCGATGAATTGTTAAATCTTCATATAAAATTGTTGTGTGGCGCGAAAATTCATAAAACAACAATTCGTCGCAAACACAATTCAATGCAAAAATTCATAATAAAAAGTTGTTTTTACTATAGGGTTTGATTTTGATTCGAGTTTCTAAGATTTTTCCGTAAAAGTGATTGAATAAAATTACGAAAATCAAATAATTTTATTATAATAAATATATAAACAATATAATTGTTTATTAATTTATATTTATTTGTTATTAACAATATCAGAATAAATAATTATTTAATTTTGTTGCAAAATATTTGAATTAGGAAATGGAAGATACATGGATGTTCAACGTTAAAGTTATAAATGATTTAAATTGAAAATCCAAATGAAATTATAAACAATTAGAATTTGTTCTAAAAATATTGATTTATTTATAAACATAAAAAAAATGTTAATAACAATTATGATTAGGTACAAAAATAATTCTTTGAATAATTATTAAACTCCGTGTTACAATACAATTTTATTTGTACAATGAAACTGTTGTCGGAAACTTCTTAAATCGATTTAAAATTGTTATAAACAAAACAATTTATTATTAACAAATTATTGTTTTATAACCAATTACTTATTTTTTTGATTAATAAATAGGTACAGTTGAATTTCTAACGAATAATATGATTTGGTTTAAATAATTATTTAATTTTTATTAACAAATCTTCATATTGTTATAAACAATTTAATTTTTATAACAACAATTTCAAAAAATATAAGATTATATATCCTCTATCCACTGCTTTGTACTGATTTCCAATATAAACTTTGCGACGAATAGTGTTTGCGATGAATTGTTAAATCTTCATATAAAATTGTTGTGTGGCGCGAAAATTCATAAAACAACAATTCGTCGCAAAGACAATTCAATGCAAAAATTCATAATAAAAAGTTGTTTTTACTATAGGGTTTGATTTTGATTCGAGTTTCTAAGATTTTTCCGTAAAAGTGATTGAATAAAATTACGAAAATCAAATAATTTTATTATAATAAATATATAAACAATATAATTGTTTATTAATTTATATTTATTTGTTATTAACAATATCAGAATAAATAATTATTTAATTTTGTTGCAAAATATTTGAATTAGGAAATGGAAGATACATGGATGTTCAACGTTAAAGTTATAAATGATTTAAATTGAAAATCCAAATGAAATTATAAACAATTAGAATTTGTTCTAAAAATATTGATTTATTTATAAACATAAAAAAAATGTTAATAACAATTATGATTAGGTACAAAAATAATTCTTTGAATAATTATTAAACTCCGTGTTACAATACAATTTTATTTGTACAATGAAACTGTTGTCGGAAACTTCTTAAATCGATTTAAAATTGTTATAAACAAAACAATTTATTATTAACAAATTATTGTTTTATAACCAATTACTTATTTTTTTGATTAATAAATAGGTACAGTTGAATTTCTAACGAATAATATGATTTGTTTTAAATATTTGATTAGAAATTTTATTTAATTTTTATTAACAAATCTTCATATTGTTATAAACAATTTAATTTTTATAACAACAATTTCAAAAAATATAAGATTATATATCCTCTATCCACTGCTTTGTACTGATTTCCAATATAAACTTTGCGACGAATAGTGTTTGCGATGAATTGTTAAATCTTCATATAAAATTGTTGTGTGGCGCGAAAATTCATAAAACAACAATTCGTCGCAAACACAATTCAATGCAAAAATTCATAATAAAAAGTTGTTTTTACTATAGGGTTTGATTTTGATTCGAGTTTCTAAGATTTTTCCGTAAAAGTGATTGAATAAAATTACGAAAATCAAATAATTTTATTATAATAAATATATAAACAATATAATTGTTTATTAATTTATATTTATTTGTTATTAACAATATCAGAATAAATAATTATTTAATTTTGTTGCAAAATATTTGAATTAGGAAATGGAAGATACATGGATGTTCAACGTTAAAGTTATAAATGATTTAAATTGAAAATCCAAATGAAATTATAAACAATTAGAATTTGTTCTAAAAATATTGATTTATTTATAAACATAAAAAAAATGTTAATAACAATTATGATTAGGTACAAAAATAATTCTTTGAATAATTATTAAACTCCGTGTTACAATACAATTTTATTTGTACAATGAAACTGTTGTCGGAAACTTCTTAAATCGATTTAAAATTGTTATAAACAAAACAATTTATTATTAACAAATTATTGTTTTATAACCAATTACTTATTTTTTTGATTAATAAATAGGTACAGTTGAATTTCTAACGAATAATATGATTTGGTTTAAATAATTATTTAATTTTTATTAACAAATCTTCATATTGTTATAAACAATTTAATTTTTATAACAACAATTTCAAAAAATATAAGATTATATATCCTCTATCCACTGCTTTGTACTGATTTCCAATATAAACTTTGCGACGAATAGTGTTTGCGATGAATTGTTAAATCTTCATATAAAATTGTTGTGTGGCGCGAAAATTCATAAAACAACAATTCGTCGCAAAGACAATTCAATGCAAAAATTCATAATAAAAAGTTGTTTTTACTATAGGGTTTGATTTTGATTCGAGTTTCTAAGATTTTTCCGTAAAAGTGATTGAATAAAATTACGAAAATCAAATAATTTTATTATAATAAATATATAAACAATATAATTGTTTATTAATTTATATTTATTTGTTATTAACAATATCAGAATAAATAATTATTTAATTTTGTTGCAAAATATTTGAATTAGGAAATGGAAGATACATGGATGTTCAACGTTAAAGTTATAAATGATTTAAATTGAAAATCCAAATGAAATTATAAACAATTAGAATTTGTTCTAAAAATATTGATTTATTTATAAACATAAAAAAAATGTTAATAACAATTATGATTAGGTACAAAAATAATTCTTTGAATAATTATTAAACTCCGTGTTACAATACAATTTTATTTGTACAATGAAACTGTTGTCGGAAACTTCTTAAATCGATTTAAAATTGTTATAAACAAAACAATTTATTATTAACAAATTATTGTTTTATAACCAATTACTTATTTTTTTGATTAATAAATAGGTACAGTTGAATTTCTAACGAATAATATGATTTGTTTTAAATATTTGATTAGAAATTTTATTTAATTTTTATTAACAAATCTTCATATTGTTATAAACAATTTAATTTTTATAACAACAATTTCAAAAAATATAAGATTATATATCCTCTATCCACTGCTTTGTACTGATTTCCAATATAAACTTTGCGACGAATAGTGTTTGCGATGAATTGTTAAATCTTCATATAAAATTGTTGTGTGGCGCGAAAATTCATAAAACAACAATTCGTCGCAAACACAATTCAATGCAAAAATTCATAATAAAAAGTTGTTTTTACTATAGGGTTTGATTTTGATTCGAGTTTCTAAGATTTTTCCGTAAAAGTGATTGAATAAAATTACGAAAATCAAATAATTTTATTATAATAAATATATAAACAATATAATTGTTTATTAATTTATATTTATTTGTTATTAACAATATCAGAATAAATAATTATTTAATTTTGTTGCAAAATATTTGAATTAGGAAATGGAAGATACATGGATGTTCAACGTTAAAGTTATAAATGATTTAAATTGAAAATCCAAATGAAATTATAAACAATTAGAATTTGTTCTAAAAATATTGATTTATTTATAAACATAAAAAAAATGTTAATAACAATTATGATTAGGTACAAAAATAATTCTTTGAATAATTATTAAACTCCGTGTTACAATACAATTTTATTTGTACAATGAAACTGTTGTCGGAAACTTCTTAAATCGATTTAAAATTGTTATAAACAAAACAATTTATTATTAACAAATTATTGTTTTATAACCAATTACTTATTTTTTTGATTAATAAATAGGTACAGTTGAATTTCTAACGAATAATATGATTTGTTTTAAATATTTGATTAGAAATTTTATTTAATTTTTATTAACAAATCTTCATATTGTTATAAACAATTTAATTTTTATAACAACAATTTCAAAAAATATAAGATTATATATCCTCTATCCACTGCTTTGTACTGATTTCCAATATAAACTTTGCGACGAATAGTGTTTGCGATGAATTGTTAAATCTTCATATAAAATTGTTGTGTGGCGCGAAAATTCATAAAACAACAATTCGTCGCAAAGACAATTCAATGCAAAAATTCATAATAAAAAGTTGTTTTTACTATAGGGTTTGATTTTGATTCGAGTTTCTAAGATTTTTCCGTAAAAGTGATTGAATAAAATTACGAAAATCAAATAATTTTATTATAATAAATATATAAACAATATAATTGTTTATTAATTTATATTTATTTGTTATTAACAATATCAGAATAAATAATTATTTAATTTTGTTGCGAAATATTTGAATTAGGAAATGGAAGATACATGGATGTTCAACGTTAAAGTTATAAATGATTTAAATTGAAAATCCAAATGAAATTATAAACAATTAGAATTTGTTCTAAAAAATATTGATTTATTTATAAACATAAAAAAAATGTTAATAACAATTATGATTAGGTACAAAAATAATTCTTTGAATAATTATTAAACTCCGTGTTACAATACAATTTTATTTGTACAATGAAACTGTTGTCGGAAACTTCTTAAATCGATTTAAAATTGTTATAAACAAAACAATTTATTATTAACAAATTATTGTTTTATAACCAATTACTTATTTTTTTGATTAATAAATAGGTACAGTTGAATTTCTAACGAATAATATGATTTGTTTTAAATATTTGATTAGAAATTTTATTTAATTTTTATTAACAAATCTTCATATTGTTATAAACAATTTAATTTTTATAACAACAATTTCAAAAAATATAAGATTATATATCCTCTATCCACTGCTTTGTACTGATTTCCAATATAAACTTTGCGACGAATAGTGTTTGCGATGAATTGTTAAATCTTCATATAAAATTGTTGTGTGGCGCGAAAATTCATAAAACAACAATTCGTCGCAAAGACAATTCAATGCAAAAATTCATAATAAAAAGTTGTTTTTACTATAGGGTTTGATTTTGATTCGAGTTTCTAAGATTTTTCCGTAAAAGTGATTGAATAAAATTACGAAAATCAAATAATTTTATTATAATAAATATATAAACAATATAATTGTTTATTAATTTATATTTATTTGTTATTAACAATATCAGAATAAATAATTATTTAATTTTGTTGCAAAATATTTGAATTAGGAAATGGAAGATACATGGATGTTCAACGTTAAAGTTATAAATGATTTAAATTGAAAATCCAAATGAAATTATAAACAATTAGAATTTATTCTAAAAAATATTGATTTATTTATAAACATAAAAAAAATGTTAATAACAATTATGATTAGGTACAAAAATAATTCTTTGAATAATTATTAAACTCCGTGTTACAATACAATTTTATTTGTGCAATGAAAATATCCACAAATTCTAAATGTTTTAATTGTTATTAATAAGTTTCTATTATATTTTACAAACAAATCAATTTGATAAAAACAAAACCAAGATGAAAAGGTCTCTAAATAATTTAGTTGTATGTGTTTATAGATTAATAAAAGTTGAATTCTTCTATTGATCAACACGGATTCAATCCCCTTAATGTATGCATAACAAAATATGTTATGATTAACTGTTTTTCGATGAATTGCTTTGCGATGAATTGTTATTGCGTAGAATTGTTTTTTCGTAAAATTGTGTTGCTATGAAGTGTTGTTGTATGAATTGTTTGCGATGAATTGTTGTTTTATGAATTGTGCTTGCATAGAATTGTGTTGCGTAGAATTTTCGGGGTACCCTATAAGGATCAATTGACGATTTCTTCAATCGCTTCATTGCTGCGGAAGAGCTACACATTTTAATGCCAGCCGGACCATTGAACGATAAATTGTAGTAATTACAAATTTACACCTTAAAAAGTTTCACTTCTGTCGCGCGTAGAGGCTACACACATTGTTTTTTTTTTCTGGGTGTAATATTTTAGCGATATTGCTGCAAATTACAATGGCCAGAGCAGCAGTCCTAACATTTTTTACATAATCATGATTTCGCTCCATTTTAATTATTTTTAAGTAGTAATAAATCGTAAAAAACAGAATTCGAGCAAACAAAAAATACGATTCAATAGTTTTTCTACAAATGTCAAAATTAGTTACTAATACACTTAAATTAAAGTCACACTATCACAAAACAACAAGAAATTTCCCTTTGCGAATATTCGCAAAAGGAAATTTTTGTTTCATGTCACTGTGTTACAAAAATTTTGTATTTGTATTACCAAATAATTTTGTCAATTTAGACATTTCTAGACGTCAATAAAAAATCATAATAAAAACAAAGAAGTATTCACATAGGAAAAATATTTCAGCTTGATTTGTTTATCGCAGGATTGAAAATGTTCCTAAACAAAATAAGGGAAATTTTTATTTTTTTTGTGAATGCAAAATTTGCAATGGAAAAAGATGTAGGCATGACTACTTTTGATTGCGAATCGTATTGTAAATTTGTCTATGGTTGCGTACACAAATTTACATACCGATATGTAATTTTTTTCAATGTATGCTATCCGTGTGAAAAAATTCAAAACAGATTGCGATTATTCGCAAAGGCATCCTAAGTGGAAACCCACAGTTATCTATATAAATTATATATAATTGCCCTCTTACTTTTATGATACAAGAACAATGCCGTATATTTTCATTCAGTAATGAATAGTTTCAAACCAAGTTTTTGTTGGCATAGAATTATTCTAGTAATAATTTTGAATTTTTTTTTCGTTTTTTTATTTAATTTTTAATGTCAATTGATAAAAGTAAAAGAAAATTATTATCGGTTTTTATTTTGAGCATAATTTGCATTTTTATTTACTAATAACTATTTCAGTGACCAAAGTAAGACGCAAATATATAACCTAATTTCTGACTTATAATATTTCCAGAGAATACTTACGATTTATAGTACAGATACTTACTCTTCTATATAGATCTCGATACGCTCTCAGCATTTCTCAAATAAGTTTATTTAATAATATACGCACAAAACAATGTCTAATATGAAGGAATAATTTGTTAATCGATATTAGAATCGAAAGGTTGTTAACACAACAATGAAAATATGTTAAAAAAGTTTGGACGACATCGAACCCACTGAACAACCATGTGAAGGGTGAAAGTAAAACTCAAAATTAATTTGATTAATACAATTTAAAAAAATTTCTTTGAATTCAAACGGGCGCCTGCTGTGTTCTGTTGAGGCGTGATGGTTTGTTGTTCCAAAACAAGGGTTCATCTCGATATCACCGGCTTTTGGTAATTAAAAAATTATGAAGAACGCAACAACATTGAACGATTTTTTTCACCTTATCTTCATGTAGATTTATTGGTTTTTGGAATATTTCAAATCTATGGCTTAAAATTCCAAATGACCGTTCAATATTTTGGCGAACTCTACTTAATCTTCGGTTGAAGACTTTTTTATTTTCATCCGTCGCGTAAATGGATATGGTGTCATCAAATTTTGAGATAACGGAAAGGCATTATCCCCAATAAACATATGGGGCACCATTCTGTTATTTCCAATTAATTTTGGACGTGGCAAACATTTTTTGGCTTGCTGAAGTACATGCATGAAGTCGGACATCTGTAAAACACCACCATCGCTAATTCTACCATTGCACCCAACATCGATAAAGATGAATTTACCGTAGGGCATCTGCTAGGCCAAGTAGCACTATACTATGAAAGCCATTATAATTATAGAACAGTTGTGCCCTTTTTTGGATGGTTGAAAGCAATATGCTTTCCGTCGAGCGCTCCTAAACAATTAGGAAATTGCCACTTTAACGCTGTAGTCGTCAGCAATTTTTGACCACTCCTCTTTGGTGCTTGGAAACTGAAATAAAATATTTATTATTTTTTTATTTAATTTAATAAAATTTTTAATTTACCTTTAAAAACTGATCCTTTAAATTTTATAGAAAACGAATTTCGATAGAAAACATTCCGATAATTTCGAATTATAATCCAGCTCCATGAAATTTTCCCCAGTTGCCAAAAACCTCAAAGTAATTGCTAATTTTTCTTCTTGTGTGATGGCTAGCCTCATAAATGTGTCTTGTGTTTTTACATCATTTCTGATTGCCGATAAAATAAAATTAAAAGAATCTTCATCCATACGGATAAAATTTCTTATAGTCTCCTGAATTTGGTGTTAGTTCCTGCATAAGCCGTTGAGTGTTGCCAAATTGTTCTCGATTTTCTCGATATTCTTTCATCCAGCACCTTTTTTTTCTTTGCGGTTCATCTTCCTCGTCCGCTTCTCTTGCAGCTACTAATAACAAACCAGCAACAGCTGTTGAAGTCACGGCTACAATTGCAGCAACATCACCATCATCATCATCGCTCAAAAAAGAGGCAGAAGCCGGTAAATTTAGTAAATTAGAATTCATTTTAGGTCCCACGAGTAGCGCGAGAAAGGAAGGTTGCCCCTGGCAGAGCTCCGCATTACCAGGTTAAGGCTAATTGAAACTGGAGGTCGCCTGGTATCCAGAGTTCGCATATTAGTGGCTGGTTAACTCACCAACCACACATCCTTGGGCATATGCTGTTCCACGTAGATTTTTTATCAGGTTTACTCCTTTAGCACCGTACTTTCGCCTCGAGTAGAATGAATCCGCTCTAGTTTCCGTTAGTCACCATCGTGGAGGTAGTACGTACACTTGCGAATCACTCATGAATGTAACACATGAGCGATTACCTCCCCTCTGAGCGATGCCTAAAACATGACCAGAACATCGAACAAAGGATCAGTATTTTGATAAGTTATGAAGCCGATCGTGGAGTTGAAAAAACACTACAATTCGACTTAATTCCCCCTATCACAGCCGCCTGACCAACATTTAAAGAATTTTTTTTATTTTGCAATAGCGACAGCACTTGAATTAAAAAAAAATTGATACAAAATTTAATTCTTTGATTTTAAATATTTTTATAAAAAACAAAACAAAAACACTGTCATCATTAGATAATTAATTTTTATTAAATTTTTGGGGTACAAAATATAATTTTAATTTCACTTATTTTCTTTATTTTTTTTATAAGAAAAACACAACCATTTAAAATATGGCGAAAACACTTGAATTAAAAAAACATTGGACACAAACTTTATTTTCACTGGTTTTCATTTTTTTAAAAAAAAGCAACAAAAACAGCGTTTTGTTTATTAGAAAACTAGCTGACCCGGCGAACTTTGTACCGCCTCAGAATTAATAAATGTCGTGTTAAATTATTAGCTGAATTAAATTCAGTTTAAAACCAAACGCGTTCCGTTATACATAGTTTTGTTTGGTTCCTTCAGTTGTAAATTGTGCGGTGGCAAGCCAGGCAAATCCAGTGAGTTTAAAAATGCAGTTGTATAGTTGGTTGCTTAGTCTTCGTTTGTTACACAATCGATAGATTGCTGTTGACCAAGATTTGATTTTGAATTGTGAAGTTTAAGTAATCCACATCTTTGTTCTTTGCCGTAAGAATTACTCATTCACTCAACCAATTGTGATTCTTGTGGGTAGCAATGATGGGAACACTTCTTGATGAGCTCGACCTTCGTTGAGACGAAATTGCGAAAATTCGGCAGAAACGAAATCAATCCGTTCGATTCGTCGACAGGAAAATGGCCATTGCCGATTGCCAATTTCAACGCTGAATGAGCTGTTCGGCATCCTTCTAGCAACGTGGCCGCTATCCCAGAAGAAGCAACTGCTACAGCAACTTCGGATCTCGCACGAGCAGTGGCCAAAATCAATGACATGAGGAATGTCTCCCCAGGTCCACCGGGCACTTCGTGGAAAAATAAGCCACCATTTCCATCAACAATTGCCTTTATTAACGTATCGTATACTTACTTCTGTTGGGGGTTCAACAGTGATGCATTCGTTCGAACTAATTGGTTCAATGCATCTCGATCTTATTCACGTTCACGTTCCAATTCTCGATTAAAAGCGTTGTTCATTCCACGATATAACGTTGGCATTCCTAACTTGACTAACAAACTGCCGCACATGAGGTAACACATGCCTTCGATCAAAAGCAAGGCCTGGTAATGAATCTCATCCTCACTCACCTCGAGATCGAAATTCCCTAAACTGACCACGAATTCGATGTATAATGTCTTCTGACATGTCATCCTTGTATTTGTTCAACAGTTCATGTGGATTCGATGGGAAGCAGGTCGACATAATGTTAGAAAATAATGTTCGTATCTGACTTGGAGATGCAGAAACAATTGCTTCAACGATTGTCATGTACTCATGTCCCAATGAGTACCGTTTTCAAGCAAATTAAGCTGTTGATGATGCAGCAGAAAATGTTCGGCACGCTACACCATTTACAGTTCGAAGTGATTCAAATGATGTCGGCCCACGAACATTCACCAGCAACAACCGCAAGTAGAAGCATTCGTCATTCTTCGGATGAACTGTGTAAATGTGACCAAGAGCATAAATAGAACGCCCATACGGATGATCAGGAACCGCATCGCCTTACTTCCGACGTTAAAATTTCTTCGATGAAGCGTTCCAAGTATAATAAAGTGGCATCTCAGAGTAGAGCAACGTTCGTGCATACGGATCACTTTGGCAAATCGAAAAGAAACTGGTCAATGTTGTCGCTGGAAGAGTTTCAGCACGTTGAGCAACATTCGATGCGTTGAAATAAACCCGTTGACCATTCTCCAGATGCACCGCCAAATGTACAACAGTGGGATGATGTTCATGAATGGAGAATGAGAATATACGCCAAATTGCCTCATTACAGCTCACGCATATCGACCAACTTGATAGTGCGTGATTTCATCGTTGGTATTAGAAGTTTGAATACCAAAAACCGCCATATCGTTGCCTTTCGTGACATATTTGCAGATGTATTTGATGGACTTCACTGATTTGCAATACTCCACGTTGCAATGCACCTTGAATGTTTTGAAAAGAAGTGGGGAACACGAAACAATCCAAGTGTTGTCGACCACGAAATCCTTTCCTTTCACTTCCTTTGTGATAGTTCTACCGTTATCATCGGGTGGTTGACGCCGATACAGTGGATAGCCATCGTTGCCAGTGATAGTCTCCGCTGTCAAATTTCGTGGATAATGCTTGGAACACTTGCGGTCGACCAGGCACGGTGATTGAGAGTTGATGGCACCACACGGACCGTGAATCATGTTCGTAATTGCAACATCATGCAGGGTTGGATCGGTTTGGGGATCAGGAATCTTGGCACATATGATGTCATCTATTTGGTACAAACTATACATAACCTTTTACAATGTGTAATTCATCAAACTGAACTCACCTCTGTGAAATCACTTTTCACTGATGAATTTCAGAAAAAATCGTTCGAAGAGAATTAATTGAATCTAATTCAAATGTAATAACCGTCGAAAACTGAATGAAAATTGGTGAAAACTCGAAAAAATTGTTGATAAATCGCTAAGGACGTGCTCAATGGTATTAATCATATAAAATCTTCTTTCTCAAGCGTGGACAGTTGCAGAGAGATGAATCTAGACAAATAATATATGGTTGGTCTATTTTCTGTAAAAAACCATTTAGTTTTTATTTTTTTAAAAGTTTTAAATTTTCGTGAAAATTAAAAATTAACAAAAAAAAAATTCATAGAAATCAGTCAATCCGTTCTCGAGATATCATCAAAAAGGCCATTCCATACAAAATATACGGGTCCCATTTGAAATGCGATACTTTACAACACGATTTGACAAAACGCAATATTTCAAAACGCGATATTTCAAAACGCGATATGGTACAAAACGCGATATGGTACAAAACGCGATATTTCAAAACGCGATATGGTACCAAACGCGATATGGTACAAAACGCGATATTACAAAACCCGATATTTCAAAATGCGATATGGTACAAAACTCGATATGGTACAAAATGGGATATTTCAAAACGCGTATTCCTAGTTCTGATATTATATGTTCAATTTTACCATTTTGGTGAAGGAAAATTTTATTAAATAAAGGAAGATTAATAATTATTATTATTTTAAAATAATATTATTATTTTAATTTTTAATATTATTTTAAAATTTTAATTTTAAAATATCTTGTTTTGTACCATATCGCCTTTTAAAATATCGCGTTTTGAAATATCGCGTTTTGTACCATATCGCGTTTTGTATCGTATCGCGTTTTGAAATATCGCGTTTTGTACCATATCGCGTTTTGTATCATATCGCGTTTTGAAATATCGCGTTTTGAAATATCGCGTTTTGTACCATATCAACAAATGATAACAAATAAATGGAACACAAATTTTTGTTATTTGTTAGCTTGCTATGCAAAATAAAAACAGAGCCAACAAAATGGCGACATCACTTTATTATTAAAAAAAAAATTACTATACGCTACGATTTACGAAACATGTTTACATATATGTATGTACATAGATAAAAATTCAAAAGAATCACGTTTCAAGAAAGCAAGTGTAAAGTGGTGGTATAGGGTTCTCAAATGTATTTTAGAGGAAGCTCTGGAATATGGCCAATTAAGACGCAATTTAGTTGTTTCTTAAGCGATTATGATGAAATTCGGCATGTACGATGGAAATGGGATTCTAAAATGAGTTTTAGATGAAGTTATGGAATATATCCAATTAGGAAGGAACTTGACCGTTTCTTAACCTATTACTATGAAATTCAGCATAAACGATGGAATTGGGGTTCTAAAATGATTTTTGCATACTGTTTTGGAAAGTGACCAATTAGGAAGGAACTTAGTGATTTCTTCAGCGATAATTATGAAAATCAGGATGCAAGATGGAAATGGGATTTTAAAATGAGTTTTAGATGAAGTTCTGGAATATATCCAATTAGGAAGGAAGAACTTCAGTGGCGGATTAAGGTCAGTTGAGACCCCGGGCGAAGACGTGAAAAATATGCCCCTAAAATTATACAGGATGTTTGGCACATAGAGAGACACAATTTTTTGGGGGATTGGGTGCGTCATATTTTTTTGTATGTGGTTGTAATGGCACGAAAAAACTTTTATTACAATAAACAGAACAGAACAGAATACATTCTGCAATGTAGTTTGAGTTTAAATAAATCATTATTTGGTACAACTGGCTTCAAGAAAATGAATTACATGAGCATCGAAATTCTTGAAAATGTGTAAATATATGAAAAATTCAACTTCTAAATTCAATATAAAAAAAATAATAAAGATTATTTTGAACTTAGATTTGTTTTAAAAAGTTGTCTAGTTTATACCCCCATACCAAAGGAATAGGCTTTGACTTTTGAGTCAGACAGACGTCTTTTTTATATATTTTTCTTCAAGATTAAAATTTTTTTTCCTGCTATACTTATATCGAAATCGCTAAAAAATTTCGCTAATTATGCTGAAATGCCTAATC
Organism: Tipula helvola; assembly: GCA_963556165.1. Lineage (NCBI taxonomy): Eukaryota > Metazoa > Arthropoda > Insecta > Diptera > Tipulidae > Tipula > Tipula helvola. Next base: position 242,833,442 of record OY744481.1, on the reverse strand, counting down.
TGCGGGACTGTTGATGCAGATTGCAGAAAATTCCACGACCGATTTCCATAAACATCCAAAAATGGTTTTGTCACCATTACAAGGAAGGTCGTACTACCAGTGGAACAATTGGACCAATATGCTGCGATCTTTCTTTATATGCTGAAAATATATTGCTTTGTGGACCCTTACTTATTTCTTGACCATTGCCACTTTATTGTGAATGAGCTTATGCTCAAAATAAAGTGTCGGAAAATTTATATTGTAAATAAATACCCTTTCCAACGGTTCGCTACATATTGGAGGAATCATTTATAATGTGCTCATAGATACATGTTGTCAGGGTCAAAAAGATTATTACTATGTTTTTATTCAACATGAGTTATAATATTTGTTCAAAATGTTGTCCCCTACTCCGTATGCATGTACGACACCTTTTCATTATCTCAACTGTTGTTGTCTGAAGTCGCATTTCTCTTTTCATTCTTTCAAATGCGGCTATAATTCGTTACATTAAAATTTCTCGTGTGGACACCTTTGTTGCATAAACTAATTCCTTTGCACGTCGTCGGACGTAGAAATTGAGGGGTGTCAGATCTGGGGATCGTGCGAGCCAACAAATAAGCCCGCATCTACCAATCCGATTTACCTGAACTTGTATTATCAGTTTTTTTCAAAACAAAAAATAATATCTATGTATATGTGAGCGATATAGCTGAAATAGGAAGGCAAAGACAACTCGAGCTAAAGTAGTTTGCATCGAGAAACAGATAAACATAGCTCGTATAGCTTAGTTCAGGTATGCAGCGATCTATTTAAACTACATATATATACACTCCCGAGCAACTGAATCGACTAAAACCTTAAGCGCTCACATAAGGGCGATTTATGTTAGAATGGTCAAACCGATTTTCATAAGACATTATTTTTTTGAAAGCCTGATATTTTTGCTTTAAAATGACACTATTTTTATGAAAATTGGTTTAGTACTTTTTTTGTAATGAATTTTGAATGAAAACGCAACCAAAATTTATGATTAAGCAAAAAATATTGGGGGTGTTTAAAATTAAATTACAACAAAAAATTCAAGCAAAACAAAAATAATTTTATTGGTTAATAATAAGTATGGCCCCCCTTGCGTCTACAACGGTTCGCATGCGGTTCTCTATTGACCTTATTAAGGTTTTGACAAATACTTGGGGGATCGCACCCCACTCCTCCTCTAACGCAATCTTCAGGTCACTGATGTTAGATGGTACCGGATTTCTAGCTCGGACCCTCCGTTTTAGTTCATCTCATAAATGCTCAATTGGATTCATGTCTGGCCTGAGTGCTGGCCACCTCATCGTCTCGAGTCCGACCTCATCCAAGAACTGTCGAGTGGTTCGAGCTGTGTGACACCGGGCATTGTCATGCATCAATATGAAATCTTCCCCTATATATCATGCATAGGGCACTACATGATCCAAGAGAATGTCCTCGATATATCGTTCAGCGGTCAGACCTCCTTCACGGCCTCCACCAGGTACGAAAACAAGATCTGTTTTTCCCCCAAACGATATGCCAGCCCACACCATACACGAACCGCCGCCGTATGAGACTGTTTCAGCAAAACAGCATTGCGAAAATCGCTCTCCTGGACGCCGGTAGACTCGGTCTCTCATATCACTACCATGGAGACATATTCTGCACTCGTCAGTAAATAGAACGGACGTCCATTGCTCGATGTTCCAATTGATGTGTTCGCGAGCAAATTCGAGTCGCTGTTTGCGGTGGCGTGTTGTCAATTTTGGGACTCTAGCGGGCCGTCTTGGAGTGACGTTGGCTTCCTTTAAGCGTCTTCTTACTGTCCATTGACTAACAGCTACATCTGGAACTTGTCTTAGCTCCTGCTGCACATCGACGCCCGTGAGATGGCGATTTCGCAGTGAAGTTAGGACGATAAATCGATCGTCCCTCTCTGATGTACACCGAAACCGGCTGGTTTGTGGTCTTCGATTAAAGGTACCAGTTTCCTGAAACCTTCTGAATACTCTTGAGACAGCAGATTGGCTCATGTTAAGCTGACGAGCGACTTTTTGTTGATTGCGTCCTTCTTGCAATAAAGCAACAACTTGTGCGGATTTTTCTGGAGTGGTATCCATGATTTTAAGGAAACAATGAATTAAACTGGTAGAGATTTGTTCAGGTCAACGTCTGACTCATCAGTGACGACAAATATCGGTCAACGTGGCATTATACAGGAGATTGCATCACGCCAATTGTTTTCACCGAAACATCGCATTTTGCTAAGACTGCTTTAATTTGAAAAGTACTCTATGGATTTTAATGATAAAGGTATCCTTGAAAAGATAAAATACTAGGCTGTCAAAAGAAGGTTGTTTTTCGAAAATCGATCCAGCCATTTAAAAAAAATTTGCGTTTTGATGGTCTAGTCGATTCAGTTGCTCGGGAGTGTATTACAAAAATATAGCTCACTGTTCAGGTTTTGATATGAGTAACCAAAAAAGACAAAGCATACTATGGCGTACATAAAAAAGCAAAAAAAAATTGTTTGACTCCTTTTAATATCAATTCAAGCAAATTAATTTTATTCTCTACATAAATATAACTCGGGTATACTCAAGAATCGATAACTTTTTCCAATCGTCACTCATGCGAATCCTAATCTTTGGAAAATAAGACTCATGCTTTGCATTTTCATCGTTGGGATTCACTTTCGTGACATTTCAAAAAACCATAAGCATATTACTAGTTATACAATATTATTTATGAAAGCACAATCAACAACATATAAATCACACGGGGATACTTCCGAGAAGAATTTTGCATTTAGAAACATATCTGTGTATGTCCTTTTGATAGGTTTCCAACTGATTGACGAACTCTACCCTAAAGGATTATAAGAATCAGTAGTATATCCTTAGAAAAGCTTATTTATCGTATTTTAATATTTAACGAAACAGCAAACAATCCATCATTAGCTTTGGATTTGTAAACTACAAACAGCACCGAGTATCATAAGGAAGATAATCCACAATAATACTTACATCATTTCGTTTCATTACAATAAAACTATCATTAAACTTTAAAACTTAACAAAATGTGGATGGCTGTAGAAGGGGAAGCTTTTCATTGAAAATCAAGATTTCAAACAAACTTATATATGTACATACATATGTACTCTGTTCTATAACAACAAAATTTGTCAGTAAAAATAAATTCTAATGACTGTTTAATGATTACGTTGATTACATAATACACACATTTTTTTCTTGTTCATATCATTATGTTGGATATTATTATGATGTTGTTGATGATGACTATGCTGATGGTTATGTTGTGTCATAAATTTTTTTATACAAAAAGAAAATTTCTTTATAATTTAAATAAAATTTGTACTTTTCGTTTATTTTACCTCAAATTTTTTTTTTTAATGTTTTCCAGTAAATTTTAAAATATTTTGTACACTGTGTGTGAGTGGGTTTATGTGAGTTATACATCATAATAATATGTATTGTGTCTAACAGTATATACATACCTAGATTTCATAGAAGATGGGACAATTGCTGTGAAAATAGGTTTTGAAATTGTGTAGACTGTTAGATATGTAGATGAAGAGAAACAAATTAAATTTAATATATTTTTGTGAGATTTTTCAAAAAGCAAGGTAAAGGTATATAATTATTTGGAAAATATTTCTTTTTAACGGTTTATAATTTTTATTTATATTGTATATTCAAATAATTTGTCTCTCGTCTGATCTGCACTGTACCTCTTACGAGATTATCATACAGTCTCATCAAACTGTACACGAATTTTATTCAAAGTTATCTGAATCTATGTGCTCGTGTACATTTTACAAAGCAATCATTGATGATGGCTTTTAATTAAATATTTTTAGGAAACTGTTTTTTGTTGATTTTTTATTATTTTACTCCTAAAATAATATTTGTTTGAACTTGTAGATATGCTTATGATAAACAGTCATATCCATAGTAATATAAACAAAAAAATATGTTTACCATTTTTAAATGCGTTAAACTATATTTTATATTTGACAGCAATAACTCCTCAATTAAAAGTTTTTAAGTTACTGTATACATATGTATGTACTCGTACATAGCAGTTAGTTTGGCAAAAGTTAATCGAAAAAACAACTTGAAAATTCTATATAAAATTAGAAAACTTTATAATCTTATACAAAACGAACAAGTTTATTATGTTTCTGTAAAATATAATTTAATGAATTAAGTGTTTTGAAAATAAAAGTTTTTTTTACATACTCCGCAGTCTTAATAATTTCTGTCATTTTATAGTACATAATCTTCCATTATTATACATATATATACATAAAAAAATGTTTATGAAATACTCTAAAAAAATAAAAAGATCGTAAAATGATGTTAAATTTGTTTGTTTGTGCTTTTCTGTCTCATTGTATTGTGGGTATGTGTGTGGTGCTTAAAGTATGTATACAATTACTGCATTAAAAAAATATTATTTTTCTCTGTCTGCATTTACAATGTATGTTAAGTCCTTACAAATAATGTGCGACATTAAACTAACCACTTGAAATTGTTTTAAAATAATAGCACAAGTACATATTACACAAATTTAAGACGACATCTGTATTCTTAGTTTGGTACATTTTAATTGATTCAATAATTGATTTTTTGATAGTTCGTTGAGTATACGATTGATATAAAAATTTAGGATGTGTGTTGTCTTTTGTAGTAATGAGATTAAAAATTTTAATTGAAATTGAAAAGTGCTTTAAATAGAGGGTGGGCCATAATTAAGTGAAAAATCAAAAGGTGGTGGTGTTCACATTTTCCACACTGCACAGTGCGGCCGATTCCAAAAAACTGACCAAAAGTCAAAAACTTAAGTAAATTATCTCAAAATTTGCACTCAGGTTTTTTTTGGGTCGCTGATTACAAATCTTTAGTCAAAATTGCAAAATTAAACCCATTTACCCCATGTTGATAACTCCAATTGTAATGACCCAAGTGTGCCAGTTTCCAGGAATTGGTGCGGGATTGCTCAATTCGGCTTGGGAGGTTCATTATAGCACACCAAAGCAAAATAGGTCGTACAAAAAAATTAGATCCTGGATTTTCGTTCAGCTCATCGTCATTCACACCAATAAAAAAATTGCTCGCTTAAATATCCATAATTCAAACTATATTTACTGAATCATAGCTAACAAAATTTTTATAAAATTCATCCGAAATTAATATTTTTCCCTTAAAATTAAAAATATATGTAAAACTAATAACACAAGCAATTAAAGATAATTTAAAAAAAAAAATAATTAACCAAAGCTACGACCGATTAACATCTGTTGACCGAAAAAAAAAATTATGTCTGACGACAGATTAACTTAAATAGTAATGTACATACATATATAATTTGCGTACTAAACAAAGAAAAAAAAAAAAATTGATATCTAATAAATCTGATTATAGTAATTTGCAACTAATTCAAAATAACATAACTGTATGCAAATGTGGAACAAGAGGTAAAGATAAAAAAAATTACTACAAAATTTGACAATTGGCCAGGTGTTTACTATCCCGAGTATTGACACTTTGATCCAGTATACGACAATGTGAATTTAGAACCAAAAAGAAAATAAATAAATATAATTTTTTTACTCACTCAGAATCTCCTACGAAGAGCGCTCCTGGTATCGGAAATCTGGCGGATTTTCTGAAACAAAAATATTTTTCTTGCTTTGGTTCCAAAAAAAAAAAATTTCATAATAGCAAGGCCGAGTACTTGGACCAACTGTATCCCCAACGAACGAATTATTATTTTATAAGTCTGTTTTTTTTTTTCTTTAGATTTTATTTGAACTCGCGGATTTATTACACTGCACAAACCAGAACCCTTAACACCTGGCTATTCTTTTTTAAAATTAACGTAATGAACAAGAAACTTAATTAATAAAATTGTCTGGAACGTTAGATAGGCAAACGGTGATTAAACGTTAACACTTTTTTTTTCTAACACCCGATTCTTAACACGGTTTTTATTTTATTTTTTTTCCGCTACTGGCGAGTAGTCCCGTTGAAGTCGTTGGTATCCTTGAAGCCACGTTTTTTTTTATATACCGCCCTAGGGTAATGAAATTACAATTGAAATATGTACGTGGTACCCTCGTAAATAACCGCTGTAAACTATATATCACAAGAAAATAAGAAAATAGAACCAGGTAAATTCCCCAAGGTGTCAACAATTTGTGTATTTTTATTCGGGTTATGAATTTAGGTTTACCTTTTATTTTTCTCCGTATATTTCATGTACCTGTATCAGGCCGGACGACTTTTTGTTCGTTATTGTTTTTCAACCAGCAACAAGTTAACTTTTCGCACGATCACTTTAATTTAGAGGCAGCCGGGCATGTACACTCGAATCAGCCTCCCCAAACAAGGGGAATATGTAACTGGTTATCACTGGTGTTTTAACCCACCACAAAAGCGACAAATTTCAGTTTTCCACCGTATTTTAGGTTTTTAAGTTTTATTTTTATTATTATTATTATTATGTGGTATAGTATAGACCATCCGATTTTTTTTTTTCACCGTTGCACTTGAATTAACAATTGTAAGTATGTATGGTCTTGATGACCACCACGAACAGATTTAAAATTATTTTATTTTTTATTATTATTTTATTGGTTCGGTTCGCACCACAATACACGTCAACGCCAAATGAAATTTTGTTTATCGCACGATTAATTTTTTTTCTGGTTAACATGTTGCAACCCACTATTAATACCAGATCATTGCCAATTTGGTATCGTGCAATTTTTATGGCAAGACATAAATTAAGGGTTGAACAAAAATATACAAAAAAAATTATCGGTTATTTTATTCAAGGCGCATCCTAACCTATGGACCATTACACAATTCATAAAACAGACTGTGTGTCATATTACAATCAAGATACACATTATTTTCATGGTTGTTTGGATCACTGATTAACAATCTAAAGTCAGAGTTGCAAAATTTGGTACCAGATTGGTTGAATGAACTAGATTACAGGAAGCAATTCAACAAAAACTGCCAGAATTGAACTTGTTGTCTTCCAACATGACAACGCCAGACCACCTACATTTTTGATGACCCGGTAAAAAATGAGAGAGCTTGGCTGAGAAATTTTGTTGCATCCACCGTATAACCCAGACCTTGCACCCTTTGACTACCTTTTATTTAGATCTCTGAAAAACTCCCTTGATTGGCTTCAAAAAAGGACTGTGAAAATCACTTGGCCAAATTTTTCTCCGAACCCCAGAAGTTCTACACCGATGGAATTATGAAACTTTCTGAAAAATGGCCAAAAGGTCATAGATAATAATGGCCACTATGTTCATAAATAAAACTCATTTTGAATAAAAGAAAAATTTAATCAAAACATGACAAAAAATCTCTCAATGTTTTACTTACTTTCAGAAGTTGATTACATTTTGTCCGATAGAAATTGGTTGTGATTTCGACTTACTGTTTTACTTTTAACAAGCGCGTTAAGAGCAGGTAGAAGGAAATATAATCGTCTATGAGTGATTCCTAAACGTTAGACATGTACTTTTGCCAACCCAATGAAACGCAAAACCCATATAAAAACGTTTTTTTGGCCAGCTTTTTTCGGCCGCACTGTGCACCGGTTTGATTTTTTGTGAAATGCGCGTACAATTTGTTATGAGGAATTATGCCAAAATAACGATCAGAAATGCTAAAATTGATTTATGAAAAGAAATCTTTGGTTGTTTGCTGCGCGACTTTTTGGCACGAGAAGTGGCGAGCTTAGTGTGGGGGCCTTTACCACCAATTGGATGGTGCCACATGCTACACAGCCGGTCAAACAATGAACATTTTGCAGTGTCCATATACAGGGGGTAATTTTTCACACCTAAGCAAAACGAATTGTAAAGATGCCAATCAGTGTTTAAATTCAAATTCTATTATTTCGATATTTTGTGTTTTTTTCATACTTTTTCGAGGTTGTTATGTTACTAATGATTTTTTGTTTCTTTTCTTTCAAAATGAAATTACACGATCACTATTTCACTCTTTTTTTTTTATATGTAAATATCATTTTTATCTGTCTATTTTTGGGAAAGGAAAGAAAATAATAAAAATATATGTTTCCTTTCCTTCGGACTGATAAAAATTGCAAAACGAAATTCGCTCCCAAAAAAAGAGAGATATTAAATTTTTTTTCTCCCAACGTCTTAAAAGCCTCTTGTTTTAATACTGTTTTTGGGTATTAAAATTGGCCTTTTTCTTACCATTTTAAAAAATGTGTGTGTTGCTAAGCTACACTTATAATCCTTGGTGTAAAAGTAGGCACTTTTAATACTAGGAGAAAAAAAATATAGTGAAGAGCCAATAATATGTATAATGTATATGAAATAAACAGCAAAAACCGCTTATATGCGCACTCATAAATCTTACGTGATTTTGATGGCAATAGGTTTAACACAATTTCTTTTCCTGTTTGAACCACATCAGGTGGTAAATTTGATAATTCTTCTGAATCAAACATTTTGTTCGCAAGAAAGAAAATATTGAATTATAGCTTTGCAGTTTGACGCGTACAATAGTCAAACCAAACAAAAGTCATGGTCTCCTTAGTTTCACAAAATATTTCAACAAAATTAGTTTCAATTTTGAAAGTCATGATCTCCTTAGTTTCACAAAATATTTCAACAAAATTAGTTTCAATTTTGAAGTTCTAATTACATAATTTGTACTTACTCGTATAATTAGTAATATACAACCGATACAATATGAACTCTTCGTTGGAGAGAAAATAGTATGTGTTATTCGGATTAAGAGTGACTTTGTTTGTCTCGCAATATTTGCTTTTGCTCGGCTAAGCTGCGCTTCGCCTCGCATGCAAATATAATTGCTCGTCAAACAAAGTATCACTTTTAATCCTAATGACACAAAGTTGTTTATTTATTCAGTTAAAGAAGTATTTCAAGTTTGAAAATCCACATAAAAAAATAACTTAACCGTAAAACACAAAGTTGCAAAAAGAACGTTAAGAGTAATAATAATTAAAAGACTTAGTTTAATAATAAAAAGGTTTTTAACATTAATATGCATCTTCATATTCAAATTGTGAATGTTAATTTGTTCCTTTGATCAGATAATAATAATTTCAACGGAGAAAAGCATCGTTCTACGCTGCATTGTGTTGCTGGAACAGCATGAACAATTTTTGCTAGTTTACTTAAATATGGCAATTCTTCCTCTTTAACCATCCAGTAATCTAAGATATTGATATTAATGTCAAGTGGTTGAGGATTATAGTTTTGAATTTGGGTAAAAGCTTCTTCAGTTTGACTATTGCTATTTGGGTTTGAAATATTTTGGTTATGCTGCGCGATATAAGCATTCATCAAAATATTTAAATCAAGGGCTGTTGAATCTGATGTAGAAGGACACAGTGATGTTGTTGAAATTTGTGTTAAGCTTAAAGATGTTTCCTGTTGTGTCTCGAGCAAGTGATTCTGATGTTCGTATAGGCGTTTAAGATGGTCTATGCTTTGTTCTTTGTTCGGTTTTGACATTGTGCAATGAAAACGTGGATCTAAAAACATTGCTACTGCTACTACATTATTATTTATTAAATTTGTTTCCCGTCTTTTAATTTTTTCGAGGAGAATATTCGCCATCGGTAAATTAATATGTTCTACACTAATTTTTAATTCTAGCCAACATTTGAACAAATCTCCCATGCACAGTTGCTCCCGTTGTAATTGTAATGTTATATTTTTTATCGGATTGAAAAGTTTAATAAATTCCGTGGCAAAGCTCCAAAGATCGTCATGAATATTTAATTCGGAATAAATATGTTTATAGGTAAAACAATATTCTTTAAATTCACGTATCCGCTCAATCATATAATAGGTTGAATTCCATCTAGTTTCGTTGTTTATAATTGGTTGGCGTAAATTTTGTTGAATTAAAATATTACGGTGAGTTGGAGTTCGTAAATAAATTACAAGATTTCGAAATTCTGCAATTTTATTTTTCACGCTTGTTTGGTCTTTTAAAAAAGCATGCACTGCTAGTTGAACGGTGTGGGCCTTACATTTGATTGTATTTACCAATATTTCCGATTTGTTTGTGCTTTCCTGAATTATATTTTCAACTGCTTCACTTAAATTTTCGAAGTTGTTATTTCCTTCGTATGATTCTTCAGTGTCGGTGTCGGAAGAAAAAAACGTCTAACTCCTCATTAATCAGGCAGGCTGCTTTCAACATATTTCTCCCATTATCGCATGTGATTGAATAAATTTGTTCTATTTTTAAATCGTAAGATGCCAATGTATTTAAAATTACTTCTTTTATGTATTCGGATGTGTGAGTCTTTGATGTATTGTACGTTTATCCCTAGTACTGACCGGTTTAACCGTGTTGCTTTATCGATTTTAAGTGAAAACATCGTGTGCTGTAAATCCTGTTTAATGGATGATACTATTTTTAATGATTCTAACGATATTCCTTTTTTTACTGTGTCAGAGTTGATCGTTATATTCAAGGCTGATGTAATTGGTCCAATAATTTGTCGGAAATTGCGCGAATTGAAAAGTTTGTAAGTGCAGCCGTTAGCAATCATTCCGACCCATGCTTGCTTTAATTCTTGTTTATTGATTTTAATTTTAATTGTTTCTTTTTCGATTTTACTATTTTTTGTTGCTTCAATAACTTTAAGCTGGTATTCGGTTTTCGGTAAAAACATCTTTGTGTTTTAATTTTAAATGACGTCGAATTGTGTGTATTGGAGCAATACACAGTAACTGTAGATGGTAAGCCATTTTTAATATATGACTCTGAAGACGCAGAAAATCGTATTTTGTTGTTTCCAACAAAATAAAATTTCAAATTATTCAGCAATGCAAATACTTGGTAAGTGGACGGCACCTTTAAAACTGTGCCTTTGATTTTCAATCAATTGTTTACAATTCACGGCGTCATCTCCAAACACGAAATCGCCCAATGTTGGTAAATACATAGACTTTCTTGAGTTAGGTTAAAAATCGCGGCGATTTTTAACCTAACCTAGCTCTACGTATTTTATTTATTTATTTTATTTATTATTTTGTTATTTTAAAACAAGGAATAAAATGTATACATTTATTTATTTACAAACAAAAATCATTAATTACAAAGGTTAATATTGTATGCAATAGAATTTATATATTCAATTTTACCCATATTATAAAAGTTTTTAATTACATTTTTTAATTTTATAACGCTTTACAGAAATTTTACTAGAAAATACGCTATCGCCTGATTGAATTTCTTCTAACTTCATTTTTACAACAATCATCTCTTTTCCCAGCTCTTTGGTAATTTCTTACACGCCACAATTTTTTTCCCAGCAACAACTTTAATCCTACGATGCCAAGCTTCAATAGAATTTGATGTGCGTGAAAAATTATTTTTTAAAGAATCTAATACGCCCCAAAATTTCAGATTATAATTCGTACCTTACGACTGATTTTTCTCAGTTATATAATTTTATTTGAACTAATTTTTCTAAATTTACTATCTTCGTAGTTAGCGTTTATTTCGTTGAAATAATTTAAGACATTTACAGAAGAAACAATGACAAGCTCTTAAGCATACAAACGTCCAAATTAAATTTTTCGTTATTACCATCTCTTTGGGCAACCCTTTTCCTTTCTTCCCCAAACTAACTGTCCAAAATGAAATAGGCATCCTCTATACTGAGTATCTGGGAGAAATTCCTTTGCTGTATACGAAATACATTTCTCAAAATCAGTAATAATTCTACTGGGATTGAGGTTAATTTTTATTTATATAGCCAATTTAAACAATTCATATAAATTCTTTGTATGCCTCATAGATTTGCTTGTCATCAGGCAAACTATAAGATGCACAAATTGTCAATCAATGTGACCTTATATGGTAAAGAGCTGTCGAAAAATCATTGGAACGACATAAAATGTTCCTTCCATTACCCAGCACTGAGAATCATCCAAATCCTTTAACGAGGTCGACGTCCCTTAAGAAAAGATGAGCGTGCACACATTTTCACAAGAACTCTTTCTAGAAAATATTAAATCACGAGCACTATTATAGTGTATACTAATAATAATAGCTGACATTGTAATAATTGAAATAAATGAAATCGCGAAAAAGTAAATAATTAATACCGTATCATGATAGACTACCCGAAATTTTAGACCAATTTGTCACAAAATGTAAGTTCCTTTTTGTCACAAAATAAGTTGACAATTTGGAACTTATTTATGCGGGTATTTTGTGACAAAATGTATGTTGATTTTTCCAACAAAAAAAAAAAAATTTTAGTCACCAATTTGTCACAAAATGTAAGTTCCTTTTTGTCACAAAATAAGTTGACAATTTGGAACTTATTTATGCGGGTATATTGTGACAAAATGAATGTTGATTTTACCACCCAAAAAAAAAAAAAATTTAGTCACCAATTTGTCACAAAAAGTAAGTTTCTTTTATAAGAGAAAAAAAAGTTGACAATTTGGAACATATTTATGCGGGTATTTTGTGACAAAATATATGTTCATTTTACTCCCCAAAAAAAAAAAAAAGATTTTGATCATTTTTGATTTGGTAAATTTATATGTAATGCGCTAAGTCACTACGTTCTTGCCTCTTACTTAATGTATGAAGTTTGAATTTTATTTTTGTAGTTTGTGTTTGGTCGTAGCTACCTGAGTACCTGATGAGGTGATGAGTAAACCGAACTTTTTGTTTGTGCGAGTTTCTCTGCACGAAACCAAACTGCCACATAGAAAACTCAAGGAAAGTTTTCATTTTTTAGAGTCGAGACATTTTGTATTAACACTCGGCTCGGGTTAAAGTACGTGGGTGGGGTGGGGATTTTGATATTTCTACATTTTAGGTAGATATTTTTTTTTAAAATAAATAATAATAAAAATATTAAATAAACCATACAATGGAGTATTTTTTACAAAATTATTTAAGTAGGGTCATTAAAAATTTTCTTACGCATAATTGCATCAATAAAACAACAAATATCCACAAAATTGTTGATAATTAAGTGATATTATAAAAAAACTATCGAATTTGTGGTTATAATTTCAACAAATAGTTCATAATTAGTTCCACAGTTAAACCACCAATTATTCAGAAAATATCGAGAAATATTTGACTTTATTACCATAAAACAACTGTCGAATTTGTGACTAAACTTTCAACAAATATTTCAAAAGTACTCCACCAAAAACCGACAAATTTGATTTACAAAATGATCGTTTACGCGTGACAATCGACGTCAACCCCATCAAACATTTTTCATCCATATTGTGACAACTTTTTGTCACATTTTTGCCACCAATCACCATTTTATGTGAAGTTTAGGCGCTTTTTTGTGACACGTGGTTACTCGGGTAAAATAAATATTTACATATAACGAGTTGTAAATAAACTTGCAGAAGGTACTTAAATAAAACGTTCTGTATGTGGACTGGACGAGAAAATGGTGGAATGTTTTGCGGCAATGAAATGATGAAAATGGATGATGATACAAGGCCAAAATATTCTATTATTAGTTGAACTCCAGATAAATTAAATAAAAATGCAGAAATTACAATTCCAGATTTAAAATAATGAACGCTTTATTTTACTATTTTTTAACACACTGTTTATTTTAATCACTTGTTTCTTTGATGGCTTCAGTAAAAGTGATGAAAATTAAATTTTCTTTATAGATTGTGAAATTAGTTCATAAATCTTTCACTAGTTTCGCTAGTCCGTGTACAAAAACGTTTGTTTACGTTTTTTTTATATGGAGTTTTGCTAAAAACAGCTATAATAAAATTGAGATAAATTGAATAAAAAATGCCACGACGTGAAGTTTAAAGTAATAATAATAATTTACAATAGATTAATACATGTATTTTGAAAAGTTAATAATCCATAACCCTTTAATATCCAGGCAAACGATAAATTAAAACAGCTAATTTTGATATATTTATAGCTGATTTATCAACAAAACTTATTGTTACATTTATATTTTTCAATGGGATTAACCAAATTTCTCTTTATTTTCTATTCTTAAATATAAAATATTGCTCAAATATCATATTTTGTTGGCTAATAAATTTCTAAAACAACGGACATAACCTCATTAAATACCAAAAATTGCCTCATTTTTATTTGTAATTTTCTTGAATGTTAAAGGGTCAACGGATTATTACATTTAATAAAAATATGTTAAATAGTATTTCAAAGTTTTATTATAACCATTGTTTCGTCAAGATAGTTTTAACTCTCGTTCAACCATTGTTTCGTCAAGATAGTTTTGATTCTCGTGTTGAACGTTGACGAGTACAGACGTGATACAATACATAAATAATACATAAATGTTATTAAAATTGTTTTTAAATTGTGACCTTGGCAATTATTGTAAGATTTTCTAAGTGTATAATTGTTTTTTCAACTATTGATAATGGTGTTTTGAACTATTGATATTGTGAATAATATGTAAATTCGAACATTTACTACGAGAAATAGAAATTTACATATAAATAATCTCAATACAGGTGGTTGTGCAGTTCGTGTTCTTATATTAGTTACCGCTACAGCAATATATAATATACATCGGATAATTGTTTTTGCAACTGTTAATTGCATTGATAGTGTGATATTTATAAATTCGAACATTTACTGCGAGAAACAATAAATTAAAAAAATAAAAAATAAATAATCTAAATACAAGCGGTTGCGCAGTTTCGTGTTTCTACTTGTATATTATTTTACCGCTACAACAATACAACATTCATCGACCAACAAAGATCGTACGGTCATATAATTTATTCTACAGAACCTTGCCAGAATGACGGATAAAATATGTGCAATTAATTCGTGCAACAATTTGAATACGGACAAATTGATCAGCTGTAGTGGAATGTGTAATAAGATATTTCACGCTACTTGTATTAAAATCAGCAATAGCGTGTTCTCACTAATTATTGCAAATAACAATTTGAAATGGTTCTGTGATGATTGCAGCGATATCTTTAACAAGTTGGCTCGGAATATTGAGGGTATTATGGGTTTGGTGCAAGGATTGTCCGAGGAATTAAAGAGATTGTTCGTGACAAGCCTGATAAAAGAGTAACGCGCTTATCTAAAAAAAAAAAACCAGACTGAGGTTGCTAAAGATCAACCGTCAAACCCGGAATTGGGTGTTCCAGTTTCGCAGTATGTTCAACCTCAACAAACCGATTCCATTATTGGTAGTTGCATAGTTGGTGACGGATCAATAAAAGCGGTTCCGGAAAGGAAGTATATTTATGCTTCAAGATTTGTAAATACGGTCTCTCCTGAATCGTTAAAAAAGTATCTGAGGGATAAGCTGGATATTTTAGAAAGCGATTTTGAATGCAGATTACTCGTATCCGGCGAACAGGACATCAAACGGCTTAATTTCGTGTCTTTCAAAATTGAAGTGAATCCGGACTCGTTCACTAAACTGTTACAACCTGGGGTATGGCCTGTTGGAATTGTAGTTCGTGAGTTTGTTAGACGCTCAAAAAACGTGGTCCCCATACCGTTGGCTTAACTCATTGGATGGAGCCAGATTGTAATAGCGTGTTACCATCGGATAATTCGGATAATCGTAATATTTTTACTAATACTAATGTTAGCTCTAATTTAGTTTTAAATAATGTAAATACTAACACAAATTCAAATAACCCAATTCATAATTCTAACTTATTTCTAAACAGCAACAGTACTAACAATTGTACCGATAATAATTTATCAATTTTTTTCTATAATTGTAGCGGTATGCGTTCGAAATCAAAACCATTTTATCTTGGCGTGTTGGAGTGTAATTACAACATCATATTGCTAGCTGAAACATGGCTGGCAAAAGATTTCAATTCATCTGAGTTCTTTCCATCAGACTTCTGTATTTTCAGACGGGACCGATACAGCTGTGGTGTGAATCTAAAAGGCGGTGGGGTACTGATCGCCGTTCGTAAAAACTTGTTATGTGAACTTTTGGTATCTGACCCAAAATTTGAATTTTTGGCAGTTAAATTGAAATTGGCGTCATATAATTTGATCATATGTGTTATGTATGTTCCATGTAACTCTGGTCCGACAGTTATTACCGAAATTTTAGCTAATTTCACTAATAATGTTTTACCTTTTTTGGACGAGGGAACTGACCTTATGGTTTTTGGTGATTTTAATTTCCCAGAGTTATTCTGGAGGTTAGGCGGTGACGATGATAACATATTTATCCCGTTCAACACTAACGACTCTTCTGCGTTGGTTTGTGATTATATGGCTAATATTGGTGCATCTCAAATAAACAATATCCCTAACAGTCGTGGTACATTTTTGGATCTGTGTTTTTACACTAATAAGCGCACGTATAAAATTGAAGCCTGTGACGATATTGCGGGCTACACAAGTATTTTCCATACTCCAATGTCGATCGATTTATCGTACGAATTTTGTGACAATCTCAACTTTACTAAAAATATCTTGGTTTTTGACTACCCCCGCGGCCCGCGCAGACGTCAGTTCAATGAATAAATTTTTAACTGATGTTAATTGGGGCAATGTTTTGTCAAATATCAATGTTGACCATGCAGTTCATTTATTCAACGATTTATTATATTCATGTATCAATAAGTTTGTTCCTAAAGTGAAAAAGAAAGTCGCTGGCTCGTAAAGATCCATGGTTCACAAAAGATCTGAAAAAACTCGAAGTTCAACGTAACAGAGCCCATACTAAATTTAAGAGTACTGGTTCTTTGTTACACCATTCCCAGTTTAAATTATTTAGGAAACAATTCAATTGTCTTAACCGTTTTTTATACAATAATTATATTATTGATTTGGAGGATGATTTAAGGAGTAACCCAAAGAAGTTTTGGAAATTCGTAAAGATGAAGAACCAAACTAACAGTATACCATCAGTTATGTCATTCAAGGGTCAAAAGTCGAATGATCCTCTTACTATTTGTAATTTTTTTGCGGATTACTTTAGCAGTGTATTTGTCAAAGACACCAATAATATTCAATGGTCATCATCTAGCATAAACAGCTCAATCATCACGTTCTCCAAACAAGATGTCGTAAGCGCGCTTCTTAACCTCGATATCTCCAAGTGCTCTGGACCAGATGGACTGCCGCCGGCATTGCTAAGGTGTTGTGCTATTGGGTTGTCAGCTCCCCTTCATTTACTATTTAATAAAAGTTTAAGCCAGGGTAAATTCCCAGATGTGTGGAAAATAGCTTTCCTTACACCGATACACAAAAACGGATCACGCAATGACGTAACAAATTATAGGGGCATTGCAATATTGTCCTGCATCCCGAAGGTGTTTGAATGTATGGTTAAAGAGGTTCTATTTTTCCATAGCAAACAATTAATCAGCTCACGTCAGCATGGGTTTTTTCCAGGCCGGTCTACTGTCACTAATCTGGCACTTTTCCAGAGCTATATAACAAAATCCGCAACATCCAAAGTGCAGGTTGATGTGGTTTATACAGACTTTGCTAAGGCTTTCGATAAACTAAATCACCGTTTGTTGTTAGATAAGCTTAGCAAACTCAATTGCGACTTTATACCGCTGAATTGGCTAAGTTCTTACTTGAAAAATCGTAAAATGTATGTTAAAATTGATGACATATCTTCCGATAGCTTCACGGTTCTCTCTGGTGTACCACAAGGAAGCCATTTGGGACCATTGCTGTTCCTGCTTTTTATCAATGATGTCACAAAATTATTGGAATTTGCTGAGTGTTTATTGTTCGCGGACGATATAAAATTTTATTCTACCATATCGTGCGAAGCGGATAGATTTAAGTTCCAACAAGATTTGAATTGTTTTTGTGATTGGGCTGATCGAAACTTAATGTGTCTTAATGTGGAGAAATGCCAAGTCATGACAATATCTAAATCTAAGCAGCCTTTAGTTTTTGAGTATTTTCTTACAAATAAGATTTTAAAACGGGTTGTCTCAGTCAATGATTTGGGGGTAGTTTTTAGCTTTGACACGACGTTCAACTTCCATATTGACGCGATCATTAATAAGGCCTACTCAAAGTTGGGTTTTATTAAGCGATACTCGAGAGATTTTCATGATTTGTTGACATTCAAATCATTATATTCATCATTTGTGAGGTCGCATATCGAATATGCCAGCGTTATATGGTCTCCATTCTACGATATTCACACTAAGAGAATAGAGGGCATCCAGAAGCAATTCTTATTGTTTTCTCTAAGAAAATTGCCATCCACAGGAAGGGGTGATTTTAAACTGTTACCATATTATGATAGATGTTGTCTTCTAGGTATACAGTCACTGTCGTCTAGGCGTAAGTGTGCAAGTGCCACATTTGCGCGTGATATACTTTGTGGTAAGGTCGACTGCCCAGAGCTGCTGTCTCTTTTCAATTTTTACACTCCTCAACGTGTGTTACGGCCACGTAGTTTGCTTTTTATCCCGACTGCGTGCACTAACTACGCGTATTTTGATCCTGTAGCGCGTATACAACGCGACTTGAATAGTGTATCAATGTGGTTCGATTTTAATATTTCGCGTGACGCTTTTAAAAAATCAATCTCCGCATTATCGCTTTAAATTGATAATTTATTGTTGTGTTGATGCTCATTGTTCAGAGCGTATTTTATATTTTATGATAGTGTTTTAATGTTGTACTTTAATTTTTAAATTTTTACATATATATTTTATTATATCCTATTATATCATACTGTAATTTAAGACTTTTTTACCCAATTGCATAAACATGCTGTATGGTAAATAAATAAATAATTAACAATTTTGTGATTTAATTGGACATGTTTTTACATAAACTCCATATAAAAAAAATGTAAACAAATAATTTTGTACACAGACTTGCGCCTCTTGCGGAAATGAATGCGAAGCAGTTGTACTAAAACATAATCTATAGATTGTGTTTTAGTACATCAGTTCAACCTTTATTCCACAAGACGTCGCGACGTTACGGGGTCAAAATTTTTGTTTACATTTTTTTTATGTGGATTTTAGCCCAAAACAGCTCTAATAAAAGTTTAAAAAAATGAATGAAATTTACCTTGACCCAAATAATATTCAAATGATATTTGTTAACAAAAGAAGGATTTGTTTATTTTTAACATAAAATAAACGGGTCGCCGTTTTAATTGTTAGAAAAACGAAATATAAAATCATAAATTATTTAAGTTTTGTATGGTAAATTTTATGTTAAAAGAACCATTTAAGCTGCCTAGAATAACAAATTTTACAAAAACAATGATCAGCAAGGAGCTCCTAATAGAAATGTTGAAGAAAAATTTAAATTCTTGAACAAAAACAAACATAAAGCATCTGACGTAACCTCACAAAACACAAATAATGTTCGATGTTTAAACATCAAATTCTTGTAAACCAAAGGTTTTTCTATTTATTTAATGCTAAAAATATAATAATTATTCTTTTGTTAATCAATTATTTTATTTTTCAATTCGTATCATAGTAATTTTCTTTGATTATTTTACAATTTTAATAGAGCTGTTTTTGATCAAACTCCATATAAAAAAAATGTAAACAAAACGCATTGACCCAACGTTTATATACTCTGGTGGTAAGTAGACATACTAATCACAATCTATAATGTTTTATAAAAATTGTCATAGCCTGTATTGTCGACTAGGGTTGCCAGTTGTACTTCTTTAGGGAGTACAGTACTACTTTTCTGGTTCCGATTTTATAATGTACTTATTTTCTGCAATTTGTAAAGAAGTACACAAATGTACTTCTTTTAGCTAATTAAAGCGCGATAAATGTGAATCATTTGAGTAAAAAATTAAAAGATTTTTTGAAAGTAATTTTCTGGATTGCTTTACAAAATGATAACGAATATCTTTAATTCATTCAACAAAATACTTTTCTGTTGAAGTTTGAACCTTTAAATTTAAAAACAATAAAGTAAGTAGCTAGAAGTGGCTTAGCGCCATTAGTGCATTTTTAAAGATTAGTTAAAGTATTTCAAGTTCAAGATTAGCTAATTCCTTTTTATTCCAAGATTTCGGTTAACCGCGATTAGTGAACAAATCTCTAAACATATTGAAGATTTAGTGAAAGTTCAAATGGCGTCTGATGAGTTTTTTTAGATTTGCTGGAAACGAGGTGGAAAACGACTAAATCTGAACAAATTCTGAAACCAGTTTGAAAAACTAGGACAGTGTTTAAGTTTCGAAACGGTTAAAAAAAATTAATATGTATATAAAATTGATTTGGTGGCTCTGGTTACAAAACGTAGTGAAATCTCTTCTAGAAAAGGTTCAAGCCCGCTACCTCATTCATTATTTGGATTTGCAACTAATTCATTAATCTACAAATATGTTGGTTAAGTCTGTTACTAGATCTCAATAGAATGGTACATAATCGCACCAGCTCCATTTGGGGCAGGGATGGAGTTTCTTAAACAAATCTTAGCCAGAGTTCAACAAATATTGCGGTTTTACTACATTTCCAGCACCAAATGGAACACGATTCTCAATAGGTTTTAGTGAAATTTTATATCTGAAATATTATGCGTTAAGCCTATTCTATAGTTTCTAATATAAAATCGAATTATTCACGCTCTTGAAATTTTTTGGGTCATATCATTTGGGGCCGGATTTCTTAAATAAAGTAGGAGCCAAATGCAAGAAATATTGCGGAACACCTAGCGATATATTTTTACTTAAACAACCGAACTAGATAGCACGTTTGTGGATGGATTTTAATAGAATTTTTTACCTGAAGTATGAGATATGAAGTCGATTCTTTAAGTAGTTCCTAATACGAAATTAATTCCGGCTTTGGAAAATTCCTTCGACCATATCATCTGGGGTCGAATTTCTTAATTAAACCATGGATCCAATATTGCGGAACACTGCCAATGATATTTTGGTCGAAATCTTAACTCAAAAATTATATGCGACAAATTTAGTTTTATATACTCAACTTCAAAAATCACAATTTCAAAAATTCAATCACATTTGTTGATGGATTTTATGGAGTTTTTCTGAAACATTTTGTAAATTCGATAAATAGTTCAATTATAAAACATAAGATTGGAGTGGGATCAACATTTCTAAAATACAACATGACCCAACGGCAAGGAATATTTTGGAACACTACTCATACGAATAGTAATATGTTGGATGCGATAAATCAAAAATTAGATTTGCCAATTTTGATTTTCCTTAAACAGCCAAACCAGACAATTTCCTCCGCCTCCAGCAAACACACATTTGTCAACGTATTTTAGTGAACTATAATATCAAAGATATCAAGCTAATGAAAAAGTCTTCTATAAAAAGTTACCAATCTTAAATAAATTAAATTACGTCTTGAAATTATTTTGGACTATGTCATTTGAAATGGAGTTCCCGCAGAAGTTTGAAAAACCAGAACATGTATCGGCCACGATGTCTGGAAACTACATACATACACCTCATACCGTTTTATTCCAGAAATGTACTTCTTTTTCTAAAATTTTATCTGGCAACCCTTTGTCGTGTAAAACTAGTTTTTAAGCTAAATAATAAGCAATTTTACGCTGTACTAAAAGTTGTTGCATGTAACCGCACGCAAAAAATACAAATCTATTACGTTGTTTGGATTGTGATAAAGTACAGATTATGACATTTGACAAATTTGTTTATAATTTGGAGTGTGTACAACAAGAACATAAAAAGATGAGTATTCCTGATCGTGTATTCCGAAAGGAACAGTTGTGTTTTTCATAAATAATCAGAAACTGTGGAAACCATTTTGTGAAATAGTTAAAGTGAAAATAATTAAAAGTTTATTAAATCTATTAAATAAATTTGAGTTTAAAAATATCAGGTGAGTCTATCTATAAGTATTGGGTATCATAAGACATAGTTGTGGTGGAGGATTCCTCAAATAAAGAGGGAATAGGGGTAATCCCTTTCCCCAAAAAAATAAAAAGACACGCGGTCTCGCAAAATTCTGAAGATGATTCAGATACAAATCTAAAAAATGAGGGTATTAATATCACAGATTATGTTCTAAAAAAAAACGAGAATAAAATTAGAAACAAAAGTATTAAAAAATACAAAAAATCGGTTTTAAGTGTAGTGAGTAACAACTACAAATATTCAAGACAAGAAAATAATCTAAATCCAGACATGAGGTTAAGCAATACGAGGGTGGAGGATATTAGTGATGAAGTAGGAGATACATCAAATAAAAACGTTAAACAGGTTGGAAACATGGAAAAAAATAATACTCAGAGTGAAGAATCTGGAAAAGTAAACCCAACAAAGCAAATTAATATGTATTCAATTCAGGACCAAGGCCCATTTAAGGTGATAATAAAAAAAAAGAAGAAAACATAAACTTAATGCACTTGGGAAAAGCAATTAAAATCAATCAGCTGAATAACGTGGAAAGTGTGGAACAAACAAGCAAAATGCTGCCCACCATAACCTTTAAAAACTACAGCGACGCAAACAAGTGCATTCAAAACAAAGTTTTTCAAGCATTTGATGGATACGAAACATATATACCAGATAATTTCAACAAGACTGTAGGTATCATTAGGGACATCCCTACGGACGTGTCAGATGAAGAAATAAAGTTAAACATAAAATCAAGCAAGGATATTAGTAAAATAGAAAGGATATACAAATGGGACAACAAGACCAACACGAGAGTGCCAATGGAACTAGTTAAATTAACTTTTTTATCTAATTCAATCCCGAATAATGTAGTGTTCTACGAAAACATTCTAATAAAAGTAAACTACTACATACCGAACCCTATGTATTGTAGGAATTGTCAGAGCTATGAACACACAATTTCAAGATGTCGGACAAAGGAAGGAACGAAGTGCGAAATATGTGCAAAAACAAAAGAGGATCAACATCAATGTGATTTGAGAAACAGATGCAAATTTTGTGGAGATGGTCATGTGACAAACCATAATTCATGCCGGGAAAAACAGAGGCAGAGGAAGATAGCTGAATATATGACAATATATAAAAGCTCATTCAAAGAAGCTAAGGAAAAAATGTTTGGAAAATAAGTAACACCTAACATGTGGGACTTTAAGAGTATAGCCGAAAATGAATACGAAGAAAAGTCTAAATTACAAAAAATCATAAAGGAGACGGAAGAGAAGATGAAAATAATGAACAATATAGGACTTAAAATTAATGGACATTACTAAGTCTATTAAAAATTATATATACAGCCATTCCATATGAATTCAAACACCCATACGGGGGCAATGTGTGCAATTATTTTGAAATTGGGGGAGATGGTTAATCTGGATAAAAAAAAATATAAATTGAGTAAAAACTCTCTGGGATCAATATTCACGGAGTACCGTTATAATTCGTTTTTGTCCACGACTAACGTATAATATGTTCATTATACGTTTGTTTCATCACTTATAATGATATCCACTATTCACTGCTAGTTTATCTAGTAGTCCCTTCTTCCATTATTCAATATTTCCAAGTAAATTATTTAATTTTTGAAATTTTATCTAGTAGTCTCTTGCCATTTTCATTATTATAAAACTGTGACGTCAAAATGTCGACGAAAATTATTTGAAGAGTATTTAATGGATTTGATTATAAAACATAATTATATTTGTCGGTCGTGGACAAAGTATCGTATTCTACTCGCATATAATGGCTGTTATTCACTCAGATGATTTACGACACTCGCCTATCGGCTCGTGTCGGCAAACTTCATCTTCGTGAATAACAGCTATCATTATATGCTCGTTGAATAATATACTATTATCGAAACTCGAAAGTTGACATGTTTAAAATACGTGTATCTTAAGTATTTATTATCAGATTTTCACGTGTGATAGCTCATTAGAAAGATAATTTTACATACTTTCAAATAAGCGTATTAAACTTTGGTATTAATGTACAATGTATCCTTTGAATTTCAGTTATAAATAATCTTTTGCTGAAAAATCAAACTAGGCACCGTTTTATTTTAATTTTTTTATTTTTGTCGTAAAGCACTTGAAAATGCCTTTCCAACAAGCCAACTTACATGATGGAGACTCAACGCGTTCGAATTTTATAGAACAAAACGTCATAACAAATTAGGGCGATATTCAATATTTCAGTGAAATTACCAATTAAAACTATAATTTTCCTTTAGCGATTGCGTTTTTATGGCTTCGGTCATTGTAGTGTTAACCATGTAACAACATAAAACTGCCAGATGGTTGACAGAAACCCCACAACAGATGTGTTTAAAAATTTCCTTCTTAGACTAATAAAAGAAATCAAAGCAATAAAAAACTAAATGCAGAAAGATTTACTCAAACTTTTCATGAACCAAGTATAGAGTAATAAACAGATGATTCACCTTTTCAAAGTAAAATAATAATTAGCATAGGGGGAATAGAACAAAGTACCAAGTAATTGTTCCTATTACCTAACACGCCCACTCCTGTTTTAAACAAATTTACCTACAAATTCGGTAACAAAATTTTAAAATATTTAGTATAATCAGTGTGTTTATAATAAATAGCGCTACCGAAATATACAATTAACAGGAAAATAAACAGTGCAAAGTGTGCAAGCGATATTAGTTAATCTCAGTGAAAATTATTTTTAAAGTCAAAGTGCAAAATAGGACCGAAATGTTGCAATCCGTTTGGTAAACCGAAACACAACAGACATAGTAGAATCAATTTTAAAAAACCTCGGCCAGTAACACGATATATTGTTGATATGGCAGCGGGTCTAAATATTACCTTGGTGCCGAGTACAATGAAAATTTGTAACACCTACCGACTTGAAATTGCAAAAAGATCTGCTGAAAGAGTACAAAGACTAGAAAATGTTGACATGGTTGATGTCGGCACTGCGCAAACTTCAGATTTGTCACCTCAATTATCATCCTCATCGTCGTCAATATCATTAGCATCATCAACATCATTTGATTTTTTGGACAAAATGAATTTTATAACTAAATTAAATAAAATTCTTCCACTAATTGGAGTTACACCGATTATCATCGACAAAATTAAAAAATCACAGTCGTACTGCCGCAGTGTAATTGACCAAATATCAAAAAAACTGGCAAGTAATGTTTTTGGAATATCACTGGACTCTACTGCATCTGAAACTGAAACAGCTAGTAGTGAAAATGAGATGGTGAACCAGTTAAAAGTTAAATTTGCTGAAGCTATCGATAAAGGATTTAAAATTAAAATACTGTCAGTTCTTCCACGATCATGGTCAGCGCCGAACAATTGTCAATGAGTTCAACACCACAATGCATTTAGCGCTGCTTGCCAAGACACTTGTGGAAGAAAATGGAATCCTCTCCAATCTCTCACAGCGCGTTGGCACGAATCTCATCAATCCTGAGATAATAGAGCTTGTGAAAGCATTTTGTGTGAGTGACGATATCAGTCGTGCATGTGCTGGAAAAAGAGAATATGTGATTGTAGATGAGAATAATGTGAAGATTTCAAAACAACGGCGACTAATTCTCATGAATCTCACAGAAGCATATGCTCTATTCAAGCAACAAAATATTAGGCAAAATGTCCTTTGGCACTCGACAACTATGGAACACATTCTGTTTGTGTTTGCTGTTATTATCAGAATGCTAAACTGATATTTGAACCAATGAAGAGGATATTCGGAATCGATACATATCGTGATCTCTTCAAGATGATGTTGTGTGAATTCCCCAACACGGATTGTTTTTTAAATATTTGCGAAAATTGTCCTGGAATATTAAAAATGGAGAAGCACACCTTAGTCATCTTATGGAAGATAATGAACTAAACATTGTGTCTTACAAACAGTGGATTAATCAAAATGGTAAGAATAAAATTTAATGAATATGAAATTTATTACACTAAACATTTATTTTCAATTTTTAAGGCAGGTCAAACTTAGAAAAATTATCAAAACCAGCGGATGTTTTCATAGCAGAATTCAGCAAGCAGCTTGCTGCCTTGATACCTCATGACTTCATAGCAATGCACCAAGCTGAGTATCTAGCTACGCGGAAACAACTATTGCAACAAGATGAGTTCATTGTGATCTGCGATTTCTCCGAGAATTATTCGTTTGTCGTTCAAGTATGTATAATTTGCATTTCAATTTTTGTTTTTCCCCAAATTTGTTTATTTTTTATTATTATTTATTGTTACTGTTTTTGCTTTTATATAGGATGCTATCCAAGGCTGGCACTGGGCCAATGCACAATGTACCATTCATCCGTTTGCTGTCTATTACAAGGATGAGAATGGCGCCTTGCACCATCAGAGCCTTCTAATAATCGCAGAAAGCTTGAAACGCAACTACGAAGCTGTGTATCAGTTTCATCAAGAACTATTTAAATTTCTGATTGAGCGATTTAGCACCATTCAGAAAATAATGTTTTTTTCCGATGGAGCTGGCGAGCAGTACAAAAACAAAAAGAACTTCTACCAACTGTGTCAATACAAAGTTAGTCATGGTTTTGATACTGAATGGCACTTCTTTGCAACATCTCATGGAAAAGGTCCTTGCGACGGAATTGGAGGTGCCTTCAAACGTAATGCAACGAAAGCCAGCTTTCAGCGACCATATGCTGATCAAATAACGACAGCGCAACAGCTTTTCGATTGGGCTACAAAAAAAGAATCAAACATTAATTTTAGATTTTGTACAAATCAAGAGTACAGAAGGGTGGCACGATCACTAGCAAAAAAATTTGATTCAGTAAAAGCCATCAGGGGAAGTCACGATTACCATTGTTTCGTTCCCATTGATAACAACTACATCGCAGCTCGTCGATTTTCGAATTCTGATAGTTTTTATGATTTTACATTACAATAATTTCTAAATAAATTAACTTTATTGAAGAAAACTGTATACATAAGAAGAAAAACATGAATTTCGTATTTTGGAATTAATAATTGTACCGAAATGTTGCATGTCGCGATAACTTGTTATGACATTTTGCTCTATAAAACTCGAACGCGTTGAGTCTCCATCATGTAAGATCGCTTGTTGGAAAGGCATTTTCAAGTGCTTTACGACAAAAATAAAAAAATTAAAATAAAACGGTGCCTAGTTTGATTTTTCAGCAAAAGATTATTTAAAACGGAAATTCAAAGGATATATTGTACATTAATACCAAAGTTTAATACGCTTATTTGAAAGTATGTAAAATTATCTTTCTAATGAGCTATCACACGTGAAAATCTGATAAGAAATACTTAAGATACACGTATTTGAAACATGTCAACTTTCGAGTTTCGATAAAAATGAATTATAACGGTACTCCGTGAATATTGATCGCAGAGAGTTTTTACTCAATTTATATTTTTTTTTTATCTAGATTAACCATCTCCCCTCATTTCAAAATAATTGCACACCTTGCCCCCGTAAATGTGTTTTTTTTGTCCGAATTCATATGGAATCGCTGTATAGAAAGATGATAGAAAACGTTAATATTATGCAAATAAATATAAGAAGTCTAGGAAATAATAAAAACTTAATTGAACAATACATAACTAATAAAAACATACATATTGCAATTCTAGTAGAAACTTGGACAAATAGCAACAAAACTTTATCATTTAAGAATATGGATTTGATCACAGAGGATAGAGATGACGGATACGGAGGTGTGGGGTTCCTAATAAATAAAAAAAATTTAAAATTTAAAAATTAGTAATAATGTTAATCCAGTGGAAACTAACTATAATAGATTAGGAAATATGGTAGCAAATATAATAACTGGAAGTCAGTATGTATTGTTAAACGATGGTTCAGCCACAAGACAAGATCTACGTTACCACACTACATCTTCACCGGATATAACATTATGCAGTAGGGAGCTGGTTGACAAAATCACATGGAGGGCAACAACAGATAATATCGGTAGTGATCATTTTCCAATAATAATAAAGTACAACACAAACTACGAGAACAAAATAAAAACAACAAACTGGGGAAAAATTCTTAAAAAATTCAATGAACAAAAATTGGAGAATATAGTGGATTTAGAGGATAACTTGGGGCGGATAATTGATAAGTACACTTCAATAATAAATGTAAAGAGGGAATTCAAGCCAAAGCCATGGTGGAACAATGACTTGCAAAAGTTGTGGGATATAAAAAAGGCCAAACAAGATATATATAATAGGAAGAAGAATTTATATACGGCACAAGAACTTGTAAACGCGATAAATAGACTAAAACAGAGGATTAAAACAGAAAAAAAAATAAGTTGGATAAATTATCTAAACAGCATCGACAAAGAATCCAATTGTTCAGAAATATGGAACAAAATTATAGAGTAAGAAAAGAAAAGCAATTTAATTTCGAAATATTAAAGATAACAATATGTCCAAAAAATTCCTATACATAAATTTCCCTAGTTCAGAAGAAATTTTAAAAATCCCGTTTAACCAACCGATCATAATTAATAATAAAGAATTCAAATTAAACGAAGTGAAGGAAATTATCTCCAAAGCAAGAAACTCAGCTCCTGGACATGACTTAATTAGCTATAAACTTCTAAAGAAAATAGTCTCTACAAATCAAAATTTCATAAAGGCCTTAACTGATTATTTAAATAATATTTGGACAAAACAAGAATTCCCAGAAAAATGGAGAAACGCAATTGTTATAGCGATTAACAAAAAAAAAGGGGTTAGATAATAGAGACATATACAATTATAGGCCCATATGTTTACTGCCAACAATATCAAAAATATTTAGCAAACTTTTGCTGAACAGAATAAATATGCATATAGAGGAAAATGACATTCTTAATAACCATAACTTTGGATTCAGGAAAAACAAAAATATAAACGATTATATGACTGAATTTTTCAAATATATAATGGTAAAAAGAATGGAGTTAAATCGATATTATTAAAAATGGATATAAGTAAAGCGTTCGACAGTGTAGATAAAGGATTACTTATTAACTTTATGACAAAACTAAAATTTCCTAATATTTTGATAAACTGGACTTATCTATTTTTAACCAACAGAAAAGTTCTCACTAAAGAGTATACAGATTATACGCACATCACCAATGCGGGCGTAACCCAAGGTAGTTGCTTGAGTCCAACACTATTTAACATATATACCCATGGTATACATAGACTCAGCAACGAAAACACGAAATTATTCTTATTCGCGGATGACATGTGTGTGGTAATAAGTGGAGGAAATTTTGAAGAATTACAAACCAATACAAATAACGCGATTAAAAGCTTACACATACTATTAAATAATGCAAAACTAAAAATTAACAAAGACAAAACCCACTTCATGAGGTTATTTACAAATAAAAACAATAAAAATAAATTAACTATAAAACTAGATAACACTTTAATAGAAGAAAGAACATGATCAACAATTTTAGAAATTACCATATCTAATAGGATGAATCTAACAAATCACTATAACAACACAAAAAACGATCAACATAATCAAATCTCTATCTCATAAAGATGGGGGTACTCATCCAGAAATACTAATGAGACTTTATAAAACATTAATTAAACCAAAAGTGGAATACGCTTTTGTGATAACAGAGGAAAATAACAAAAAATGTAACAGTATTTGTCAAAAAATAAATAACGCCTGTTTAAGAATATGCCTAGGGTTATCAAAAACTACTCCGATACCAGTAATATTGGCTGAAACATTAGAAACAGATAATGAACTGAATAATAAATACAAAACACTAAAATATATAGCAAAACATCTTTTCAGAAATAGTGAAATAGGCGCCGAAATCAAAAACAATAATTCTCTGGATAAATTATCATAAATAATTTATATAAAAATTATCAATTTTTAAAAGATATAAAACCAGTTCATGTGAGGAAAATGGACCCTCAAAACATAGATGTAGAAACCAATATTGCAGGTTTAAATACAATAAACACCTACAGTAAATTCATTAATAAAAAAATCACGGAAAAATCGCTAAGAAAATATAAAGATTGGGATCATATTTATACAGACGGCTCAGTAAAGGACAATTTGGCAGGAATTGGGATATATCTAGCTGACACAAAAAAAAAGTTTATCAATAAAATTAGAAAATGTCACAGACATTAAAAATGCAGAATGTATTGGTATAGAAATTGCGACCACATTAGCCCAATTAAGCAAAAAAGAAAAAATTATAATTCTTTCAGACTCGTTAAGTGCATGCAGATCTATACTAACTGCCAAAATGAACCAAACAGATAAACATCATGAAAATAAAATTTTAGATCTGATTGGCCACAATGATATTAAATACATTAAGATAAAATGGATTCCGGGACACTTAGATATAGAAGGAAACACTATTGTAGATAACCTGGCAAAAAAAGCACTAATTAATCCTACTCATAAATATTACAATCACCCTACCACAAGAGACATAGAAAAAAAAATAAAGGAAACGATAGGTAGAGAAAGGGAAATTTTGTACTCAACTCAAATGCAAAATAAAGGCAATTTTTACAAAAATTAATGTCCATCAATACCAAAGGAACTGTGGTTTAAGAACACTAAGTTGAAAGTAGCTGAAATTAAAACAATATCGAGATTAAGAACAGGACATCAATTTGACAAAAAATTCAAAGCATTAATAGGAACGGAAGACAACGAATATTGTGATTACTGCAAGGTAACAGAAGACAGCATACATATAATAAGCAACTGTATAAAGTACGATAGTATAAGAAACAAGTATAATCCACTCATAAATTTTTCACTTATAGACATACTAAATAGAAACGACTATTCTCAAATGAAATCAATAATAGAATTTTTGAGAGAGATCAACTATGTTTTGTGACCCAAACTTTTAGATACTCACCCACAATTAAATTATTAGAGATAAATGGACAGTTCAATTATGATTTTTTATGTTTAATTTCCTTTTCAACATAATAAGAATATTTACACGCGGTTTAGGTGCTTATGCATGTGAAGGAAAATAGGGCATGCTAAATTTAAAGTATATAAATAGAGTAATGAATAAAGAGACAATATAATAAGCATTTTGATTAACGTTTTCTTTATTAACTATAAAATTATATACACATATTAATACAAAGTAACTTATAAAAGGTGATGGTAATATAAATTATAATATTTTGAAAAAAAAAAAAAAAATGGGTATAAGGGAATAGAAGACTGGAAACAACTAGAAAATAATCAGGAATTTTGATAAGAGCACACAGCCATTGGGCGCATCTAGCACACGTAGAGTCTACCGAAAATACGTAGACTCTACAAGTCTACATGTGCTGGATGCAAAAAATCTCAGTAAAAATATGTAGACTCTACGAGTTTTAGTGAGACTAAAAATGTTTGTCTACATTTTAATGTAGATTAGTTTGGTTTGAAACTTGGATTTTTTTTTGACATTTGTATTTTCATATTGTTCATATTTTCGGTAGACTCCACATGTGCTAGATACGCCAAATCATTTAAAAATCAGAAATAAATATGGATAATCAAGAGTATTCATCGCTTTCTGATGATTACTATATTTACGATAGTGATGAAGGTGAATATAAGTTTTATTTGTTACGAGCGAAGTAAATTAAAATTAAAAGACCATTTTTCTAACCTATAATTTTTTTTGCTTAACTTTAAATAATTTCTGATCTTTCGTGTTTTAAACGTATATACACAATATACATATGTATCTAATCATTCATTAATGTTTTTTTAGATATTCAATTTGAGGAGATCGAAAGGCTCGACCACCAAGAAGAGAACGGTCCGGTTGTGGGGAATACTGTTGTGGCACAAGAAACTGCTATTGCTACCACAGGGATTAGCACTGAAACAATATTTTCTCAAGTTAAATGGACTAACCATTTAATTAAGCTGCTAATTGTGGAATACAGTAAAAGGAAAAAAGCTTTTAGGAATCCAAAAAAAAAAAAATACCGGTTTGTGGAAAGCCATCCGAGCCGAATTTTTGGAAAAAGGTCACACAATCGAGGCAGCGGAACTAACAAAAAAGTTTGCTAATCTAAAAAAAACATTTATTAATGTTAAGAATTCTCGAACTAAAACAGGCCGTGGAAGGTCTCACTGGGAACACTTTGACGCTTTTGCTGAAATTTTCAAATGTGACCTCACAGTGAACCTGCCAAATAATTTAGAGTCGTCGAGCCTGGAGCCGACCACGCCTGAACCCGGTCCGTCTATCTCCAGACAAAGTACTGAAAATGAAGACTCAGTCAGTAATTCGTCAGGAAGATTAAGTGAGTTACGGAAATATCGCCAGGAACAACTCCAAATAGAACAACAAAAAGTTGACGTTATGCAACAATTAGCGGACGCTGTTAAAGAGCAAAACAACATCCAGAAAGAAAAGGTGGAAATTTTAAAATTAATTTTAGGTTCGCTACCTACTCATAAATAATGTACTAATAATGTACTTTTATTATAATAATGTACTTTTATTTTTTTTATTTATATGTATAAATGAATAATAAAACTTGAATTATATTTTTTTTATATTAACAAATGTTTAATTCTTCTGTTTAAAATAGTGAAGCTAAATATATTTTTTTACTGTTTCGGTTATTCTCTGAAGCTGGTAAATCATCATCATCACTTTCAAATACAAAACTGTCGCCGTCATCGGTACCGTCTTCTATTAAAATGAAGTTATGTATGATGCATGATACTACAATACATTTAATTGCAAAATTTAGGTTTGACACGTCCATATATTTCAACCTACGAAATTTACCCTTCAACTGGGCATAAGCCCGTTCAATGACAGATTGTATGGAACTTAACTTTATGTTATAACTAACATATTGGTTTGATAAATGACCGTTGTCCCCCACGCCGAATCCCCCATTAAATGGTTTGATTTTTTTATTGGGGAATTTTCACTTTCCAGCCTTTTGTATAGAGGGCTACATTTGAATACTTTCGCGTGATGTACCCTTCCGGGCATTCCAACGAAAATATCTATAAAACGCATTTTATCGTCACAGACACCTAGAAAAATTAACATTTTTAATTAAATTATAAAATCGGTTTGGTAAATAAACTTGCCTTGTAAAATTATGGAATGGAATCCTTTCCTATTGTAGAAGTCGATGGGATTACGTGGTGGCTGCTTAATCGGGATATGGCAGCCATCTATAGCGCCAACTATACCTCTGATCCGCGATTTTTGTTTGAAACTCTGGAAAGCATGATACAATAAAACATTTGTTTCTAATGTCGTAAATTATAGATACGAGTATGTATGTACTTACATCAGCAATTATTTTCTGCTCTTCAAAACTTGGGAATTTAATAAACTGTTTTTTCAATTTGGCAATAACTCCAACAATTTGCATAAAAATAAAGTGAGCCGTACCAGCAGATACCCCAAAACGGTAGCCCACTGATAAATACGACTCCTGTTTACTTAAAACCCATATCGTCACCTGATTATTAGTTTGGTCCATACGCCAAATTTGTGTTTTTTGAACTAATAATGCAGAATAAGGTAAAATTTTCCGCTCTTTCAGAATCTGTAGTCCGATTTTTTAAATTCGTAACCGTTGTTGAGATATTGGCTACTCAATTTGTTCCATATCCACATTTTTAATAATTTATAATTATCATTTGGTCCATATCCCGTTTTTTGACGTATGGAACAAAAAACTATGATAATATATTTGGAGAACATTTTTTTTTTGCGATTAGTTTGAGCCAAACGCCCACTGGAACATTTTTTCAATAAAATTGTAAAAATTAGTTTGTTCCACGAGTATATGTGCAATGGATATGGAACAAACGGAAAAAGCAAAAAATTGCATAACATTTGTTCCATATCCATATCTCACAGAATGTAAAAACGCAAAAGTATATAAAGAGAAACAAATTTTTTTCCTCCGTCATTGTTCTTAAAAACCTCGAAGTGAAAAGTCAAAGTATTTTTTTTTTACAGTTGTTTTAACGGTTTATATTTTATTGTATTTTAAATCATATACAATATTTGGCGGGATGACATCGCCGACTCCTCCTATGTCACCCGAGCTATTAGCGTAAGTTAAACATACAACAATCGTCAAGTAATTTGTTTTGGTTTAATTACATAATTTAATTATATTTTAAATAGAATGATGAACTCAGTTATGGATTCTGAAGAAGATAAAAATGTTCAAAATGAAAATTCATCCAGCGACGTTAATTCTGATTTAGACTTTTCAGGTATGTATATAAAAATATTTACAAACAGATTTTATGTATTTAATTTATTTTCGTATTAAGTTAATTGCTATTTAATTTTTACAGGAGATGATTCTGATAAAGATCCTACCTATGAGCCAGAAGAAAATCTGGTGAACGATATAATATGTTTTGGTAAGTTCTTGAAAAACAATTCCAATCTTTTTATTTCAATTTGTTTTATTTTTTATTTTTAGAAAAGACCAACGATATTACACTTCCTTTGGAAAAAATTATGTACAAGATGAAAACTTGAGAGATTTACCCTCTAACTCAAGTTTTTACGGTAAGAGCTGATTTGTTAATATATGTTACATTGTTACATACATACATAATTTGCATTGAAATTATTTATGCTCATTTTAGGCTCAGAAAATGATTCTCCAAAATTACAAGAAAAAGAAATGTTGATCTTTGGAAATCCAATGTCAATAAAAAATTGAGACAGTCTGGGAAAAACTACACAAATTGGAAAAACAAACCGATGCCAGCAAGAAAAAATCAAACCTGCATGCAAACATACTTGCTTTTTTTATGTTCCAAAAATTTTGCGGAAAGTGATAGATTAAAAATATTCGAAAACTTTTGGAGTATGTCAGATGATGACAAAATCAAATTTTACTTTAATTTGTCAAACGGGTGACTATTAAGCGACGTCGAGTGCTCTCTGAAGTAAAAAAGTATTCGGTTCAATTTTTCCTTCAAATAAATGAGCACATATTTCGTGTTTGTAGACTGTTCTTTTTGAACACATTAAACATAACGAAACGAAGAATATACTATTGTTCGAAAATTTTGCCGATTCTGAAACTGGTTGTCCGCGGCCTATGGAACGGGGTAAAAATACAAAACGTGTTACCTCTGCCATAAAACTCAATGAAGTGCGTAATCACATAAACAGTTTTGAAACCGTTGATTCCCATTATTGCCGTGCTAAGACACAAAAAAAGTATTTAGAAGCTAACCTTAGTTTAGCAAGAATTTATCAGCTTTACGTAGAAAAATATAACGATCCAGTTAAAATATCCATTTACCGAAATATTTTCAATACCGAGTTCAATATTTCATTTCACAAACCTAAAAAAGATGTATGCGACAAATGTTTATTATATCAACAAAATGAAAAACCATCCAATGATGAAACTGTATTATACGAGCAACATAAACAAGAGAAGTTAGCATGCAGAGGTGATCGAGATATTGATAGGAGTAATATTGATCCTAATACATGTATTTTGTGCTACGATTTGGAGAGAGTGATCGGTTTGCCGAAGGGAAATGCTTCATCATTCTATTATAAGCGAAAACTAAACCTGTATAACTTGACAGGTACAGCCATAATTCCGAATAAAAAAAAAATAACGTACTGTGCCATATGGACTGAGGCACATAGTGGGCGATCTGGGAACGATATTAGTAGTGCATTAATTCGAATATTGAACCAGTTGATTACTGATTTCCCGTTTATTAAACGTATTACGTTGTGGAGCGATTCCTGTGTACCGCAAAATCGCAACAAAATCAACACTATAGCACTAAAAATATTTTTGAACTCTAATAAAAATTTAGAGACAATAATTCAAAAATTTTTAGAACCAGGCCACTCGAATATACAGGAAGTTGATTGTGTACACTCGACTATTGATCGATATTTGAAGAACCTGGAAATACACAGTCCTCTTCATTTTGTTCGATTACTTCAAAAAATGAATTTTAAAAATGTTTCACTAGTTATAATGCAAATGAAACCTACAGACTTTAAAGTATATTCAAATCCGGCTGGCAAGCTAGATTTTAGTAGAGTTCCATTTTTTAAAATCAAATGTATTTTGTACGAGCAAGAGGAAAATGGTTCTTTTACATTAAAATTCAAATTTTCATTTCAAGAAATAACATTTAAAACTTGCTCACTACAAAAAAAAAGGAACTAGAAATGTGATTCCCACTCCAAAAAATCTTTTTAATACTGAAATTGGTACGTTGCCAGCACACCCGATTGCCAAGGAGAAAATGAAAGATATTTCTGATCTTTCCCCTTTTCTGCCAACAGAAGATGTACAATATCTTAAGGCTCTATTCAAAAATAATAAAACAAAATAGATGCAGTTTAGCTAATCCATAGTCTTTCTCTGGTATTAGGAGCAATTTTGGAGACAAGACAATGAAGTCTGTTTATATTTTAATTTATTTAACTTGAGCTGTGAAAAACATTGTGATCAAACATTTTTTATTTTATTTTAGTATTGTTTTTATTTTATGATTAGATAAATGCTGTGAACAAATTAAATTGAATTAATAAAATTGTTTTATTTAACAAAATAAATGAAAAATAAATCTAGTTTGGGAATGAAATTTAACAACTTTATTTAAACTACATAGATTGTTCTATATCTAATCCAGTTTGTTCCATATCTTAAATGAACAAATTAGTGTAAAAGTGTGGATATGGACCAATTTGAAAAGTTTCTGTTTCTGGAAAATTCCAATTATTGCGCCCTAATGTAAGCAATATCTTTTCTATTAAATTGATTTTAAGCTCTACGTATGCAGTCAAATTTTACAAAAAAAAATTAAAAAATTCTATCGGGTACTTTTTGGTATATTTCGTTTGAAACATAAAAAGTCGATTTCTCGAGATTAAAGTAAATGGTGTATGGGCCAAACTAATTTTCAGGTGACGATATGCTAAGCAGTAGCTTTTTCTCTATTGGAACATACTCGTAAGTATTAAGCTTCATGATGGGCGCAATAATCCCAAGTAATTTCTAAATAAAAAATAAAATATGTTTACCAACTGTAATCTTTGTTATTCAATATAAACACACAAACCTCGAAACAGGACCGCGACATTCTAAAATGGGCTTTAAATTCATCGAGGTTGTACTTCGGTATGGTCGCTTCGTAATAATTTACATTTCTAGTATAAGTTTGCCCTGGAACAGAAATTATATTTTCCTGTTCATACCGAGTATCTACCATTGACATAAACGGCACTAACATTTTCAATACCATATTATCATCTGTGTCCATTAAATCCTCAAGCACACATTTTTTTAAAACTTCCTCCATTTTAATTATTTAGTAAAAAATTAAAAACAACTCAGAGAAATGTCAATTTTTTTTTACATAATTTCAACAAGTTATCCAAGACAAAAACCAAACTAGACACATAAATATTTATATCCAGCACATGTAGAGTCTACAAATGAGATTAGTCTACATTTCAGACTATCTCAAATGTAGACTCTACGTGTGCTAGATGCGCCCATTGTGAGATAAAGAAGTACTTACCTATAAATGATTTTATTTAAATTGGATTCAGTTTTACTACAATGAGTGGAGGACTTCTCAAAGTTTCTACATATGTACTAACATATTAACATAGTATAAGGGTGACGGGTTAACAATGCTACTAAAAAACACAACATAGTATAATAGAATATATTATTAGTTTTTGAAAAATATTAAGAAAAAAAAAATGGGTATAAGGGAATAGGAGATTGGAAACAACTAGAGGGATAACCAGAAATTTTGATTAGAGCGCACAATCATTGTGACAAACGGGTACTTATCTATAAATGATTTTATCTAAATTGGATTCAGTTTTACTTACAATGAGTGGAAGACTTCTCAAAATTTCTACATACTAACATATTAACATAGTATAAGGGTGCCGGGTTAACAATACTAATAAAACACAACATAGTTTATTATATCATTAACTTTTTTCGAAAAATATTAAAAAAATATATATAAAGATTAAAAAGAAATTGTATTGTATAATGTAACTTATCTTTGTCAGAATAACTAAACAATGAATTTTTGAATTATAATAACTTGGACCAGGAATTAAAGTTAAGAGAAAAAAAGAGGGATAGGAAATTATACTAAATCTATATTGAAGTAAAATAAATAAACTAATATTATATAATTGAATACTATAAAAAGTCAGAATTAATCATATGGTGAAAAAAATAATAATAATAATAATTTTTATAATTTGTATAATATATCATAATAAGTATCAAAATTAAACAATCATTAAATAAAAAACACTTAAAGAAATAGCAACCCAAAAAATAAAAGGAAAAGGAGAAATTAAAATGTAATTGTGAACTTTTAGAAATAAAAGCCTACACATATTGCAAACTAAATTAAATCCATTGTTTCAGCCCTTCCCGTGAGAAGTCTCTGTAAACGGTAATGGATAACCAGGAAAACTAGGTCATATGACTGGAAACGGCTGACCATAACAAATAAAAAGACAAAAAAAAAAAAAAAGATGAGTATTAAAATTATTATTAATTATAAACAGAAAATATTAATCAAACTTCTTAAAATTTCAGGTAATTAGGTGGTAAACGTTATACAATGCAACTGGTAAGAATATTTTAAATGTTGATTATGCATTTCTTAATCTTGGTTTCTTCCTAGGGTACAATAATTGGTGATCACAAACACGTTCAATATGCATGCAAATACAAAATCCAACCTGCGCAATTTTTCGCTTGTGAATTTTGAAACTTTCAAGAAATTATTTTTTCCGTAAGCTCCATTTCTGTGAATTGTGCTTCTATGAATTGTTTTTCTGTGATTTGTTTTTCTGTAAACGGACCTACATTCATTTCTAACATCATTTCGTTTTTTTTTTTTCGGGTTTTGAAATTCTACTAGCACGAGATTGCAAGACGTCTATAACGATCTATAATTTATAGAAGTCGTCGTTACCGTACTTTCAGCCATTATTTCAGATTCCGAATTCAATCCAACAGAATTTACAGTGGAATCTGAGTGCAACGGATCTACAGTTGCTTGATTTTCTGATGATGCTTCTAAATCCCTAACGTATAGATCCTCAGTTTCTAAATACTCTATGCTTATTTCATAATGCTGAAAAATAGGAGAAATGTTGAAACAACGTTTATATAATTTTTAATTAATACTAGTGATGAAAAATATCTTTAACTTAATATTATAAAATTGTACCAGTACAAATCCCACTTATAAATCTAAACTTTTATAAACATAAAAGTGGTGAAATACAATTTAGACGCGCTCGTTGTGCGTCATAAATCAATATCGTTGGTTTTATTAATTCGCTTAATAACACGTACTCATAGAACACAACCTAGAGCACACAAAGGTCTACGATGCATTACTTTGGCTAATCACTAACAATCTTCCCTATAAAGATATCATTATAGGCTACAACGCTCAAATCAATAACGGAGAGTTGATACGAGTCGAGAGGTTTCCAGAAGTGTACACATTTCTTCGCATCAGAGCAATGATACCATAGTCGCCTGAGGCTACGCTGGAGTTCAGTGCTACGCTATGGCTCTTAGCATTGTCAGAGCTGGAATTATACGGCCAAGTAAATGGAACAGCATAACTTTGGACAAGAATATAAGATAAGAAGGCGATGGAATGTACGAAGTCAAACGAATAATGTCCAATGGAAACAAGAATGTTTGCATTACATGGAAGTTTTTCTCAAGGATGATATCGTTAGCATTGAAGAGTATATGAAAAAGACAGCCCCCATTACAAGTGGCCCTTACAGACCCAATGACACAAACCGGAATCGCTGTGCAAACCTCTGGTGCCAATAGATTGTGGATAACCTGACGTTGAGGAAGAACTAGAAGTATTACAATTCATTCAATTCAAGAGCATACTTTGCCTATTATGTTCCCCGCTTTTCAGCTTGAAAGAGCAAAGTGTTCCCGAAAATATATTTATCGTTAAAAAAAATTAAATTAAACCTTTTAATTTATTTCAATTTTGTAACAAGTGTTCAAATAGTTGTTAGCTTCATATTCAACTCACTGAGTAAAAGGTCAAACAAGTACAGTTCAGTCATGATCATGACTGATTAATAAATCTTAATTCTGGTCACCTTATATTATCATTAGATACTAATTTTTATGAAACACTAATTCTAATTATTACACCCTTTCTAATTGACTGTAAGAGTTTCCATTATAAGTACAGTGAGTGAAAGTTAAACTCATACATTTGAAAAGTGAGTTTATTTTTACAGAATGCTTACTTTCCCGCGCTTTTTCTGCTAATCTTTTCTGAAATTATATGCATTTTAATCAAATGAAAACAGTATTAAATTTCTTGTAAATTTTGCATTATTGGTGACAAATTTAAAATGTAACGGCTTAGTCTTAGAGCTTAAAAATATACATATAGGGAGAGTGTACTTTCCAGAATGTATAAAAAAGTCGTATATCGTTTCATAAAGATTCTTTAAAAATGTACTAATTTTTTGTAGTGAATGAGTTTGACTTTGACTCACTGTATACCTGGAAAAGCTTATATCAACCGTAGAACATTATATGCGAAACACACTTAATTTGCCACTGAAAAATGGTATATGAGTCGTATGTTTTGACGATCGTGCATCGGTAATGCGCTTATCGTAATAATTAAACCAAGAACTGCAAGAAAACTCGATATAGTTAAAATGGCACGTCCTGCCTGGCACACACATTAAAATAAAATGTTTTTTTTTTCTTTTTTGAAGATTATGAGTTTTTGTCGTGAATCCAAGAAAACCTAAAAATTTCTTTCTTTTTGTCTGTGTTGAACAACATATTCGTATACATACAGTAGTACATATACGAGAAAGCAATTAAAACTTAAAATTTGTATAAACCTTCTTGGATAAACGGTATATAAGGGATAAAAAATAAATTTTCACATGCGACTATAAAAACGGTAAACTTGGTTGACGATGAAAAAAACTAAAAATTTTAATGGTCTAAAAATTATTATTTAAAATCCGCAGGTATTAACATTTTCCAACTGTAACAAAAAAAAAAGAAAACAAAAAATAGTGTTATTGTTAATTTCCAACTAGATTCCCAACTTCGTTTTTATCTTTGAATTGTTTTTATATTTCTATATTATATTATAGAGGTACGGTAGGTAGCTCGGGTTGATAAATTTTATAGTTTGGTGGTTTTACAACGATATAATGAATGTACTTAACACTTTAATTGCAATCCAAATTTTTGCTACCCATGAATTTACGTATTAAGGTTTCTTTTTTGTATAAATAGTTTTATAGTTGGAAAAATATTATAAGCTTTTATTTTTAGCTTAAGGTGTAAATTTATTTTAAAATGGCATATTTTTGGTTGTTGTTAAGAGTTGAGGTAATTTTTTTATGAAGCTGCTTCTGAAGATAATTTTCCGGTAATTATGATTATTGTGGTCACACAAACTGCCAAAGAACACAATACAACAATAGTTTAGATTCATTTTGAGCGTGGTTGGTGGACATGACATTCCTCAAGTTACCACAATAACAATTGTAACACCAAAATTGAGTTTTAAGAGCAATATTTCAGTAAATTTAATCAAATTTTGGATTTGGAAACAGAGTAGGAGTAATTGTTGTGATGACGAATTATAAATTTCAATATTAACCCTCTGCAGTCGCACGGGGACGATTTTGTCCCTAGCAAAATTTCACTTGGGAATTCCCGAAAAACGGAAAAGGGGCAGGGCTTGGCTCCATCTCTAAAAAAATTTAGTACAGGTATAGTCCTGCAGGCGTCGTTTGCCCGCTCGCCACCGTGAAAGAGCGACCACCGTGAAAGTTTAAGTTCAAATTCAAGAGTGGAGTGATTTTTTGTCAAAACCTTCAACAGGAAGGCTACATTGGTATTAACTAAATATTAACTGCAAAAATATTAAAATTAAATTATTTGTAAAATATATTTTTCGAATTTTCATTTTGAAAAATATATCAAAGTTGGCTCTGACGAATTAAAATCATACTTGCTAAATTTATCTTTAGTTTTACTAGTGTACGTTAGATGTCTAAGATTTGTACAGAAAAATACGATAAAAAATTATTTAATCACAAAATTTTGACACGTTCTTAATATTTTGTGAATTTGTTTTGCTTTTCTTACAATTTTTGAACTGGAAATTTCCCCATGTGATAATGTTTGGTCCGATTTGACCAAAATGGTGTTGTTATGAACTTTTTTTTATATTTTGGTTTAAATAAATCAATTATTACAAGAAAATGAAAACGATTTACTTAAACGATATTCATATATTTTAAAATTCAAACATTTATGAAAATATTTCAGAAATCGTAATAGAGATTTGTAACTTTTTCACTTACAAATTTGTCTTAGAAAAAAAAATGATTTCCCATATGTTTTGTGTGTTTTACTATGGGAATTTTGGTTTTTTCCTCGTTTCTAATTCCCTTATAGAAGCTTAGTTTTTTACATTATGGCTTGTATAATCAAGGTTGCTTTGTGTGCGTTAAATACATATATTCGATAATATTGGAATATTATTGTCATTTAATAATGTTAGGTAACTCAAATCAATTAATGCCTTTCGAACTGATTGAACAATTTTTAAAAATCTTTGAACCATAGTGATAATGCTATTCCATCTGGTCTTGCAATCTAAAAGCAAACTTAATTCTACCCCGTGCTTTTCGTTAACATGTTCTTGTAAAATTGAATTTCTTTTCGGTGAAATTTTAAAAAACTTAACAATCTTTCTCATCATTTGCAAGGCAGCATTAATTTCATCTCTTTCAACTCGTTGGGTCACAGCATTATTAGATTCTTCATCACTATCAGATCAGAAAAGTCTTCGGTAGTCGAGCTGTATTCACTGATACGATTACTTTGGTCAGCAACATTATAATTTTCAATTTTTTTATAAATTACGTCAGCAACAGCTAAATGTATACCATGGCTGTAACATAATTGATAAATATAATCAGATAATTTGCCAAATTTTACCATGACGGCAGCGCAATCGGTGGTTGATGCGACCACGTCTGATAATTTAGTACCAAAATCTGATATCTTTGAATTGACACGTTCAACTATTTTATCAGCTGAACAACTTCCATCAATTTTCACTAATCCTAAATTAATAAATTTTTTATTTATATGAATGTTTACATTTAAGCAGCGGCGATTGCATAAACTCGTCCGTTCATCTAATGTGAGGCCAAATTATCCAAATTTATCTTTATAAGATTTAATTTTTTCTGCTACCTCACATTTTGTCAACGCATAAAAATCATGAATTAATTTCATTACATTAGTTTTACCTTTTGGTAAAGGTATTGTCTCTCAATTGATGCTTCACTACCATGGATTGAAAATCCATCAACGGTCGCAAATCTTTTTTTTTTTTTTATTTTTTTTATAAATTTTTTAATTGGGTGCAGAGCGGACTTATTAACGGTCCTAGCTCCTTGTAACTGTCAGAGCTTCTGCACCCAATGCGCGATCCTGCAAGTAAAGATTAATAGCTACCTTAAATTTATTTATTTTATATTCCTTCGGAAATTTGAAATGTATTAGCGAATTCCACTTTTTTGATAATCGGTATATAAATTCACGCTTGATTTCTTCAGTTCGAGGTTTCGGGAGCTTCACCGTAAACCTATGTGCAATGGTTGTTCCTCTTGTTACTCTTGTTGTTGTAACGAATGGTGGTATTTTCTCCGATAGTTCTGCAGAACATTTACCATGTAAGCATCTGTAGAAGACGCAGAGTTCTGCAACATCTCTGCGATGCTGTAAGCTGTCTAGTTCTTGAGTAAGTCTGGGATTCCGTATTATTCTGATAGCGCGGCTTTGAACCCTGTTCAATAAGTGGAGGGTGGTATTAGACTTGCCACTATTTCAGCCATAGAGTAAGTCTTGCCACTATTTCAGCCATAGATTTTTGAATAGTAAAAATGGTATTAGAGGGTGAAATTTTACTACTGCGTTTGGACCAGCAACTTGATCATCATCAATTTATTTGGACATTTTGAACATTTCGCTTGTTCATCTCCTTTTTCTTTTGTGAAATATGTCCAGACAGAATGTACCATGGGTATAGTATAAATTTACTTTCTACAGAAAATTAAAATAACAGAACTAGCAAATAAAGAAAACAATTCTAAAACAATAGAGAAAAATACACTACATACACTTTATTTTTTAAATATCTAAAATATTTTTAAAATTATATAATTATTTAGAAAATAAAAATAAACTTTCGTGAAACTTATCCAAATAGCAAATATTGAAAATAAAGTATTTTTTTAACAATTTTTCTAATCTAGGTAAATTACTTAAAACTTGCACGCAGCGTTGCACTATACACAATAAAAGAAAATAATAATAGTAAAATGAAACGAAATTGAACCAAATTTTGTTTTGTTTCAAAAGAGAATATAATGAGAAAGAGAGTGACACT
This sequence comes from Tipula helvola, assembly GCA_963556165.1. Lineage (NCBI taxonomy): Eukaryota > Metazoa > Arthropoda > Insecta > Diptera > Tipulidae > Tipula > Tipula helvola. The sequence continues at coordinate 242,788,919 of OY744481.1, read as the reverse complement.
AAACTATTCCATTTTCCATCAAATATAACACTCCCAACAAAAAACGAATCATGTGTATCAAAAAATTAAAATTTGAATAGTGTGTAAAGCATGGTACACTATTCGGAATAGTACGGTAATAATAAACAGCACAGGTGTATAAGGAGGGTATTGGAAACAAATTTTCTTTGAAATTGTTAGAGTTTTCAAAATTTAAGGCAAATCAGTTTTCAACTAATTATTTGTATCCCGGAAAGATTTGGATTTTTCCCGGGAAACGGGAAATAATAATTTTAAAAATTTCCCGGGAATTCCCCGAAAGGACTCTCTAATGGTATCCATGTTAAATAAAATACCCTGTTGATCGTCACGATGAATACTTCAGCCGGAAGCTGGACTACAGTATCTAAATTAATCTATAACTAAATATTTTAACAATATAATTTTGTTTTAGCTATTTGTAACGCTCACCAAAAATTTATCAATATTAACGTCGAGTGGCCTAGATCAGTGCATATGACCAACGTGTTTTACGAAATAGTGACATATATTACAAAAAATATATCCCGCCCAAGGATATTTTTTGCTCGGTGATAGTGAATATCAGCTCACCCTTGAGCCGATCGCTATCATTATGCCATACACTGAACATCGGCGGTTGAATGAGAGGCAAAACAAATTTAACCACTTGCGCAGCAAAGCTGGTATAGCCATAGAGCAAGTATTTGATCAGATGAAAACAAGGTGGAGGTGAATTTTTTTAAGAGCCCTTGAATTAAATATTAAAAATTACATCAAGGTCAGTGTTAGATGAAGGCGACTTAATAAATATTTACCAAGAATTTCAAAATGAAGACCAGCACCCGCTAGAAGTCAATGAGACTCACCCGTCACAAGGAAACCCCTCTGAATTTTTGGATCAGCTGTGTGCAGCCATATATAAAAATTGTGTTTAATCTTTATTATGTACAAATATTTTTATTTTTCGATTCAATTCAATTTTTATCTTTTTAATTCATAATAAAATACTAAATACACGTTTTTTAAATGCAGCCTTTGGTTTCTTTTGTTATTAAAAAATATCACAACTCAATAACACAATAATAAAGGAGGATCGATAATGCTTGTCCAATTCAACTGGATTAAATTGGTGTCGGAAGAGCTTGAAATGTCGACATCTGGAAAATATTTCATTACTACATTTTTAATAATTTTATTATTTTATAATAATTTCTTTGTTTGACGTGCCCTAACATCGGGTAATTCTTTTTTTCGTTGAAGTGGAAACATTTACAGTAGTAGAAGTTGAAAGTTGTAGTTCTCGTTGTCATTGTCATAGAAGACTCACTTTCACTGAGTAAGTGCTGCTCTTCTAACTCAAAGAGGTCGAATTTTCTAAATTGACTTCGATTGTGTTAGCACTATCAATTCTATCACTTGATGTGATAGTATGCTTCTGTGATATAAAATCATTTATAATGCAAAAATATGTCCAATTATCAGTATTAGTGGTCGTCGGAGCTGTTCCAGTTTTGGGATCTTTTAATTTTTTATATATGTCTGTTTTTCCATTTTTTGGAAAATTCATGAGAACATTTCTAGAAGACAGTTTCTATCGCGATGTTGTTATCTGTCTAAAATAAACAAACAATTCTTTAAACATACTCTATAAATCGCAAAAAGATGTTAAAACTTATCTCCAGATCACATGGAACTGACTAGTTTTTTTTTAAATTGCTGGTCGAATGCAGCACGGGTCTCTATCGTGGCAAACGTTTCTTCTTCACTCCCTAATTAAAGTAAAGAAAATTCATGAATAAATATGTACATAAATATATATACATATTCATAATATGAATATACATTTATGTAATATTATTATGGTTTAAGTTTGATACAGATACGTGCATACAAAACCTCAACTTAAAAATATAAAGGGCTGAAACCTCACTATATGATCAGAACTTCGGTCTTTGGTGTTTTAAATGGGGATGGCATTCACCTGTCACCTCTGTCATAAAGTTGGTATGACAGTTTTGACAGTACTGATTTCTATTTTAACGAACATATATATACTTATACAACAACAGCCAAAGAAGTCAGAAGCTTCAGTAACAGGGGTACAGGCATCCAATATAACACGAAAAATCGTATTCTAGAAGTTTATACCGAAAGTAGTATACAAAATTATACTGATATTTCTAACCGTGAAACTGACCATATTCCAGAAATTTAATCAAAAATCATTTTAGAATCACATTTACAACGCACATGTCAAATTTCATAATAATCGGGTAAGGAATAACCAAGTTTCATCCTACTAGGCCATATTCCAGAGCTTTATCTAAAAATTATTTTAGAATTCCATCCCCAACACACATGTCAAATTTGATGATACCCGGTTAAGGAATAACCAAGTTCCATCCTACTTGGCCATTTTCCAGAATTTCATTCAAAACTCATTCTAAAATCTCTTTTCCATTACACATGTCGAAATTAATCATAATCGGTTGAGAAATGGGCAACTTCCATCATACTTTTGCATATTGCAGAACTTCATCCAAAACAATTTTAGAATCCCATTTTCAACGCACATGTGATGAGAAATAATCAAGTTTCATCATACTTGGCCATATTCCATAACTTCATCCAAAAATTATTTTAGAATCCCATTTCCAACGCACATGTCAAATTTCATAATAATCGGTTGGTAAATAGGCAAGTTCCATCATATAAAAAATTTGTTAACTATTCACTACATCCAAATCCAACCCCAACTCAACTCCCACTTAAGTTCAACTCAACGCGCAAATTGACCCCTAATTTAACCTTCAAATCAATTCCCAATTCAATAATCAAATAAGCATATATAAAAAAATCGTAAATATTTATAAAAGCAGAAATTTTGGGTCAATTCGTATGGCAGGTACCCCACCCCCTTGACGTACAGTCTCCAAAAGCTTTTCAAATCTCCGCCTTGACCATAGAAACAGATTGGCGAAAAAAAAAAATCCAAATCGGACAAGCCGTTCTCGAGATACCGTGGGTCCAGACACACAGACATCCAGACACAAAGACAGACGGACGGACATTTTTTTTTTTGTTGCATTTTCAGACTCAGGGACTTTCAAGACGTCGAGAAAAGTGGTTTTGGACCAACCTAATTTTTCATCATTTTTGAAAGGATTTCAATACTTTGGTCTTTTTAGACCGAAGTAATACACTCTCATTCTGGATTCAATCTTCAACAAGTCATATTCATTAATCCGTATTCCAATTTCAATATTCGTTCCAAGTCCAGTATTTGAAACCAGTCAAAAAACATTAATAAAGAATAATTATTATCAAAATTAGTAAAATTCAATAAAATTATAAGCTATACTGTACAAGTAAAATTAACCCTCAGGGTACAGACTATAAAAAAGTCACGTTCAGTACTGACATGGGTTAGCCTAACCCGGCAACTTTGATTGGCTGTATCTTGGGCTGTAGTTGGCCAATTGAAACGTTTTTTTTTTAATCGATAGTCCATTTTGTCACAAATACGAGGGTGCTAGTAGATTTATCGAATAATTTGTTTAAACAAAGATACATTCAAAAGTTTAAACATTTTGAAAAAAAATTTCGTGAAAAATCACTTTTTTTTTTAAATTGCTTAACTTTGTGAAAAAAAAAGATATCGAAATTTTTCTTGTTGCATTTTAAAGCTAAAAAGTTGTTCTTTAAAATGGCCGAATCAGTTTTTTGATCCATTCCAAAAACTATATTTTTTTTAACTTTGAAATCACCCGTTTTTTAGGATAGCGATAAAACGTTCTATGATTGATTTATCGTAACAAGGCACAACTGTAATATAAATAAATAACAAAATTGATTGTTGAATGAAAGTTTTATTGTTCAAAATATAAAAAAAACAAAATCAGACTGTATTTCCACATTCGCAGCATATTTTGGCTACATGGTCTCTGCACATAGCCTATTACATTTGAGCACAAATTAATATATACAGATGCTTTATGTCTAAGAAATTTATGAAATTTTACAAAATCACTGATAAAAGCGACAATTGTGTGAGTAAAAAAAAAAGTTTGCCATGTTACCCATTGTCTTTGCTAAGATGGTATAAATATTTGCTAATTATAATTATAATATTCAGTGTCTGCATCTAGCGTAAATATTATTCGTTTTGACAATCTTTTGTTCTTGTATAATTCTAAATTTTCATGAAAAAACCGATTCAAATTAAAACTGAAACAAACGAAATGCACGTGTGATTTGCTTTAAGTATGTATTTATTCCATCTATAGTTTATTTTATAGTATGCTTAGATACAATACATACATATTTAGCTTTTAGTGCATTATGTATTTTAAAATTTGGTTTTTATAGAAATTTTCGTAAATAAAATGTATTCCGGATAAAAAACAAAACAAAGAATAGGTCTAGGTATGTACGCGTTTACGTACTGCCGTACTATTTTACATTTACTACAGAAAATGCATTTTAGAAAATTGATGTTAAAGTTTTGAAATAGCTAGATGTATTTTGCACCAAAAAATGAAAACCGTTATTTTGTTAGTGTTTCTCAATTTTCTTTTTTTTTAAATTTTAATGATAAAGTTTATTATTAGCTATCGATTGGCATCAATAACTGAGTAATGCTTATTATAATATTATAATAATGCTTAGCACGGCAACCTAGGTATTCTGATTTATTTTAATTATGAATATTCAAGATGAATACTTATGTACATATATACTCAATGTTATTACTTTTAGACGTTATAACGTCTTACACCTAAGAACCTCTTGTTCGGAAAGAGCGAGTCGTGGACAATTACTCATTATCATCAACATGATGGCATTAGCTTCAATTTAAATATTCATTAGCATAGTTTGGTCCTTAGGCTTCATGCCTCACGTTTATCGTAATGACGTCATCAAGAACCGAGGAGAGCAGCGCCGCGAACCTTTGATTTCGAGCGATTTATAATGCTTGAATGAGAAAACGGCTTATCTGGTCGGATCAATTCTAGTGTCAATTATTGCGTAAAGAAACGGTGGTAATTAAATTATTTTAAATTAAAGTACATAATTAATCTCTACATAAATTTCAGTCAAAATTACTAACCACAAAATAGCGAATTATAATACTTGAAAGCACTGTAGCGAGAGGACACCTCATCTGATCGCAGCAATGATGGTAATAATAAATAGACTTATTTTGACAAACCCACACAGCGTACCATTTCTCTGACAGCTTACGTCTTCACGCAAAACACGAACGGCCTTGTATAGAAGACACATCCCACCCCGAATTTATTTTATTTTAGAAGTTGTGGCTGTAGTGTGTGCGTGTGATTTTTAAGCTTGAAGATTTACATATAACTATTATACCTCGAGTGTTAACAGACATGTTTGCGTTTTTTGTAATTTGAAAATTGAATGACAACCCCTAAATTTGTATTGCGGGATTTTGTAGCTTAATCCAAGGAATTTCCAACGTTTATAATTTCGACACAAACTTCTTCAATTAGTCTTAAATCATAATTTATTCGTGTAACAATAGAAAGTTTGTAAGTTTAAAATATTAGATGGATCACATTAATTTGTCTTATTGCTAGAGATATCCTTACCATATCTCTTACGCAATACTGAAACCCTCTCGCCACGTCAAGGCTGTGATCTTGAAAGGGTGTTTACTTGCGTACAAATGATAACTAAAATAATTCATTAAATTAAAAGAAATTAAAAAGACGTTCCTCGCCAAATAAACCTACAAATTATTGTATATTAGGAAAAATTTATTTATTTTCCTTGCAAAAGAATTCTCCAGTTCGGATCTCGGGTATTTTTATATGATTTTTTTAAACATCTTTCTGCGAGCCAACTACAATGTTTTCTAATTAAAACTAGAAGCATGAAATTTAATGCCAATGTTGTGCTCGGCACATGGATTGGAATTATTATAAAAATTGCTTTCTCTATCTAAAACAATGCATTACTTATAAATAGTATCTTTAAGATGTCGTTTTTCAGGATGATTTTTGAATAGTCTTTGCAAATAAATAAATTTGTTCTGTGCAAATTTTGTAAAACGACTCAGTTGGTGCTTTAAGCTTACCAAACTCGTTTTCAACGTTATAATTTTTGTAATGAATCAAATCTTCTGACGGGGCTTCAAGTGTATGGTCAGTTCTAACCCAAGTTTCGATACATTGACTACATGATAATTTTTTTGACATTTTGAATGCAACATAGCCTATAAAATACCTCATAGAGGCTTCTTGTAAATTGACTTCCAAATTAAAAAAATTCTCAGATATATCAGATATGTCAGTTTCAATGGGCCCATCTTCCAACGAAATCTCATCATCTAATATAAGGTTGTTGAATTCACCATTTTGCTCATTATCGTTTATGTCAGTAGAAGAAAGATCTACCAAGCATTCATCCAAATCTTGTTCACAATTAGAAATATTTGAAAAAGGACTAATTATTTTTATAGTCATAATTTTCGCAACGTTGTGTCCGAAATCACTTACTGATGGGTTGCGGTTATGACCAAGCTCCCCTGATCTGAGAAAATAAATTTTCTAAAGGATCTTGGTTGAACCTCGATGTAAGTATAAACTCAATGCCATTTTGTTGAGCTATTATCTCTTCTGAAAGTGTAGATACAGCATTTATGGTTTGTTTAATACCATTGAAACAATAAACTGTGGTTTTATTGATTATAGAAATTTCGGTAATGTAGTCCATCATGTATGTTAAAAATATTGAAACTTCATTGCCAGGCATAAAAGCACTCCTATAATTATTTTTGTTGAATTTAGATTTAGAATTTAGACAATCGAATAGCTTGTCGAACTTTTCTATGAATTTGTAAGTCGAAATAGCATTTTGAATATGTTCTGCTGGGATTTTTTTTAATTGAATCGCCGTTTTAATGCCAACCGCTACAGATCTGCTAAAAATTTGGGTAGCATACTTTACCCGCATTTTCTCAAACTGGTTGGGAAATACATGTTTATATGTATTTTTCGGACAGCATTTTGTAATAGAATTCTTTTCTATATTATATAAATCTTCGACAATTTTCCAGCTTACCACACCATCTGGGCATTTTAAATTTGATTTAAGTAAAACATTTCGTACTGACTTTATAAGATGAGGAGCATCATAAATACAATAAATATATTCATTATTATGTTTAAAATATGGTCGATCGATTTTTACTCCAAACTCCTTAAACGCTTTCCTATTACTTGGGCCTTGATCACAGACAATAGCTCTAACGATAGTTCCAACGGCTTGACTTTTATTTAAATTCTCTCTTATTAATTCGTTTAGCTTTCCAGAAGGGATACCATTCTGTGAGACAAAATAGCTCAGTATAAACTTCCAATTCGACGAAATACCTCTGATCATAAAACACCCGATAATTTTTCCAATTAAATTTTCGCGTTCCAGGCCAAAATCGACAAAACCATCTATTTGATCCGAATAAATATTATATGTTAAATCCGCTTTGATATAAATTTCATCAAACATTAATACGGCTTCCCTAGACTCTTTTGGCATATCACTCAATTTTTTTTTTTATTTTGAGCAACATGTTTTCGTTAAATCCAGGAGAAAGATATTTAATGGGTTGCCATCTGACCAGTGAGGATTTGGAAGGTAAATTGAATTTTAAATTCTCTCTTAAATATTTATGCATTCCGGAAGAACGGTAATATATGTTTTGAGCAATAGCTCGCTGTTCATCGGACCACTTTTTTGATTTTGACCTTACATTAAGTAAAATTTTGCTAAACAGTTTGGCGTTTTCATTTATGCTTAAAATGTCTATATGGTCGTTGATATTTAGGGACGGCTTATGATGTTTTAAACACTTTATTTTATTGCGCTTAATTTTCTGGTCATAATTTTTACATTTTCGGCGTAATAGTAAAATTTCTTTCTTTTTAGACTTACTTTTTACTTTTAAGACGGTAAAATATTTTAAACGATAAAACGATTCATTTTTTATATTTTTTACGCAATTTCCACATTGTGATTCTTCATTATTGAAACTTGACTCAATATGTTTCGGTGATCGATCAAAATTACAAGAATTTTCTTGGCGTTCTATATAGTTAATATCTGATTCTAATGTAGCTTCTGAACGGCTGTAAGTTTTTATAGGTGTAATCAGACGTAAACAATTATCGTCAATATAGTTATCCTCACTACAAATGCTTTCGCTTTGGTACGATAAAATTGTTACCATTGAAGACTTTTCGTCGTCACTCTCATTAGTATTGTGAGTAATACCAAGAGTAGCAGTATAATCAGCCGAAGGAATATTATTAGATGAAAGAAAAATTGTGGGAACGGAATTTCGCTTCAATTTACCCGTAGAATAACACCGTGGTTCGAAATGTTTTTGACATATTTTGACAAATTTCAACCCGGTATTTTGTAAGTTACAATTAGAAATCCATTCGTTATATTTTGGATTTTTGGTGGTCAATCGAAATAATCGGATATTATGCCGATTTGAAGATTTGCAAACTGCAACCGCACACTTTATTCCAGATTTATGCGAATGGGAATTCATTTTAATTTAAAATTTATTAAATGTTAATAATCAATAACGAAATAAAATCAAAACAAAATTAATAATCAAAACAAATATCAGATTAAATTCTACGCTAAAGAATTTTATCAAGTAGCTTGCACGACACGCCTAAGCTCTCATAAATTGAATTTAATAATAATAAAGTATACCTACTAAAAGTAATTGAATAGGTATAAAAACAAAAATTAGATAGACAATTAAAAATGTACAGATAAAAAATTAATAATATATGTTAATAGGTAATACACACGACTACTCTATGTAGCTATTATTTCAATTCAATAGCAAATTTAGGCAAAGCAAAATAACAATATTTTTCGAAAAACACAAAACGAAGAAATTTTCAAAAAAGATAGATTATAGTAAACTCAATACATGAATAAGTATTTTGTCTTTGAGATGTAAGTTGTAACATACATAATTCTCTGCATTATTTGTGAACAAATGCTATAGTTATCAAGGAGCAAACTGTAAGACTACTTAGATTTGATTTACCCGGCCTCTCCACCTGCAATCTACCATTGAGTTATACCATTAATATTTACTCTTTTGCTAGTGGAGACACCAAATGTTATAAAATACCAATAAATTATACCAGCAAGTTATAATAATTTGGCAAAACTCGATGTTATAATAATTTCATATACAACATATACAATTCAAAGTAACGGCAAGTGTAATTCTCCGTGTGTTGAATCTTAATGCTAATATATTAAGTTTTAATAATAAATATTTTCAAAATTAACGAAAAGGAGGAAATTATGAAATTAATTCAATTGTATAAGAGACAATTAATGCTTATGGAATATAAATTCCAGTTTATTCGCACCGAATGACATATCGCACGTTTACCTCACCCGCATCCATTTTTAATATTTTCGTTTATAGAAATGCTAATGGTAGTGGTATAGTATATGTCAGGTGGAGAGGTAGGGTAAAGTTCAAAATATTTATTGCACAATAAAAACACACTACCGAAAAACGAATGTTTAACCCAACAACAAAATTTATGTACGTAGTCAATCAATCATTTTATTAGTTCATTTTGGAATAAAAATATGTATTTCAAAGATTCAAGGCATACTTGACTGTATCAGAGTATCTACCAGACATATTATAATTACATATAAAACTTATTTAATTTTTGTCATCAATATTTTTGTTTATTTTTTGGTTATTTATTTATACTAAATAGATGGCTCTGTTTTATACTCTATTGGTTGGTTTGTTTCTATTCTATGTCACCCATTTATAGTACAAAAAAATATGCAGCTTCAAAAAATGGCGCTACCAATTTTTTTCGTTTTTTTGTTAATCTTAATTCATCTGTATATATTAATTTGTGATTTGAGGCACTTGTAAAATGTTTTGCGGTCGAGAGAACTCGGACACAAGTTGCAGCGCTTTTGTTTAGCCATTTTGTTATCAACAAATTCATGTCTTATGTCCATGTCCTCTGGTAAATCTTTCGCCTTCAAAAAATCTTCAATCATACCAAGTTCCATTCCATAATCAATTCTTTTCATTTGAGTGTTATTTTACTTTAAATTGTAAAGGATAAAAGAATTTAACAAACATTTGGTTATAATAAACACCGTTCCTTATAACCAAACATTTGATTATAATGAACGCCGTTCATTATAACCAAATTTTTGGTTAAAATGAACACACGTTTATAATGAACAAAATTATTTGTCCTATGACCGTTCATTATAAGCAATTCTACTTTACATAAGCATAGAGCATAATTTTGAGGGTAGGATACACAATAATAAATTTTTAATTAATTAATAATTATTTGTACAAACCAAAACACTTTACTCCAACCAAAACTTCAAAAAAAAAATTTTTTTCTGTCTCCCGAAAATACGGATTTTGTAACGTTTAGTACTGACTGGGTGAGAAATACCCGAGGTCAACTTTCTAACTCGTACCACTCGAGCACCAACCGCAGACTGAGGCTGCCACTCACGGCTTACACAGACACTGCCACAAAGATTTTTTACCCCCCACTCCGGACCCCCACCTTTCACTTCCTTTCAAATGGCGCGACTTTCAAAATCTGTCTGGGTTACGGTAACCCAGTCAGTACCCTGAGGGTTAAACAATAAAGAAGTGAATTAAGAGCTACCAAAATACCAGATCTTATTAATATCAACATCCAGGAAAGATTTCAACTTTAACTCAATTCGGTAAGTATAAACTAACGAACAGCTACTAACAATTGTGGGCGAGATTTCCTTAGACCAATTAATTAAAAGAATATCGGCAGAACCTGCTGTAATAATTGATTAATTGAAAAGGGGAAATTTCTTAGTTTAAGTCTAGTCAAATAACACCAAAATATCTCATGTGGGTCGGTTCTCTATAACTAACAATAGAAACCGCCCGCCACCTATAAATTTAGATATTCAGATAGGCATCAAGTGAATAGCTTAGTTTAAGAAAAATAGATGAATCGAACATAACAATCGATGAATCTATAACAATTCCTATTTCCAACACACACATGTCAAATTTCATAATAATCGGTTGATAAATATGCAAGTTAAATAAACTCTTTGTCTTCGTGCGAATCTCAAGCATTTTTCAAGCAGCAATTCTACTCAACCATAAACTTGTCATTTATTTAAAATCAGTTTCAAAATTGTATCAAACGTCAAAAGTAGAAATACATATCCAAACGAAATACCCACACAACCATACAAAAAAATATTTTTTTTTTTTTTTTCGCTGGCGCTACATCCCATAGAAGGATTTGGCCGCTTCATGATGAAGTTTCGTAATCATTATTATAATGGATAATGACTGATTAATTCATTGATCCTACATTTACCAGCCGTGATTTTTTCATCACCCGCCGGGAATTGAACCCGGGACCTCCGGAGCTTAAAGCAAGCATGCTAACCACTGTGCCACCGGGGCGGCAAGGCTACATTGGAAAACGTCTTAATTACCTTCGATTCAATCAAGCCAAATTGCGATCGAAAGAATACATACACTTGCGAGATGCAATAGTGAATGATGGTAATGTTAATGATATCGGACGTTTAACAATATTACCATCGACATATGTTGGCAGTCCGCGCCACATGCACGAATATACGCAAGATGTAATGTCATACGTTCGCAAATATGGTCGTCCCGACCTATTCATAACATTCACCTGCAATCCACAGTGGGCTGACATAAAAAACAATTTATTTGATGGTCAGAATCCAACAGATCGACACGATATAACAGCACGTGTATTTCGACAGAAAGTAAAAGCACTGATGGATTTGATTATCAAATTGCGAATTCTTGGAGAGGTGCGTTGCTGGATGTATTCGATTGAATGGCAAAAGAGAGGGCTGGCGCACGCGCACTTCTCGATATGGCTGGTTCGTAAAATAATACCCGATCAAATTGATAATGATAACATTATATCAGCTGAAATTCCAGATGAAATCAGCGATCCAGAATTATTTGAAGTGGTCACGAAAAATATGATCCATGGCCCTTGCGGTCAAATAAATATGAATTCACCATGCATGATCGATGGAAAATGTACAAAACGGTATCCAAGAGCATTAACTTCGGATACAATTACAGGTGACGACGTCGGTCACCGGAGGAGAATGGCCATACAACAACAATTAAAGTACGCAATCAAGACATTGAAGTTGATAATCGTTGGATTGTGTCTTATTCTCCACTATTGTCAAAAGTATTTCAGGCTCACATAAATGTTGAGTACTATAATTCTGTGAAGTCGATTAAATACATTTGCAAATATGTGAATAAAGGCAGTGATATGGCTGTTTTTGGAGTAGCTGGTGACCACAGCAATGATGAAATCGCCCAATATCAAATGGGGCGCTACATTAGCACTAATGAAGCTCTTTGGGGAATTTATTCATTTCCAATTCATGAGCGATAGCCTGCTGTTGTTCATTTGGCTGTTCATCTTGAAAATGGCCAGCGTGTGTATTTTACCGATGCAAATGTACAGCAGAGAGCAGCACAGCCACCAGCAACAACATTAACTGCATTCTTTCAATTGTGTGAAAGCGATGAATTTGCCAGAACGTTGCTGTATTCAGATGTAACGCATTATTTCACTTGGACTGCAAAGAAATGGCAACGACGTAAACAAGGAACACCTGTCGATGGCCATCCGGGTGTTTTTTGTGCAGATACCATGGGAAGATTAAACACAGTTCATCCAAACAATGCAGAATGTTATTATTTTCGGTTGTTGTTAGTAAATGTTGTTGGACCACGTTCATTTCAACATTTGCGAAGAGTAAATGGTCATTTATGTGTGACGTATCGTGAAGCATGTGAGCAATTAGATTTACTTGAAAATGATGCGCATTGGGATTTAACGCTTCATGATGCATCGATTGCTTCTTCTCCACATCAAATACGTATGCTATATGCCAAAATCATATCAACATGTTTTCCATCAAATCCACTTGAATTGTGGAATAAATACAAAGATTTTATGGCAGAAGACTATTTGATTGGAATGCGTCATCACACAAGAAACGCTGATTTGCTGATTTCATTGGAAATGTATAATGAGGCATTGATAGCGATTGAAGATATGTGCCTAACGATTGGAAATACAGCATTAGGGCAAATAGGTTTGTCACCACCCAATCGTCCAATGCATGATTTATTTGATCGAGAATTGCAACGTTAACAATAGTATGATTCCAATGAATTGCAAACATTTGTGAATTTGAATGTTCCCAAATTAAATGACCATCAAAAACATGTCTATGATACCATCATGCAAGCTGTACAAAATGAAGTCGGTGGATTATATTTTTTGGATGCGCCTGGAGGTACGGGAAAAACATTTGTGATATTACTGATTTTGGCAGCCATTCGATCGCAACGAAAAATTGCATTGGCACTTGCTTCGTCGGGAATCGCTGCTACTCTATTGGATGGTGGACGAACAGCGCACTCTGCATTAAAATTGCCGTTGAATGTGCAGGTGTGCTTATATTTATTGATTGATTACTTTAAAATTTAATCGATATTATTGTAAAATATAATTATTCTCAAATTAACAGGTGATTGAACAACACACGTGCAATATTTCAAGAAATTCTGCGATGGCAAAAGTTTTGCAACAAGCAGCAAATATTCTTTTGGATGAATGTACAATGACGCATAAAAAATCGCTGGAAGCATTACACCGTACAATGCAAGATCTACGTCAGAATCGAGAAAGGTGGTGCATTGATATTATTGTCAGGCGGTTTTCGTCAACTATTGTCTGTGGTTCCACGATCAACACCGGCGGATGAGATCAATGCATGCTTAAAGTCTTCTCTTCTGTGGCGACATGTGCAAAAATTGACATTGAACATAAATATGCGCGTTCAATTGCACAAAGACCAATCTGCAGATCGGTTCTCGAAGCAATTGTTAGATATTGGAAATGGCAAAGTTCGAGTCGATAATACAAATGGATTGATTACATTGCCGAACAATTTTTGTACCATTCTCCAATTAACAGAAGAGTTGATTGAAAGTGTGTTCCCAAATATTGTTCAAAATTACAGAAATCACAATTGGTTGAGAGAACGCGCAATACTGGCACCAAAAAATGTACACGTCAATGCAATCAATTATCAGATCCAAGAAAAATTCCAGGTGCAATGACATCATATAAATCTGTTGATAGCGCAATAAATGCAGATGATGCAGTGAATTATCCAATTGAATTTTTGAATTCATTGGAACCACCTGGTACGCCACCGCATTGTTTGAATTTAAAGGTTGGCTCATCAATTATTTTACTGCGGAATTTAAATGCACCAAAACTGTGCAATGGCACAAGATTGGCAGTAAAAAAATTGATGCCGAATTTAATTGAAGCCACAATATTGACCGGAACAGCGAAAAATGAAATTGTGCTCATACCACGTATTACACTGATTCCAACAGACATGCCATTTGAATTTAAGCGTTTGCAATTCCCAGTGCGTCTATCATTTGCCATGTCCATCAATAAGGCGCAAGGACAAACGCTTCAAATATGCGGATTAAATTTGGAGGAGCCGTGCTTTTCACATGGGCAGCTATACGTGGCCTGCTCAAGAGTTGGAACTCCAAATTGTTTGTTTGTGCTCGCTTCAAATGGGGACATTAATAATTTTGAAATACAATGCATTCATTTCAATATTTCATAAAAAAAATCTAGAATATTTCATTTCTTTTTCTGGTTGGTTACAACGAAGTGCATCGGGGTTCGCTATATAATATAATTTTTATCAATTAACATTTTACTAATTTAATTACCAAATTTTAAACCAAACAAATTTTCAAATAAAGAACGTTACAATAAATTTATACGAATTTCATTTCACATAAAATATTTGTTACATTTTTTAATAATATTCTTCCATCAGGTATCACTGTGCGGTATATAATACGAATCATCTACATTTATCTTTCCATTGTCATCATTTAACAGCAGCTTGCATTCCAATAGCTCATTAACAATATTGCCAAATCAATTTCCCGTTATAATGTTTACACTCTAATACAATGTACTTATTGTACAGATATACGAAAAATGAATTTTCAATAACTAAATGCTGTGACATCTATTTAAATCGAGAGACAATACAAAAGAAAATGTTTACTTAGGGCCAGCAAGGCGGACCGGGCTCAGCTAGTGTGTATATAGATTTCACAGCCTTTTCCGTATGTCACCCGAAATATTTAAAAATATTTTGAATTTGGTTATAGATGATCTACGTGGATCGGTACCAATTTTCGCAAGCGTATATCTCCAAAACAAAAAGTATTCCGTTGCTTAAATTATTGTTAGATATTTACTGAATAATAAAATTGTTTTTTAAATTTTAAAATATTATCAATAGATTTCAGGCTATAGGCTATTCTACAGTTAATAAAATAATTAAAGAAACGTTCGATAATTTAACTAAAACACTTGAACCAGTATTTCTGGCACCAAAATCAGTTGATAAGTGGCGAAAGATCAGGGACGATTTTCTTCGTCTTTGGCAAATGCCAAACTGCGGTGGTGCCATTGACGGAAAACATATTTACATATATGTTTAAGCCTAGTTGTTTTATACCAAATATTATAAAGAAACCATTCTTTTCCGATTTCGATACATCTCCAAAACTAACGTTACACAACTAACTAACGTGTATAATAATTTCCAAGCTGAATTGAAATATTTAATTGAATTGATTTTGATTTATGTAAAACATGACATAACTTATGCACATTTTCTTCTTGATACCATTTCTTTTCCATGTTTATTTTTTTTTTTTTTTGTTACTGAACAATACATAACGTATAACATTTATATTATACGTGATTTAAAAAATTAAAGAAGACAAAAAGAAAATTTGGAAATTATTTTCACAGTGTTATGATTTTTTGTGTTTCTTCAACACATACATAATATAACATTTTTTTTGTGTCTTGTGCGCCAGAGAAATTCCAAATGTCATGTATAGTATTGTATGATGATTGTAATATAGGGTATAGACTTGATTGTGATACAAAAATATTTAGTTCTTCTCGTCGTTATATTCTTGGTTGCGTGATTTATAGATATGCTACAAGTAATTCGGTGTTATTGTTATGCTCTGTGTTATGTATTATATATATATGTGTGTGTGTGTGTGTGTGTGTGTAAGTATTGTACTGCCAGATGAGATCAATAAGGATGCAGTCAAATCGTGTCTTTAGCTTAATACTGGAATCACCCTTTTATTTTATGTTTTATGAGCATTTATATTGCTAACAATAAAATATTGTATTGGTAGGATGGGTGAGGTGAGGTGGCTCATAATGAAAATTATGTTTGGAAATCGGTATGTGCTTTACATGTAAAAAGGGTTTAGGATAAAATTTGATCTGTCTGTATAACTGGTATAAAACATTCGATAGTTCTTGCTGAGTCTATTTTTCTCTATAAAATAATGACATAATTTAGAGACATTAAAGCTCTTAGGCCCGATTGTATGAACACGGATAGATTAAAAAAAATCCGGCGATACAGATTAATCTTCAACCGACGATTCTTTTTTTCGTCGATTGTATAAACACGGATAAAAAAAATTCCATCCTCTGTTTATTGCAGTTTTTATTGCAGTTTATTTTGGAGTGTCAACACTTTTTTGACGTTTCAAATTTAATTTATTGTTTATTTACATTCTTATGTGTGTAGGTACTTATTGTACACGAAAGTATTTTTGTATGTTTTTCTGCAATAGAAAAAAAAATTTGAGTTGGGCATTTCAAATTTTACGTTTTTTCGATTCCATTCCGATTTTTTTTGAATAAACGCAACAACAATCAAAATGTTCCGCCGCGCCGAACCAAACAAATAAAATTAAAATTATGTCAAAAAAAAATAAACAACATTTTCTATCCACTGTTTTAGACAATAAAAAGAGAAGATAAAAACAGCGGATAGAAAAGAATCCTTGGATTAATTTTCGTATTTATCGTCGTTCATACAATCCAAGCGACGATTAATCCGCCGATTAATCTTCTATCCGCGTTCATACAATCGGGCCTTAGTCTATTCTTTTAGGTTTGCAGATTATTAAAAAGGTTTGGACTAAATGTTTCACTCTATATATTTAAACATAACGATAAGTTTCTTAGGTTATGGTTATTTTTGAAACAAAAATGTGGCCTCTGCTGCCATTCAATGGGAAAATATCAGTGTTCGGTTTCCAAATAACCCAAAGAATTTTTCTGGAGAATGCATCCATCAGAGTTTTTATTTACTTCTCCTTTGAATAGCACAGATCTCAGCTGCGATTCTGTAACCGTTAAAACCAATATACATGGTGTACACTAAACCTGTGTTGTGTAGGTATACTACCCCTTATTTGGCTTCATTGTATTAAATGAGATAAAGGAATTTCATAAAATTTTCTATTTTCTGCATTGGAATATAATAGTGATGCTTGTTAGTTAAACAACAAGTAGTGAACCTTGAGAATTTGAGACTTTAGCCTATCTATAGAATACGATTCGGATGTTAAAAAATAAATGTTTGATAAAACAACTCATGTGTAGTTATCATCAACATCGCCGGCCGTTTTGCTTCCCAAAATCATATTAAAAGATGTTTCTGAAATGACTTGTGTTGAAACTGTCTTCATTATGACCTATAATAAATTACGACTGCAAAATGAAAATTACGACATCAACCAGGTGATGCGAAACTCCTAGTAGGCAGAATTTTCCAATTTAAATAAAATCAGAAAACGGTTCAAGAACTTATAAAGCCTATAGAGAGACCTTTAGACTTTAAAATAAATTTCCACAATATCGTAAACTACATTAAATCTACCTCACAGCAATTTATTGATTAGAAACCTTTAAAACCGATTCATGAAGGACTGATTATAGGTGACTTCATTAAAGAATGGCTGGAAAATCAGATGTCTGTCGATTTAAAGCGAGAGATGAAATTTAAAGAACAACAGTTGTTCTGGTCAGACTATTTCATAGTTGCAAAGTTTTTGTACCCCCGTTTCAATTATTTAAATTCGACGAATTTGTCTGAAACGCATAAAGCAAATGCGAAAGTAAATTTAAATTTACGTTTTATATATCAGATTCACTTAAAAAAATTACACACTCTATTAAAAACTGTAAGATCAAATGATATGAATAAAACGAGAGATGTTTCATCAACGGCATCATCACCGGAACCTACCGAGAATTCCATGGTAGAAAATTATCTCCGAGCGAAAGATAATGAACAGGCTGAGGGAGCAGAGGCATCCAACTTGGACACGAAATTTAACATGTTTTGTTTAATAAAATGGTTTCACTCCCAGGAAAGTGTTTTACAATATTGGGAGAGAAATAAATACGAGTGTCCTGAACTGTACCAGCTAGCCTTAATTGCCTTGCCGTTCCTGCAACGCAAGTTTCCATTGAAAGGTCCTTTAGTGCACTATCTTTAATCTTAACACCACAGGAAGAAGGCTTTCTGGAGATATCTTACAAGAGATACTTGTTAGCAAATTAAACAAAAATTTATTTGATAATTTATGTAAATAATATAAGTATACACCCAATCCTGTTTTTACACGGTCTTTTTTTACACGATTTTGAAATAACACGATGTAAAAAAAATAAACTTACCTTTTTTTACACGGTCGGATTTTTTTTACACGGCAAAAAATTATTTAATTTTTTTCCGTAAATGCATCTATTTTTATTATTTTTTGCAGTTTGTTTGTTATTTTAAAGGTATAGTAGAATTCGCTTATAGCGAACGCTCAAGGGACAGAATTTTTTGTTCACTATAGCCGTCTGTTCGCTTTAATCAAATATTCGGTTATAATGAATCTTGTTCGTTATACGGTTATAATGAACCTTGTTCGTTATAAGAAAGATTAACCCAAAACAAAACAAAGCCAAGTAAGGGAAGTTTTTCGGTACCATCCTCATTGCTTCCAGCTAAAACCGTGATCCGCTTATTGCATAATTTCCCCCTGCACAATCAATATTTTTAAACTCTATGGTTTTATTACGAAGGATCCTATAGAAAAGGCCCGTTTTATCTAAGTTGAATAGATCGCTTTTGTTATATCCATCCTGAAGCAGAGGTAATTTTTCATTGACTCATTCTTTAGCAACTTCCGCAGATACGGCTGCCTTTTCACCCGCAATATTTTTGAATAAAAGGCCGTTCCGTTTCTTAAAGCGGTCGAGCCATCCGTCGTTTGGTTTAAACTCAATGTTTAGTTTTTCTGCAAATTGCGCTTCCTTTTCTTTTATAAGAATTCCACTTAGACGAACTTTTGTTGTTCGCATCTGTTGGATATTTTCCTTCGCGAATTTTTTAACTTTTTAAATTTACACTCAAATCATCATACTTTCCCTGTTAGGTGAATTGTTTTTTATCGTATAATACAAATTGATGTATAATGTATAAATCTCGTAGTAGGTAGTTCTATGTGTAAAGGGAAACATTAGAAAATCTGGTATAACCGAATCGACATTCGGTTTAACCGTAGGTTTTGTATGTAATTAAACTCTTTCGGACAATTTTCATGTTCGCTATACGTTTATAAACGTAGTTCGTTATTTGTAGTGTATAGGAAAAAAAAGTGTTCATGCGAATTCAAGGGACAAAGGTATATGATCATTATAAGCGTTTGTTCGTTATGTACATGGTTTGGTATAAACGGATTCTACTGTATCTCATTCGACTTTCAATAATTCATTATTTCGGCTGTTTTGTTTTACATTTCCCAATATGTAATAAACTAAAAACTAATTCAATATAAAATAACATTCATTATTTTAACGGTTAATCCATTTTCCATACACATCTTACAGCCATCATGGCCCCTTTTTATGGCTTCAATCGACTCATGGAGCGAATATTTGAGTTTCGGAAACAGAAAAAAGTCACAGGGAGTCAAATCTGGCGAGTACGGTGGCTGAGCGACGACTTTTGTTTCGTGTTTGGCCAAAAATTCAGTAACAATCAGGCTGGAATGTGACGGCGCATTATCGTGATGAAAAATCCATGAATTGTTTGCTCATAAATCCGGCCGATTACGCCGAATTGCTTCACGTAAACGCCTCAAAACGGCCAAGGAGTATGCTTTATTGATCGTTTGACCCTCTGGAACGAATTCATGGTGAACCACACCACGGTAATCGAAGAAAACGATGAGCATTACCTTGATTTTCGACCGACTTTGGTGTGTTTTTATCGGTTTTGGCTCATTTTTGGCGCGCCATTTGTTAGATTGTTAGGCAGTTTCGACGTCAAATTCATAAACCCACGTCTCGTCACCATAGTAGTAACACGTTTGATGAATGTAGGGTCATCAGCTACGTTGGCAAGCATCTCTTTTGCGACCTCTACTCGACGTTCTTTTTGTAAAAAAATTCAGCTCTTTCGGCACTAGTCGAGCAACACCTTTCATACTTAAAACATCAACCAAAATGTGTTGAGTCGATCCGTAAGAGATGCTGAGAGCCTCTAATGCCAACACTGTGATTTTCAAGCACAATTTCACCTCACTACCCTCACTGAATGCTTTATGCCACTCAAATACTTGCGTTCTGGAGTAGACTCCCCAAAACACTTCTGCAACATTTTCAATGATTCCGTAGCCGTAATTCCATTGGAAACTCAAAATTTTAAGCAAACTCGTTGTTCAATTTTTTTTCCACAGTAAAGTAAAAATTGCCGCCCCGGTGGCACAGTTGTTAGCATGCTTGCTTTAAGCTCCGGAGGTCCCGGGTTCGATTCCCGGTGGGTGATGAAAAAATCACGGCTGGTTAATGTAAGGATCAATGAATTAATCACTCATTATCCGTTATAAAAATGATTACGAAACTTCAATATGAAGCGGCCAAATCCCTCTATGGGATGTAGCGCCAGCGAAAAAAAAAAAAAAAAAAAAAAAAACGCCAGACAAACTTTTCGCGTCGTAAACTAATGGCTGTTGAACTCCCACTGTTAGACGTATTCTGCTGAAACGTCACACGAATGTCAAAGAAAGTTATAACACCTAGAAAAAAAATACTGATTCGGTTTGTGCGCGCGGTTTAAATGGACCGGTCCGGGTCAAATTTGATCAGATAGTGTTAAAAAACAAAAGTTCCATTACTATCGTTGTTTCAGGTTCTAAACTGAGCTCTGAGATATCTTCGTGATCAAGAGATGCAACATTAGAACAAATGGAAAAATCATTAGTAACTTGGATTGAGGATAACACTAAAAAACGAATTCCGGTGGATATTAATCTATCAAACTCAAAGCGTTAAGAATTTTTGAACAAATTAAGAGGTTTAAACTGCGAATGTCTGCAAAATCCGCTAATGAAAAGAAAACTAAACTTTCTACAAGCAACGGCTGGTTGTGTTGTTTTTTAGAAAGTCATGCCTTGCACAACGTCAAAATTAAAGGTGAAATTGCCTCTGGTAATATGGAAGCTGCTAGAGAAACACAGATCAAGTATTTAAGACGAAACGGGTCTATTTTGGAAAAATATGCCAAATAGAACAAACACATCTAAAACCGAGAAATGTGCTAGCGGTTTTAAGGCATGTAAGACCGAATGACATTTTTGCTTTGTAGTAACGCGTCAGGCGAAAAAATGTTAAAATCGTTGGTTAATTAAATACTTTGCCAGTACGCGGGATGGCGAATAAAAAAGCCTGAGCCACTTCAGCAATTCTTAATGATTGGTTTCGCAATTGTATTGTTCCTAATGTCAGGTGATACTTAAAGTACAAAATTATTCAAAGCTCCCGGTCATCCAAACTTCGAATATACCGATGTGAAAATCGTATTTTTGCCACCTAATACTACGTCACTTATTCAACCGTTGGATCCTCGTGTGGAGCTGCTAGTCTCCCATCGGGCGCGTCCCCAGGGCGCGTCTTTTATAGGAAACCCTAACCGACTTGTCGGAGGGTAAATGGGAAATAAAATACCATTCGTGGACCAAAACTAGCTAGGGGTGGTTCCCTGAATATAATAACCAATATGGGGGACTCTAATGGAGAAAACCTTACGGCGCAGGGAAACGGATACCCAGTGCCGGCGACTTTGAGGGGTGAGCAAGCGGGCTCCCAGTCGTCGTTATCCAATGACCGCAATACTTCAGAGGTGATAAGTTCTGTAAATCCATTTGGAAGAAGTTCCATAGTGCCACGACCACCAGCAAGACTCTATGCAATGCATAAGTCCGAGAAAGTTATTACCCCAAGTGGTACTCCAGTCAGTCGACTGGACAATACATCCGGGGGGGATCCATCCTCTTCGAAGGCTGGCCCTATGGATTTTGAGGAGGGCCAAACACTCCATGAAAGAAGTGATGCCAGCGGAAATTTTACAATGCGAGCAGTAAAATTCAGTGAAAGAACTGTTGACCTAGAAAAGGAAAATATGGATCTCTTTGAGAGGCTACAGAAGATGGAGCAATCATTTGCCAAGCTAAGCGAAGAAATTGAGTATCTAAAGCGAGAAAATGAACTTCTAAAAATGAATCGGGATGCTAAAGAACAAAGCGAATTAGAGAGTATTGAACCAAAGAAAGTCAACTATCTCACTGATGAGGATGAATTAGAAAGGGAGACGAACTGGATCCTAAAGAAGAAAAAAAACATTCCAGGAAGGGTAAGAAAAGAAAAGCTGAATCGTCACCTGAGGTTGAACAACTAAATGTTAGTGGAACTACAAGTACCGAACCGGAAGTTGTCCAACCTGAGGCCAATCAACCGAAAGGTAGTAAATCTACCAAGAACATTGCACCAAAACTGGTGCAACCGAAAGAAAAAAACCCCCCACCAATAAGTATCGTGGGAGTAACCAGTTACCCAATAATTCAGTCACTGATGAAATCGGTTACTGACAAAGAATATAAGGTAACAGCGCTAAACAATGACGTTTGGAAAATTAATACTCTGAACTCAGAAACCTATAGAACATTATCTATGAAGCTGAATGCTGAAAAGTATCAGTGGTTTACCTATGAGGACAAACAGGCTCGTCCGATAAAAGTTATGGCAAGAGGTTTGCATCACACTTGCTCAAGCGAAGAAATAATGGAAGACTTAAAAAATAAAGGTCTTAAAATACTAGATGCTGTGAATATGATTAAAAAAGAGAGAATAGAAAACCAAGAAGGAAACCCAACTTTCAATAAAAGGGGACTCCCTCTTTTTATGCTAGTATTTGATAACTCAGAAAATGTTCAAAATATTTATGGTATAAAAGCAATTCTTCACATGAAGGTAAAAATTGAACCTATGAGGAGAACCACTACACGCATACCACAATGCAAGAAATGTCAGGGATTTAATCACACCCAAAAATATTGCAGCCGGGATCCGAGATGTGTAAAATGCTCAGGTAAACATTTTACCCAGGCATGTACAATAGGGAGAGATGTACCAGCTATGTGTACAAATTGTAAAGGCCAACATCCGGCCAATTATCGGGGCTGTGAGGTTGCTAAACACCTACAAAAATTAAGAGATAAATCACGAAATCAATCGCAAAATCATGAAATTCGAAGGATTCAACCATCAAATCAGATGGATCAAAATCCACAACCAAGCAACGCAGGGCAAAGAAGAACATTTGCTCAGGTAGTGAAAGGCTCGGGTTCAACCAAATATATGGGCTCTGAAAATAATCGAATTATGGAAAACATTATGAACAGCATCGAAGCTATTACAAAGCGGCTAGATGACCAAAGTAACCTGAACAACATGATATTTGATCAACTGAAGAAAATGCAACTCCCACAACGCAATCCGATAAAAAATGTTAAGTAAGAACACAACTTTCAGAATAGCAATCTGGAATGCGAATGGGCTTATGCAACATATTCCAGAAATAGAAATATTTTTAAATACAGAAAAAATCGACATTTTTCTAATATCCGAAAGCCATTTTGTTAAATCTTCGTTTGTTAAAATCCGGGGTTATAACTTATATCATTCCATTCATCCAGCGGAAAGAGCAAGAGGTGGTTCAGCATTACTAATAAAAGAAAATATAAAACACCATGTAGAAACAGAAATCGAAGAAGAAACAATGCAAGTCACCACTGTTAGGATTCACATTAAACACAGACAGCTTACTGTCTCCGCAATATACTGTCCTCCCCGGCATAACTTGAAAAGGGAGGACTACATTAAACTATTTAAATCATTAGGACGTGATTTTATTATTGGAGGAGACTTTAATGCAAAAAACACCTATTGGGGATCTAGACTTACGACGTCAAAGGGTAAAGAATTGTTTCAAGCAGCCCAGACATCAAAATGTGAATTTTACTCTGGTGGTTCCCCAACATACTGGCCCAGTGACGAAGCTAAGATACCGGACCTAATCGACTTTTATGTAGCAAGAGGTATATCTCAGAACTATATTCACATTGAAAACAGCAATTCTCTAGTATCGGATCACTCACCGGTTATCATGACAGTCAGTGAAACTGTAATTCAAAGGGAAAGTGCACCCAGATTAACAAATTCAAAAACAAACTGGGATCTCTTTCGTGAAATAATGGAGGACAAAATCAATCTCCAGGTACCGATAAGAAATTCTCGACAGTTGGAAGACGAATTGGAGAAACTCAATGAAATAATTCACTATGCTGCATTGGCAAGCACTCCCATTTTACAAAATAAGAAGACGCTTAACATATCCTACCCAATGGAAGTTAGAGAGTTGGTAAGAGAAACACGACGAGCTCGTAAAACCTGGCAAATTAATCGAACACCGGAGAACAAAACAATTCTTAACAATTTATGTAACAGCCTCAAATCCCTTCTTAAAGAAGTTAAAAATGAATCAATCAACAGATATCTAGTTAGCTTAACTGATGAAAAAAATTCTGATTACTCACTGTGGAAGGCTCACAAGGCTCAAGAGACCCAAATGCAAGTGCCTCCACTTAAAAAGGATGATGGAACCTGGGCAAGAGGCCACAAAGAGAAGGCTGATCTATTTGCGGAGTATCTCCAGGAAACCTTCCAACCACTACCAAGACAAACTGCCAATGAAAATATAATATCTATTCACAAGCTGGATGAGTTTGAAATACGGCCAGTAACTCTCAAAGAATTAAAAGAAGAAGTGAAAAGTAACATGAATGTTAAAAAAGCCCCAGGGTATGATTTGATTACTTGCCAAATTATCAAAGCTCTACCTAACAAAGGATTTCGTAAGCTACCACACATAATCAATGCGAGCTTTCGGTTAAAATATGTTCCGAATCAATGGAAAGTAGCAGAAGTAATCATGATACCAAAACCTGATAAACCACCTAACGATAAAAAATCATACAGGCCAATTTCTCTGCTGCCAATCATGTCAAAACTCTTTGAAAAATTATTACTAAAGAGACTTAAACCAATAATTGAGGACCGACAACTAATTCCTCCACATCAATTTGGATTCAGAGAAAAGCATTCTACAATTGAACAGGTCCATAGAATCACCAACATAATTGAAAGAACGTTAGAACGTAAAAAAGTATGCTCAAGCATATTCCTGGACGTCGCGCAAGCATTCGATAAAGTCTGGCACAGTGGTCTGGAATACAAGCTGCATAGAGATCTACCGAGACAATTCTATGCCATACTAAGATCTTATTTATCCAATAGACACTTTCGAGTGAAATATGAGGATGAATACTCTGAGCTAAAGAAAATCTCTGCCGGTGTCCCGCAGGGGAGTGTCTTAGGACCAATCCTGTATTTACTTTATACAAGGGACATACCAACCACAAATGAAGGAACCATAGCCACCTTTGCAGATGACACAGCAATTATGGCAGTTGGAAATAATGTCGCTGATGCAACGAGCAAACTCCAGAGGATGACCAATGCGGTTTGTAACTGGACAAAGCGTTGGCGAATCAAACTTAATGAGACAAAATCCACGCATATTAGCTTTACTTATCAAAAGGCTTACCACCTACCTATAGAAATTAACTCGCGACTCGTGCCATATGCAAATACAGCTAAATACCTTGGCATGACCCTCGATGCCAAGCTTAAGTGGAGAGAGCATGTCAAAAAGAAAAAAGAAGAACTTAACATAAAGTTCAGAAAAATGTATTGGCTCATAGGTAGAGGCTCTGAGCTTACAATTCACAATAAGCTGCTGCTATATCGGCAAATTTTGAAGCCGATATGGACCTACGGTATACAACTCTGGGGATGTACCAAGCAAACAAACGCCAAAATGATACAGACGTTTCAAAACAAGGTTCTTCGTAGCATCGTCAATGCTCCGTGGTACGCAAGAAATGAAGACCTTCACAGGGACCTACGGATGGAATACATCAAAGAGGAAATAAAAATGCATGCCGCAAAACACGAAATAAGGCTCCAGGAACATGGAAACCCCTATATTCGCCATATGATAGATAACCCTGTCGTTGAAAGAAGACTCCAAAGAACGAGGCCACTTGACTTAGTGAACTTACCAAACTAAAATTAGTAAATAGGTTTAATTGATTATGGGGCTAACCAGTGGGTTACACCCCAACAAACGTGAATTTTACTAGATATATAAAAATTTGTATTTGAAAGAAAAATTGCTAGATGAGCGCAGTCTCAGTCGTAATAAAATAAAATGAAAAAAAAAAAAAACCGTTGGATCAAGGTATCATCGCTACGTTTAAGACTTATTATGTAAGGCGGTTATTTCAATTGATATAAAACAACATCGATAAATACCCTTACTTGATGGTAATTGACGCCTGTAAGCAATACAATTTTGGATTGTGTATACGTTTTCTTTTTGGCAATATCTGCTAGAAGGCTCTTATAGGCATTATATGCTGGCATTCTCTTTGGCCAGAATGTGTGACGAATAATGTTTCTAAGCTTGGAACTCTCATTGATGATGTGAATTGAGAAATATTAACGTTAGCTCAAACGATTGGCGGTGAGGGTTTTGTAATTTTGTTGTTGCCGAATATTTTAACTAAACATTTCATTTAATTTCCCAATTACAAAAGATACATACATATTTACTTTATTTTGTACCCAAAAACGAATTTTTGCACATATCGATTCTTTTACCATATACTCTGTGTCTTTTTTTACACGACCAATTCTGGAACGCATCTACCGTGTAAAAACAGGATTGGGTTATTGTAAATTTGATATAAAATATTGAAATTCAGGATACTAGCTAGATATTAGAGAAGTAAATAATTTTTTTTAAATGAAATACATAATGTAAAAAGTTGTAAATTATTTCTATTTTAAATTCCAGCAATATTATGTTAAAATGAACCGAAATGTGATACTGAAATTATTAGGTTGTTCAGAAATTAATGCAGGTTTTATGATTTTATTTGTTTCAACAATTTTTCAATAATAAAGAATTACGCAAAGAGTTTAACATTATAAGTCATTTTAAAGCTTATTTTATGCTCTTTCTTATCACATAATCTATTTGTAATCTAAATTGTAGTTTTGTCTATTTTTAGACCTTTGAAGTTAAGATGTCAAAACAAGAATTTCGCCAAATTTACTTGTATGAATTTAAACTCGGCCGCAGTGCACACAAACGGCTCGAAACATCAATGAAGTTTGGGGCCAAGGCAATGTTAACGAATGCACAATTCAACATTGATTTCAAAAATTTTGTCCTGGTAAATTCAGTCTTGAAGATGAGAAGGGTCGCTGACGTCCATCTGCATGAATTGATAGACTTTGATGGAAGCAAATCCACGCACGACTGCTCGAGAGCTTGCAATGGACCTAGGCGTAAGTATTGGATTAATTTCGGAACATTTGAGCCGAATTGGAAAGTCGAAGAAGCTCGACAAATAGGTATCATACGAATTGAACAAAAACCATAAAAATCGCCGTTATGAAGTTTGCTCTTCACTTCTTTTGCGCAACAAAAACGAACCATTTCTGGGTCGCATTGTGTCGTACGATGAAAAGTGGATTCTACACGACAACCGACGACGTTCAGCGCAGTGGTTGGACCGTGGCAAAGCCCCTAAATACTTCTCCAAACCTGAGCTGCATCAAAAAAGACTATGGTGATTGTTTGGTGGTCGTCAGCCGGAATTATCCACTACAGCTTCTTGAATCCTGGCGAAAATATCACAGCAGAGAAATATTGTCAACAAATTGACAAAATGCACAAAGAACTAAAACGTCTGCGTCCAGCATTAGTCAATAGGAAGAGCCCAATTCTTCTGCACGATAACGCTCGACCACATGTTGCACAACCGACGCTGCAGAAGTTAAATCAACTTGGCTACGAAGCTCTGCCTCATCCACCATACTCACCAGACCTCTCTCCAACCGACTGCCACATTTTCAAGCATCTCGACCACTTCTTACAAGGAAAAGTATTCAACGACCAAACAGCCGCAAAAAATGCCTTCGAAGAATTCGTCGCTTCCAGAACTTCAGAATTCTATGCAACTGGAATTAATAAACTTGTATCTTGTTGGCAACAATGTGTAGATTCTAATGGTTCTTATTTCGATTAATAAAATTTATTCTAACCTGAGATATGTCGTTTTAAATAAAATGGTTGAAAACCTGCATTAATTTCTGAACAACCTAATAATATTTTTATAAATTTACTTTTATAAGTTTGACGTTTCTTCTTCTTGTAGCCAGTAACTTCTTGTTGAGATCTGTGCTACAGTCTTTAACAACGTCTTGCCAGTAATATGTCCGGCGAGGGTTTTGATGATTTGACAATAGCAGAAATTGAACAATTGGCGACTGAGAATGAACTAAATGAAGGAGAGTTGCTCCAACTTGTTAACGATTCGTGCTCCTCAAGCGACGAGGAAAATTATGTAAAAACTGCAATTCCAGCATTAACAATCACTAAGATTGCGCAAGGTTTAGAAATGGCAAATCAATTGGTATTGTTTTTTAAAGATCACGATCCAGATTTAGAAAGGGCATTGCAATTTGAGAGGCGATTAAGCAATTGTGTGGTACTCTACTTAGAGCTACAAGAGTCTGTAGCTGCAATAACAAATGTATACGCGCAGCCACTTAATTTGCATAAATTTGCAATGTACTAATCGTCCGGTGCACGATCCATTTGTATCTTACACAGAGTAACGATAATTACCAAATACATATACCGTGTTATATGTATCCATCGTGCAGTGATTTCTCCAGCTAGCTGAGATGATGATGTTTGTGATAATGCCATTATATTTTATACTCATTTCTCTTAACATTAAGCCTAGACCCGTGTACTGGGTACTGAGTGCCCCAAGCGATTTTCAAATCGAAATTCCGTAAGTTTTCTTCAAGGTTTTACTTTAAATGCATTATTTTCAGAAAGATATTCTCGCACTGAACCCAAAAGAGTGTAACATTTACTAGTGTTAGGGTATTTTAATGTCTGCTGACGGTTTGAAGTTTCTAACACGTTATCGTGTACTGGGGCACTCAGTGCCCCGTATGAGTTTACGGGTGATTTCGTATGAAATGGTGTCGCCTTGTTTAGTATAAAATTACAATATTATTGTGGGATTCCTCTAAATATATGAAAAATATTATTATTTTGTTTTTTCTCTAAATGACGGTGTTTACACTAGGCATTTTATTCCTGGAATTTTTTCTCTTTCCATTCAAAACCGGTTTTGTGTGATTTTATTTTTGGGATTTTTTTTACACCAAAATTTTGTTGGTTTCTTTGGGTTCTTCGCACTAACACAAACAAAAAGCACCAAAATAATCTTTTCTGTTTGAAGAACAAATATGAAATGATAATTTTTTTTACACATATGTACATTTGAAAAAATTCCGGTTTTTTAATGCTTAGTGTAAACGATGAGGGATTTTGTTGCCGAAGAATCCGGAATAAAACGCCGAATGTAAACACCCCCAATAATGAAATGCGCATTACCTTTTTGCTATAAAAGGAAATTCATTTTTGTGAATTTTATTAGTGTGTAAACAATAGTGTAAAAAACATTTTGTGTGGTAAGTGAAAGAAATTATTTTGATAATATGGATGAGGCTGTACAGAACCGTATTTTGTATTTGTTGAACCAAAGTTTTATTCGAAAATTGACAACGGATGAACAGGACTTTTTCGATGAACATTTTGATAATTATATGAACCACGTTGATGATGCACCCATAGATATCGGTGGTGCCAATCCTCCGCGTGAAGTCCACAGCGATGTAGCTGATGCATCTGGTATTCTACAGGTTTGTCTACGGGTTATTGATGATGATGATTCGGATGGTAATGATAGTGTAGATGGCGAACTATCAGACGTCGAAAATTCCTCTGATTTTATACCAGTCGTGCATGATTTACGCGTCGAACAAGTAGGTGATGATATTTCACAAGAACAAGAAGTACAGATGCAACAATCCAGTGGAGAGCAATGGCAAGGGGAAATAGTAGAGGAGGAACCCATTGAACCAAACCGTGGGATGTGGTATACTGCAAGGAACAGCAAGCACTCAGATATTTGGTGGTCACTGCCCAATGCAATTGAAAAGCAGAGGGTAATTAGAGATCGCAATGAGCAATTGAAATACGATGCGGCTTGTTTGATAAAATTTGAGAACAAATGTGATGCATTCAAACGTTTGTTTCCTTCCGCCCTTGTTCAAGGTATTGTGCTGGAAACTAACAGAAAAGCGAAAAGGTATTATGAGAATAATCGGTTATCTCAAAATCCAAAAACATTACGTCGATGGTATGACCCAGCGAAAGCGAAATATACGCATACATTGCTGTATTGTTATATGCTGGTGCAAAAAAATCAAGCAAGGTAGAAGCAAAGGACTTGTTTCATGTAACTCACATGCCTTTCTACCGTTCCACTATGTCGTTGGAGAGATTCGAGCAACTGAGCCGGTTTATTCGTTTTGATGATTCTCGTACGAGGCCGCTGCGCCTTGAAACAGATAAACTGGCTGCGTTCAGACATGTTTGGAATACATTTCAACAAACCATGACTGAAGCTTACCAACCATCAAAAGAGCTGACTATCGATGAGCAATTAGTCACGACCAGAGGAAGATGTTCATTCCGTCAGTTTATTCCGAGTAAACCCGGTAAATATGGAATTAAGATATTTTGGATAGTCGATACAATAACAAACTATCCACTACATGGGGAAGTTTATGTAGGCCAGCAACCAGGTGAGAACCGATCCCGTGGAGTATCTCACGAACTTGTGATTCGGTTATCAGAAAAATATCTGGATAAGGGCGTCAATATTACAATGGACAACTTTTTTACTTCTGTGCCGTTGGCTTTAGAATTAAAAGGACGGAACACTACTCTAGTCGGCACAATAAAAGCCGTCAAACCAGAGCTACCAATGCCGTTCACACTGCCAGAGAAGAATTTTAAAAAGGCTCGACAACCTCCTTATTTTGTTTCTCGCGATGCATGCAATTGGTCAGTTATGCCAGTAATGCCAGTAATACCAGAAGAAACGTGCTTCTATTATCAACTGCGCACCACAGCGAAGAAGTCGATCCCAAGTAATATTAGATTATAATAAAACAAAGGGCGGAGTAGACACCTTTGACTAGATGAATCGAGTTTACAGCTGCAAACGTAAAACAAATCGGTGGCCTGTTGCATTATTTTATAACCTCCTGGACATTGCAGCCCTCAGTGCTTATAGAATGTACGACCTGAGTAACCCACTGTGATACTCTAGCAAAAAGAAATCCGAGAAAAGAAAGATCTTTCTGAAATCACTTGCATTAGAATTTGCGGCCAACCATATCAACACAATAATGCAAAATCCTAATCTGCAAAATTCTGTAAAAACCGCTATGAAATTGATTGGATATGAAATTTCCACAAATACGAGTTTTCCTCCGATTCGAACCAACACAAAAGGAAAAAGACGGTGTGAATCATGCAAAATGGATAGGAAAAGTAATATATCAGATAACAAAACAACAGCGATATGTGATATATGCGGAACAGCTACATGTACAAAACATTATATCCGAGTTTGCGAGAAGTGTTATACCTCGAATATAGCACCAGGAGAAATCGAAGAAAATTACGATGGCACTTTCATGGACATGAACACTCCATCAACATCATTTGAGCTTCCGAGAAAACGCTTAAGAGCCCACTCTTCAACGTGATTTTCTTTTCTTTTTGAAATGTAAAAAACATTTATAAAAATTCGATATTTTGAAATAAACAAAATTTAAAAAAAAACTTTACAAATGTTTTTTTTTCTTCTTCAAATAACAGAATTTTATCTAAAAAGTAAGCAAATCCTTTTTACCTGCGAATTAAATATATTTAAATGTAAAGGAAAGTCGTCCACATTGCATCTGTATTCATTTATATATATATATATATATATATATATATATATATATATATAAATTATATGGGGCACTACGTGCCCCAGTACACGATAAGTAAGAAATTATATAGTACACGGGTCTAGGGTTAAGTTTATATAATTTCATTCATAATAATAAAATTAGCATTATACGTATTTAGAATTATTATGTAATTGTAATTGTGGTTAATGGAGAAATTTAACATTTAAGATAAAAGAATAAATTTTGGGTCAGTATGAATTGGAAGCTCAAAGAATATAATTATTGTTCAATAAATAAAATTATTAATATTAAATATTAAAATTAATATTTGAAAAATGTTTTTATTAAATGGTGAGATTGGTCCCAAAATTATTTTGGTAATTGGGCATTCGTCGATATCCATAAGTCTCTAGAATTTACCAAAACAAAAACAACATCCCATTACAAAAATATTTAAAACCAGAACAAAACAGACAAGAAGTGCTGATAAAACGCTCAAACGTAAAGCAGTTTTTATAACCAGTTAGATTTTTTTTTTTAAATTATGGATTATGTTAATTAAATTTTTATTTATTTTTTGTTAACTGATGTAATTTTGTGATAATAAATATTGTTCAACCAAAACGCCTTTATTCTTACTTATAATCCACAATTACTTGAAATGTACTTGATTTTAATTTAATTCATTTTTTTTTTTTTTTTTAATTTAAGGGTATAAACATAATAGTATTTAATTTAAAACTATATTATTCCCGATTCTTTTCAAAAAATCTAGTTTATTATCTATTTGATTAACAGTGTTGTGTATTCTTTTTATGTTTTCTATCTGTTTTACGTATATTTTCTTTGGAAGTATTTTCACCGCATTTAACTTTTTCCACTGTGGTCTTAAAAATTATTAATTCCTTCGCCGATGGTCCATAATTTTATAAAGCCCAAAATGACACTTACCAACGATTATTTTGAGGTGTCGATGCCAAGCTTCATTCTTAACAATTTCTGCTCTTCGTAAAATATTTATCAATCTGCAATATACCAGAATAATTTAATGTTTGAATATAGCACTCGCCTACATGTTAAATACACTAAAATTGAAATTGTTAAAAGTTTTTAAAAGAGGAAATGTAAAATTCTCTAATACTACAAGTACATGGTTGATCGAAAGATGATTTATTGTTTACAATGCTCGCAGATCGAAACTGAATTGCAAACTCTGAACAATTTCTCCTGTTCATAAAATACCATCTGGTATTTTTCCATACAATAAACATTTGGAAAATACATATTACATATAATATATATAATATACAAAATATTATTTGATGTTTGGAAGTAGACATATCACCAATATGAATAAGCGTAGGTAAATTAAATTTATGTTTTTGAATCTCACAAATTATCTAAAATAAATAAAGGAACGTACATGACAAGAAAAACTCGTTCCTTTTTAAAATAAAAGTTCAAAATATGTAACAAAATCCCCCAAAAGGGATTTTGTTAAACAGAACATAGCAATAGAGGTCTGGTTGCGGTATTGCACTGGCTGAAGCTCGCCGCTAGGCGTGGGGGTTACCAGACATATTACTATGCTTGAAAACCGCATAGAGATAAAACGAAGGGGACCAGAAAATTATTCTACTGTGCCACGACCACAGTGGTAGGTAATCATAAGACAAAATTTGCGTTCGACAAGGACGCCGGTGCCACTCCGGCGACCTTGCTCAAGGCCTAGGTCAGCATAAGGCCGCCCATCCTCACGCGATCACACAAAACTATTAACGACACATCACTTAATGGAACCAGAAATCATAAAAAAAATCTGTAATTACGTAGGAATCGGATTTGAACAAGAGCAAAAAAAAATATATGAATGAACTGTAAGAAATCTAAAACAAAACCGTTACGGATTGAAAAACTGATACTAAAAATAAAAACCCAAAAGAAAATGAAATCGACAAAAACAGAAAAATGAAATTAGAAAGGAACAAAACGTGGTGCGAATCAATTTGGGTGCGTCGTATGCAACGCCACCCGAAACCTGAAACCCGTAAAAATATTTATATATATATATAAGAAAAAAAATATAATAAAATAAAACAAAAGAGACCAAGTTCGGCTCACAAATTCAAAATAATAAAAAAAAAAACCCACGCGGTGTGGACGGCACTGTATATATTTGGTCCGCCACACCTTACCTGATTAAATTTAGGCCCGACCGACCAACACAGCTACCAGCGCCGACGCAGGAACTGATGCAGCTTCCCCCTCAACTCGAACCTCAACCCACAGCAAGGTTAGCTGCCACAAAATCACAATACGTTTATACTAGGCTATTTAATTTGGCCCACCAACACCGTTAAATATGGTTTTTATTAAATTTGAATTTTGTATGGGTTTTTTTTTCCACGCACGAATTTCCGCAAAGGCAGATTATTATCCCCGCCAACAACAAGAAGAAAACACACACACGATTTCCTTTATTCTCTAGTAAAAGGTTGTTGCCTTATCCCGATATAAAAACTCGCACTGTATATTGAGAATTTTATAAATTTATTTATATTAACATTTGCTGGTCTTTACATAAAATTATTAAAGCTATTTGTCACAATTTCTAACAATAGCCAAACAAAAAAAATCAAAGTTTATGTTTTTATTTTTATTTAGTTTTAAACGACAGAAATCACAAAATACAAGGTTATAATAAACCAACCAAAAAAAATGATATGACTTTTAGGCACTCTAAATTACATATTATTAATGTCTATAAAAATTATAAATATGGCCCAAGATAAGGAAAAACCTTTAAAATGTTCAATAACAAAAATATTGGCCACACACAGTCACTACAAAATTTTTATAATCCAAAAAAAAATTTTCTCTTCTTTTTTTTTTTTTATTTAATTTTAACAATATTAATAATGGTGGTTAAGCAAAACACACCACCATTCAACACTCACTCCAAACTTGACTTTTATTTTTTTTTTTTTTATTTCCAAACAATAAACATGACCGTATCATTTTAAATTCAAAACTCGACTATCAAAATAAAAAAAACCCGACGTGTACCAAAAAATTTTATCCCCACCCAAAAAATTATTTACCAAAGAAAAAAAAATATACCATGACCCGACCGATAGATTTCGGGTGGCGTATATACATACAACCGCACCCAAAAATCGACTCGCACACACCAATACTATTTAATTTAATCACTGGAACATTCCATTTACATGGAAAATCCACGCGCTAACCAAAACAAAACAGATGAAGCAACACACCAACCACTACACGTCATTACATACCATCAAAACAAAAAATGATAAAACGAATCGAGTAACCGACCAAAATACGGAGAAGTATAAAATGCTAAATGGTACACTCTACCAAAAAAAAAATATTTTCTATTACAAATTAAGCCAAAGAAAGAATGACGTGTAGTGGAAGAGATTTTATGCAGCGCAGTGGATAACCATGCAACCTTGTTGGGATTTTCAACCGTAATTACAGATTTAAATTAAACAGATCATAACAACCACAAGCGGTTGTTACAGCGTGGGGACGACTCACACCCGAGAAAAGATCTCAAAGCCAGGCATGAAAGTAAGAGGGAAGGAGAAAAATTTTTTACTAATAATTTGTCACAATCGTATATCCTTGGCATGATAAACTCCCAAAGGTTTTCCATCAAGATTTCTGATATTATAAGAGACTGTTCCGATTTTATCAGTGATAAAAGCAGGAATAAACTTAGCAGCTAACTTTGCAGAAAATCTATCAGGAGCACTACTTTGTGCGAAGGATCGGACAAACACAGGTTGATCAGGCAGGAGATTCCTATTGGTACTTCGTAAATTATAACGAGCAGCGGATTTCTCATGTGCAACTTTCAGGTAATGAGTTATTTGATCACGAATAAGATTTAATCTATTAGACTTGGACAACACATGTATTTCGTTATCATCCTGAGGAGATAAAAGTTTACGTAAAGCATAATCTGAACCGTTTAAGGACATGTGTTGACCAAAGACCAAATAGTGAGGAGAAAAATTCGTGACGTCGTGTTTAACATTTCGCAATGCCGCAGTGATTTCAGACAGATGGCAATCCCATTCATTATGTGCATGATCATCAAGATAAGACCGAATACTAGACAGTAACGTCCGATTAACTCTCTCAGAAGCGTTGCTTTGAGGAGAGTAAATAGGAGTACGTATATGATCAACATTATATTTTTTCAAGAGATCTTTAAATAAGTTAGATATGAATTGTTTGCCATTATCAGAAGTAATCACTGCAGGCACAGAGAAAAGTAAAAACACCTCATTTTCCAAAAAGTTACACAGAGAAGAGGCGGAAGCTTCTCGCAAAGGCTTGACTAGAACAAACTTTGAATAATGATCCAACACTATAGCGATACAGGTATTACCTCGTTTGGAGCGAGGATAAGGTCCAAGGAAATCAACGAACAATTTTTCAAAAGGTCTGGTAGACTCAGTTTGAGAACCCATCAAAGGTTGAGTGCTAAAATTTACAGGCTTATTCATCTTGCATTGTAAACAATTAGAGATGAAAAGTTTGATTTGTTTAGTCATACCAAACCAGAAAAATTGCCGCTGAAGTCGTTCTACAGTTTTTTTAATACCCATATGAGCAGAAGTAGGAGAAGAATGAGCCAGTTCAATTAAGTTTGCAGTCAAGGACAACGGAACTACTAACTTCCATTCAGACAAATCAGTGGACGTATAACGAGAAGCGTAGGAAGGTAAGATCAAGAGTTTATTATCACGAATTTTGAAGTTGTGATCGCAATCTTTTAATAGTTGTACTCGATTGATCTGTTGTACATATTCATCGTCCTGAAAAGCTGAAGAGTTAAGATCAATATGTAGAACCGAATTGTCACTTGAAGAATTTAAACTAGACACATTTTCTTGTATAACAGGAGAATCACAAAGTAAGGAGGAATCATCATTCAAAGTAGTTTCAACAGGAGGAAAAGGTTGATCGTTACTTACATCGTCTGTGGGCTCACTATAAAAAGCTCTAGAAAGGGCATCAGGTACAACATTCACCGTTCCTTTACGATATCCGATATCAAATTTGTACGCTTGCAGCTTTAAACTCCAGCGGGCGAGTCTACCAGATAGATCTTTTTGGGACATCAACCAGCGGAGACTAGCGTGATCGGTATAAATCGTGAACGAGTATCCCTCGATATAGGGCCGAAATTTTTGGACGCTAAGTACTGCTGCGTAGCACTCCAACTCAGTTACAGAATAATTCCTCTGAGCGGCATTAAGTTTGTGCGAAAAGAATTCAATGGGGTGTTCAGCGCCATCAGGATCAAGCTGAAAAAGTACACTACCCACGCCAACAGCACTGGCGTCGCATTGGATAAAGAAAGGGCGCCCATAGTCAGGGTTAGCTAAAACAGGAGCAGACGATAAAGATAATTTAAGAGCTTGGAAGGATTCCTCAGCGTGAAGATTCCATTTAGACTTAGATTTTTTCCCTGTCAGATCAGTTAGTGGAGCAGCTAAAGACGCGAAGTTTTTAATAAAACGCCTATACCACCCACATAAACCCAAGAAACTACGTATTTGTTTAGTTGTTTTTGGTCGAGGAAATTCTCTAATTGCCTTACATTTTTCTGGGTTGGTGCGAAGGCAACCATCACCCACTAAATAACCCAGGTATTTAACCTCCTTCAAAACAAACTGACTCTTTTCCAAATTTATGGTTAAACCAGCCTTTACTAGCAACGAAGCCACCACTTCCAAAAGTTCCAAGTGTTCATCAAAAGTGGACGAAGTAACCAATAAATCATCAAGGTAGACGAATACTTTGTCGTGCAGTTGATAAGGAATCACCCGATGCATAAGGCGACACAGTGTTTGGGGAGCGTTGCACAACCCAAAGGGCATGACCTTGAAGTGGTACAAGGGACGACCAGGGACAGTAAACGCCGTCTTATCTCGGGATTGCGGGTCAAGAGGGATCTGCCAAAAGGCATCTTTTAGATCAATAGTTGATATATAGCGAGTTTGATCCAAACGACCCAACAATCCGTTGATAAGTGGAAGCGGATACGCATCCCTGACCGTCACCTTGTTCACCTCACGGGCATCCAAACACAAGCGTACTTGGCCATTAGCCTTATGCACCATGGTGACAGGAGAACACCATGAACTGTGGCTTTCTTCAATCACATCCAGTGATAACATCCTATCTAGCTCATCGTACATTAGTTTTTGCTTAGCAGGAGAAACAGAGTAAAAACGTTGCTTAACAGGCTTGGATTCACCAACATCAATCTCATGAGAGATTAATGTAGTTCGTCCAAGACCCATTTTAGCACTTGACGGAAATTTTTTAACTATTGTAGAGAGCTTTAAGTTATCATCTGGAGAGAGAGAATGGAATTTAGGAGAACAAGATATTTCTGCGGAGTCCGATAATTCACTCAACGCAGGTAATTGCAAAGTAATGCCGAATTTATTCCAAAAGTCAATCCCTAAATAAAGAGATTGCTTTAGAGAAGGTACTAAAAAGAATCGCATGTAATGAGATTGGGAGTTAAAGCTAACCTGAACATTTATGTAACCAATGACGTTCTGAGATTGACCACTCGCAGTCTGAATAGAAGTAGGAAAATTATGAATATGAAGATTATTGTCCGCCAACAACTTTTCAGAACCACAACCCAACACACTTACACTCGCTCCACTATCTAATAGACCTCGGTATGGAACATCATTGACAAGAATATCGGCATAAGGCCGTTTATCGCTAGTCTCAGAACCGAGTACTGAAGAAACAACAAAGGATCGCAAAATCCGACGTTGCTCCCAGTATTTTTTTGAGCGAAGTAACTGAGCTGAGATGAGTTTCCTAAAAGTGTTGGGGATAGATGGACCGGAATCAGAAAAATTAGAACTATTGTTAAATGAAGAAGTTGAAGGAATGGAGTGTTCCAATTTGGAAAAGGAATTTACTCGACATTCAGGTGGAGAAACAGGCAAGCAAGAGTCCGATACCATTAGGTCGGAACCAGCTGAACCAGATCCAGAAGAGATTGCGGAATCAAAGGACTCAACGCGAACTTTCACTGGTTCGACTGATTCTTCCCATCTGGCATCAGTCTCTTCCGAAACTCTGGGTCGGTATTGCTGACTGCATCTACTTTGGTAATTATTGTTGGGGTTGAGGTGGTCTGTGGTTCCTGGCTCCCCGATCTCCATGAACCACTGATCTGGTTTCCCGCACAACGAACACAATTTGTTGAAATGGTGCCTTTGAGACCACAACGATAGCAAAAGGCACCCAAGTGAGGACGAGGACAGTCTCGAAAACCATGCCCTATATCAGAACAATTATAGCAAATGTAATTGCGGCCAGATCTAGAGGTATTGGTTACATTAGGTGTAGTTGAAGTAGAAGAGGGTTTAAAAGACTTAGAGTTTGTAATAGTCGTTCCCATTGGAGCACGATAAGAATGGCTAGGGCTGATAGCAGAAATATGTTGCACAGATTCGGACGTCGGAACAAAAACACCGGATGGAACGCGATATGCGGTTCCTGACGTATCTGCGGATGGAACTGACGGATTAGAAATTGGAACGATTGGTTCTGAATCATACATTCTCTCAACACCGAGTTCATTGATACTACGACGAGGGTGCATCGAGTAATCAGGTGGAGAACGAAAACGTTTTAGCGAATCCTCCCATGAAGTACAACTTTTGATGAGCTCATTGATATGTGAGAAGTGTCGATCAGTAAGTTGATACTGAAGGACAGGCTTCATATTGTTCATCAGTAGTTGTATGAATTCATCGTCGCTGTAAGGGGTGTGACACTGCAGGGCCAAATTCCACATGTGATGATAAAACTCCAAGAATGATTCGTTAGGTAACTGTTTGCGAGACTCAACCATACGACGAATTTCGTAGGGAGTACGCCTATCTTTAAATCTTTCTTGGAAGGCTAATCGGAGGCTATCCCAAGGTGCTGAAGGATTATACCTGCGGTAGGTCCAGTACCACTGCAGTGCCACATCTTTCAGGACAAGATGCAGATCCAGAAGTACAGAGGAAGGTGATAGATTGTTGGATTTCACTACAGAGTCCAGCTGAAAAAGGAACATGTCCACAGTTATGCCAGACGGTGAACCTGTGTAGGAAATCCCACATCGAGATAAGGAACGTCTATTGAAATCGGAGTTGAACTGAACAGGTGGATTATGAATTGCTGAAGGCACGGGATTCAAAGTACTATTATGAAGATCTCTAGCATCTGGTGCTGACTGAAAATTAGGACGTTGGGTGGCCTGCTCCGGAGATGAACGCTCTTTAGAGACAGGTTCCATGAAAGAATGAGTTAATTCAGGCAAATTATTGTCCTGCGGGTTTATCGCCGTGGAAACAAGTGGATCTCTTGCAGGACCAGCAAAATCAGGGTGAGGAGGTGGCCCAAAAGACACCTCCGGAACAGGAATTTTTAACGTTGGATTTAACTGACTATGCACACCGGCTGCTTGTTCCGCGTCCAACCGTATTCTCACTTCGTTGGTCAGCAGTTGAACTTGAGCCGTCAAGACTCTCATCATTTCCGCCTGATCAATTGAATTAGGATCCACATTAAATGCCTTAATTAATTCGTCCATTATAAAAAGATTGAGTGAAACAGAGAAAGAGAAAAAAAAAATTTAAAGCTACAAAAAAAATTAACCAAAATTGAATTTAAACGTGATTTTAAACGTAATGAGAGTTAATTTTCGACAAATGTAAATTAACAATATTATTTTAAAAAAATTTCTAACTTATATTTACTTTATAGAAAACTGAATAAATTATAGTTATAATTAAAGTTACCTAAACCAAAAGTTATTAAATTTTAACGTTAACTGAATAATAAATGAAGACCAGCGATACTGGCAATTCCACAAAAAAAATCAAACAAATTATTTAATTGAAGCAATTACTGAAAAAATAAATTTTCCCAACCAAAAAAAATTAAATATAAAAATATTTGGATATATATATATGTATATATGAAAAACAAAATAGAATTAATTAATTTAAAGCAGAAAAAAAAATTTTAAATTATTAATTAATTATTTAAAGAAATTTATTGAAAACATATATTGAAGCACCAATCTCAAATTAGACTCACTATGACCAAGTAGATATCCACAAGCCGGGCTGTTTGAGGAGCTGCGAGAAACAAATTACTATCCAATGGACCACTCGCGTCAATATTGAACTAGCGCTCAACTCAAAACCTTTTTCTCATCCGTACTCGTCAGTCTATCCCAAGGTAATGTGTTGGAATCTAAAGTGTTGCTTAATACCTCAAT
Source organism: Tipula helvola (assembly GCA_963556165.1). Classification (NCBI taxonomy): domain Eukaryota; kingdom Metazoa; phylum Arthropoda; class Insecta; order Diptera; family Tipulidae; genus Tipula; species Tipula helvola. Next base: position 242,747,117 of record OY744481.1, on the reverse strand, counting down.
ATAATTTTAAGGACAAAAGAAAAATTTATGTTTACTGAATTTACTAATGAAATGAATGTGAAAAAAAATAAAAGAAAATGAGTTGAATTTATATATATATCCCAAAAAAAAATTACCGAAAAATTACTTTAAATATCATTAAAAAAATTCCCAATCAAAAAAAATTATCGAATAATAAAAAAATATTAATTAAATTAAATAGTAATTTAATAATTTCCAAAACCGAAAAACTTAATGTAAATAAACAAAAAAAAAATAATCAAAATTAGTATAAACTTTTAACTTATAACTGTAAACAAAAATCAAAGTAACGAAATGGAATAAGAAATCCACTATCATACGTAACTGAAATAACTAAAATTATTAACCAGATGTTAGCGGCTCCACTAACCAAAGCTAAAAAACAAACAATAAGAAATAAATGTTCCCAAAGAAATAAAATACCCAAAACAAAAAATGAAAAAAATGAAGAATATAATCAAAGAAGTGTGATCACATGAGAAGTGAGCACGGCCCCATGCTGAGCCAGGCGTGAACGCTATAATAATAATAAAAAAAAATAAAAATTACCACTGTGGTCCCAGTAGTTTAATTAGAATTGAACAAAAAAAAATTGAAAATAAAATTTTACTTGAAAGTAGAAATTGACTAAAGATGTGCCAATGAGTACTGCGATCACGAACTGTCCAATCAACACCACATTGGTGGAAACAACAAGTTCGCGATCCCAACACCCATGACACATGGAACCAACATGACGAGCGATCCAGCAAGATCAAATAACCAAAGGTTAGAACATGCGGTGATCCCTCCCCATGTAGGTAGTCGGACTGAAATAGAAAATTACGTTAATTACTCTAAAAATTTAAAAAGACTAAACCCAGAACGAAAGAAGAATGAGCTTAACCACAATCAATGCCACATGGCAGAAATGGTAAGCCCATTCATCAGACGAGCTGAGAATAGGGATCAACATTCTCATCTGCATGCAATCAAACAGCTTACGCTGGTTGCAATGCAGATTTGAATGTTGATCGGGCAGAAAACGTTGATGTGAGCACCCGTGCAAGCTCAAACAACGCAAGCGTCGGACTTTGCACGTGGTACTCACAACAAGTAAGCTGAAAAAAAAAAAAATTGTGAAATCTGAAAAGACGAAACTCAAAAAATTAGCCGAAGGTTTGGGCGCCACTGTAACAAAATCCCCCAAAAGGGATTTTGTTAAACAGAACATAGCAATAGAGGTCTGGTTGCGGTATTGCACTGGCTGAAGCTCGCCGCTAGGCGTGGGGGTTACCAGACATATTACTATACTTGAAAACCGCATAGAGATAAAACGAAGGGGACCAGAAAATTATTCTACTGTGCCACGACCACAGTGGTAGGTAATCATAAGACAAAATTTGCGTTCGACAAGGACGCCGGTGCCACTCCGGCGACCTTGCTCAAGGCCTAGGTCAGCATAAGGCCGCCCATCCTCACGCGATCACACAAAACTATTAACGACACATCACTTAATGGAACCAGAAATCATAAAAAAAATCTGTAATTACGTAGGAATCGGATTTGAACAAGAGCAAAAAAAAATATATGAATGAACTGTAAGAAATCTAAAACAAAACCGTTACGGATTGAAAAACTGATACTAAAAATAAAAACCCAAAAGAAAATGAAATCGACAAAAACTGAAAAATGAAATTAGAAAGGAACAAAACGTGGTGCGAATCAATTTGGGTGCGTCGTATGCAACGCCACCCGAAACCTGAAACCCGTAAAAATATTTATATATATATATAAGAAAAAAAATATAATAAAATAAAACAAAAGAGACCAAGTTCGGCTCACAAATTCAAAATAATAAAAAAAAAACCCACGCGGTGTGGACGGCACTGTATATATTTGGTCCGCCACACCTTACCTGATTAAATTTAGGCCCGACCGACCAACACAGCTACCAGCGCCGACGCAGGAACTGATGCAGCTTCCCCCTCAACTCGAACCTCAACCCACAGCAAGGTTAGCTGCCACAAAATCACAATACGTTTATACTAGGCTATTTAATTTGGCCCACCAACACCGTTAAATATGGTTTTTATTAAATTTGAATTTTGTATGGGTTTTTTTTTCCACACACGAATTCCCGCAAAGGCAGATTATTATCCCCGCCAACAACAAGAAGAAAACACACACACGATTTCCTTTATTCTCTAGTAAAAGGTTGTTGCCTTATCCCGATATAAAAACTCGCACTGTATATTGAGAATTTTATAAATTTATTTATATTAACATTTGCTGGTCTTTACATAAAATTATTAAAGCTATTTGTCACAATTTCTAACAATAGCCAAACAAAAAAAATCAAAGTTTATGTTTTTATTTTTATTTAGTTTTAAACGACAGAAATCACAAAATACAAGGTTATAATAAACCAACCAAAAAAAATGATATGACTTTTAGGCACTCTAAATTACATATTATTAATGTCTATAAAAATTATAAATATGGCCCAAGATAAGGAAAAACCTTTAAAATGTTCAATAACAAAAATATTGGCCACACACAGTCACTACAAAATTTTTATAATCCAAAAAAAAATTTTCTCTTCTTTTTTTTTTTTTATTTAATTTTAACAATATTAATAATGGTGGTTAAGCAAAACACACCACCATTCAACACTCACTCCAAACTTGACTTTTATTTTTTTTTTTTTTATTTCCAAACAATAAACATGACCGTATCATTTTAAATTCAAAACTCGACTATCAAAATAAAAAAAACCCGACGTGTACCAAAAAATTTTATCCCCACCCAAAAAATTATTTACCAAAGAAAAAAAAATATACCATGACCCGACCGATAGATTTCGGGTGGCGTATATACATACAACCGCACCCAAAAATCGACTCGCACACACCAATACTATTTAATTTAATCACTGGAACATTCCATTTACATGGAAAATCCACGCGCTAACCAAAACAAAACAGATGAAGCAACACACCAACCACTACACGTCATTACATACCATCAAAACAAAAAATGATAAAACGAATCGAGTAACCGACCAAAATACGGAGAAGTATAAAATGCTAAATGGTACACTCTACCAAAAAAAAAATATTTTCTATTACAAATTAAGCCAAAGAAAGAATGACGTGTAGTGGAAGAGATTTTATGCAGCGCAGTGGATAACCATGCAACCTTGTTGGGATTTTCAACCGTAATTACAGATTTAAATTAAACAGATCATAACAACCACAAGCGGTTGTTACAAATAATTTAAAAAATACATTTTGATAAATTTCTGTAATGCGATAAAATACTTACCTTTGTATACTCTTTAAAAATTTTCCGTAATATTTAGACAAAAATCGAAATGATTAAAAAATGCCTGGGGACAAAAAAATGTGAGATTTAAATGCAAATGACCGATGTGCTAATGAAAATTTCAAAATTTTAAAAATTTTCTTACATATACATATGTAAAGCGTTCTCGGTGTTTTTCGAGGCGGAAAATGGCGAGCAAAGAAAATTACAGACTTTGATCTAAATAGAAGATAATGCAAAAGGTATCATCAAAATTCATGCTTCGGGCTCCTCGTACAGAATAATGTTTTTTTAGTTTTATTATCTGGACCATTTATGTTTTATACAATTTAATATCTTTTACCATCGATAACCATGACAAATGTATTCGGTTATTTGGTTAAAACCATTAAAACTAGCTCGAATACACAACCCTCAGGCAAACAAGCACCTATAATCGAGGGTGAGTTATTTCGGTTGGAATATATATGTACTTTCATCCTTTTCGGTTTAGTCAATTTTCCGAAACAAAACCAAGAAAATTGTGTAGAACATATTATATTTTGTTCTTAAATGGACAACTTATAAACCTACTTACTATCTATCGAAAAACGAACTATAAAAAGAACTCTACGGAATAAATATGTATACAAAAGGTAAAAGCATCAAAAAACCTTCTTCTAAATGAAAAGAAGTATAGCAAAATATTCATATAAATGTTACAAAACTTTTTTATTTATAAGCATTCAAGGATACACATACAAAAACATAAGGAAGAATATAAAATTCGATTACAAACGTAGCAAAAAAAAAAAAAAATCGTACAGCTTAAAGATTTTCATTTTTGTGTTACTCTAATGCGGTGTTATGTATATAAATGATCTCAATATTGTACGATTCGTTTGGATAAAAAGAAGGTAACACAAAAACATCTTTTATTTCTTCTTAGTCATCATCATAGTCATAGTACGAGAATGTAGCCTTCTTCTTACTAATAACTATCAACGTTTGTTACCTGATTCCTTTCTTACCTCCATAAATGTATAGGTATATATGTATGGATACGTTTGTTACTTTATTCTATAATATATAATTTTCTCAATCAATTTTCGTAACATAAAAAGATTGTGATTTTATTTTATGTTTTAGCGTTCAGTTTTTTTATTCTCAATCTCAGGAAAATAAAAAAATGGAAATTTATGCTTTCAAGGATGTAAATTCAAATAAATCAAAATTCTCTGTTTAAGAATTTTATTTTTGTTCATGTGATATTTATAGTAATATATTCCTGTTTTATGTGCTTTCAATTTTTTTTTTTTCTAAAGTTATATTTGAAATAAAGCCTTGGTGACTTACACATACGCATATATTTAGGTATACTTGTAGATATGAATGATATTTTAAAATTTAAATGGTTTATCAATAAAGTTGGTTTCTGGTGAACCAGCTAGATCCTTTGACATCAAATCCAATTAGCATAAAAAATATATTAAAGCTTGCAAATCAATTTTACTTCCCAAATACTGTACCGATATAAGCATAAGGTTTGAATTATTGCTGGTATATTGCACGCAGGGTAATAAAGAAGGCCTCGAAAACAATAATTGCGAATTATATATATTTTTTTTAAGTTAGAGAACCGTTAAGAAATAAAACTGTTTCTAAAATGGTTTCTTACCAGAAAAAAATGTTGGCCTTTTCCCACAAAGCTTCCGTTATACATCACGAAACCAACCAGTTACATTTTACAATTTTTTTTCGTTATTTTGAGCAGAGGCAATCCTTAAAAAATGTCATGGGTTTTCTTAAATTTGGTGACGTTTTCCTCAATATAAGAATAGGTCATACATTACAATATAAATCCTCTGCCCACAAGCCGCCAAACGTGTTAAACAGCAATCACGCATCATCTTGGTCCTTTAAGAATTAGCTCCAGTTATACATATCTAGTATACTAGAGAGCATCCACAATGTTGTTTCACCTCTATAGTATATTATAATTCTATGCATTAACATTACCACCAATACCAATATCCATCAATACTAACATTATGACATTAATGATTCGCTTACATTGAAAAATTAATTTCACTAAATTTAGTTCAATTTAATTTTAATAAAAATTAATTTAATTTCATTAAATTCAGTGAAACCCAAAACCTAATTTACTTCACCATTAGTTCTTTACTTAAAATCAGCCCTTTAAAACCTTTAAATAAATTTAATTCAATTCGGCATCTAAATTGAAAGGAAAGTAAATTAATCACTAACTAATTAACCTTAAAAACTGTAATTTTAAATACGTGTTTTTTACTTGAGTGTAAATATTTTTAGGGGTGATTCCTTGATTAATTACAAACTAAAATCGTTCCTGAAAAGGGGTCCATTTTCAATATTTACTGAGATATAGTGCGTTAAAGAAAATTAGTTTGAGATGGTACCTTCACGCATATTTATCTTAATTACTCCAAAGTTAGATAGTCTAAGCCAAGCATTTGTAATATTATTTTTACGGATCAGAATTACCTTTGTTTTAATGTAAGGACTGTATCGAAAAGAAAGTAGCCACAAAAAAATTTAGTTTTCTTCGCCTTGCTCTAATTCTATTGTAACAGAAAAATGCCGTTAGATAGAATAGCTTTTTGTAGGTAAATATTGCGTGTGATTTTTACAATTTGTTACCTAGTTGTAATATTGTCACGAATTAAAGAAGAAGTGCGTAAATGTATTTTGCACAAATTTTGCATTTAAAACGGTATTTCGTTTAGAAATTTGGCAAAGCACGAAAATATGAATTAAAATGCAGTGAGACAAATAATTAATAAGTCTGGGGAACATGGTACGGTAAAGGATTTACAAAAAAACGGTCGAAAACAAGGTCCCAGCAATCCCAAATTAGAGCCAAAATTGTGAGTGAAATTCGCGAAAACAAATCAATGTCTGTCAGAGATTTATGTGGGTGGTACTAGCATAGGGATGATCCAGCGGGTAAAATAAGGCATGACTTGAAGACATATACAAAACAAAAAGTTCCGAAACGAAGTGAAAATAAAAAATTGTATGTTAAAACCGTGCAACTGCCCATTATAAATTTGGAGCCGTTAAAAAGCCACTGCATCAATTTTGTGGAAAAACAGTAAAATCCGCCAAATTCATCATAACTTCGACCAATTGAAAGATATTAGACAATTGCGAAGCGTTACTTGAAAAATAATGGTAAATAGCAGAAAATTTAACAAAGTTCAAAAAGTTAGTCCAAAGCAACCAGACAAATTAATAAAACTACTGTGCAGAATCTAAGTTAAGGCATCAAATTAAAAATTCGCAATGTACACTGCGCCAATTAAAAAACGGAACAGAAATTTTCTTCGAAAAATACTCAGATTTGAATTGAACGCTTGTATCTTGGTGAAACAACACCTTTCAAAAAAAAAAAAAAAAAATTTGTTTCTAGTTGAAGGAAATTTTGTTTTCTTTTCGATACTGGAAACCGTTTTATTTTATTTTGTTTTTTTATGACTTTTCTGAGTAAAACAAAAATTGTTTAAAAAAAAAATTTGCTGCTGGTTGAAACTGTAAACGAACTTGCTCGATATTTGATTCAAAAATCCAAATCGGCCATTTTGTAGAGAATTTAGAAACCTTGCAAAATGATACTAGGAAAATTTCTGTGCGGCCACTGCTTGTCGAGTTATTGAAGTTTAAGTGTGTTAAAGTTTTAGTGTTAAAGTGACTTATCGTAGAGTGCTAAGTTTACAAGATAAAAAAATTACTTCTACGCTTTTTGATACGTTTTCTCTAAAACTGCAATAACTCGACAAGGGGTGGTCGCACAGAAATTTTCCTAGTATCATTTTGAAAGGTTTCTAAATTCTCTATAAAATTGCCGATTTGAATTTTTCAAATTCAAAATTCAAACATTAGTGCACTCTCACGACATTTGAAAGATACAAATCACCAAATTAGTTTAGATAATATCAAAATTCTCGATAAACAAAACAATTTTAGAAAAAGATCGATTTTGGAAATGCTACACATTAAATCAAGTGCAAATTCAATAAACATTGTAGAAGATTACGCATATGTATATCGGAAACTCATATGATTTCTAATTTGGTTTTGTCTCATCAAATTTATTTTTATTCAAATGTACAACCTTTTCTACGTGAAAGCGCTTTAGTATAGAATTTTTTTCGAAAAATTCCCAGCAATCGTGTCTTGGTAAACGCATGCAAGACAAATCAAAGACAAGTACTAGTAACTAACCCAAGACGGTCAAAAGACAATACCATGTATTTGGGACGAGGTGTTCTCAAAGACTTGTCTGGTGTTTATTATAGGTGACCTGTCATGTGGTTGTTGTTGATAACATGTCTGGAAACTGTGGCATGTTTCAGGTTTAGTGGAAGTTATTGGCAACACGTTTGGTCGATGTTATTAGTAATATGTTTGGTAAGTGTTATGGATAACATATTTGCTGGTTGTTCTTGGTAACGGGTCTGGTGCACTTTATTAATGGTATGTCATGTGGCTGTTATTGATTATATGTCTGGCAGTTTGGACATATCACAGGTTTAGTAGTTGTTGTCGGCAACACGTTTGGTGGTTATTACTGGTAATATGTACGGTAAGTTTTATGGATAACATGTTGACCGGTTGTTATTGGTAACTAGTCTGCCCATTGTTGTTGATGACATGTCATTTAGGTATTATTGATAACGTATCTTGCAGTTGTAACATGTAAGTTATAGTGGATGTTATTTAATAGACTTTGTATGGGTGAACGGCAATACTTTTGGTTTGGTTGTTATTATAGGTAACGGTATTTTATTTTTCTTTGTCTTTAAAAGAAACATTTTATTTAATATGTTTAAAATTTAATTCATTTTTATTAATTAATTTAAAGAAGCCATTTAAAAATCAAAATATTTATATTGCAATATTTTAGCAAGTTGTCGGTTTTCTGGCGCGACATCATATAATTGTTTTTTTTATGGACTTTTCATACTCAATAAATAAATAGTGATGATATTGCTTCCACGAGTCTAAATTAAAAATTGATTAATTTAAAAAAAAATATTTTTTTAAAGTTATTTCTTACCAAATATAGTTTTTTTAAATAAAATCATTGTAGGCACTTAGTAATTGGTCTGTAAAAATTTTGCTTAGCCCACTTGTGCTATGCTGCCCTTCCACTGGAGCATATTTCGATAAATATTTTGTCTGCAAATATAAAATATAAATAGGAGTCTCCCAAATAATCAAAAAATTCTACAATAAGTCTGCTCGAGAGGTAACTTATTGTAGATTTTTAAGTTAATCTGTCTTCCCAAAACAAGTCTTGAATTGAACCGCAGGCTAAATTTACTAAAAAAATGTATGTACTCGGATATTTGCTTTTCTTACCAAGTTTATTGAAAATGCCTCATCTTCTAAAACTTTTATATTTAGTGCGTCTAATTCCTCTTTCGATTTTATGGGAAGATCTATCTCAAAATTTGTTTTTGGTTCCATTAAGCTTAATAGTTTTGTTATATCTAGTTTGATTGATTTCAACTGTCTGCTAATATAAGGCAATTCAGGTGTTACTGAAAAAAAATTAATTTCTACTGTTAAAAACACAATTTACTAAAATTCAATCTATGGCCTGACTCCTACGATATTTTACATAAATATAGTCACAAAGAATTAAATACATAAAATCTTTGTTAATGAAATTTGACGTTTTTCCTTGATGATAACCAGAGTATTATATCTTTATGACAGAGGTGAAATTATTAAAAGTTACCAATTTATTTTAGATCACAAGGGATGGAAAAATACCTTTGTTTCAATCATCTCATCAGGCTATAGCGACTTTCAATCATCTCACCAGGCTGTAGCGACTTTCAATCATCTCATTAGGCTATAGCGACTTCCAATGGTATCATCCGGCTATATCCTGATGAGATGATTGCCACAAATATATTTTTCCATATCTTCTGATCGACACTGAATTGCCAACTCTTAGTAAGTTTACCTTCTTAATAAATTTTGTTATTATAAACATACTTGAATATGCAAATGTATAAAAACATAAAATTGATTAAATGTTAACTCAAATAAAATTATTTGATATCATAATTTAATAATATACAGTGATGGAAAACGGAAAAAAAATTCAAAACGTTATATCATTCGGGTACAGAAAAAATACAAAATTTGAAACGTTATGTATAACGTTATATAACGGAAAGAAAATTCCGTTTCGTTACGTTATAACGTTATGATACTCATATTCCACTACTATTTAATAAATGTCTGAATGAAGCTTAATAAAATAAATCAATTATAAAAAAACAAATAAAATTTTATTGTACTCAATATCATTTCAATTCAATTAATTCATACATTTTAAGCTTATATTTTAAGAAAATTTAAATTTTATTACTATTACAGACTATTAGTAATATATCTTCCAATAAATTGTCATCTATCTTATTCCGTCTTTCAGATAAAATCCATTTGAGCATGGAAAATATTCTTTCGACTGATACCTGACTTGCAGGTGCAGCCAACACGATATTTGCAATCCCTTCTATTGGTTTATTCCGCCAAAAATCAAAAACATTTATATGTGATGGCAAAAGTTCCATGTGATCAATTTGGTCGAATAGTGAATGTGCATTTGTATTTGTAATATTTTGATTTTGATTTTTGGGTTGCGAAGATTTTGTTTTCATATATTGAGTTAGTATATCTTCATCTTCCATAACATTTTCTAAAACCAAAGGCAAAGAAGAATATTGGTCTTCGTTGTGCTTATTTTCGTATAAATATTGATGTAAGGCTATTAAATGTTTTTTGGCAAATTCCTTCTCTTCTGAAGATAATAAATTTTGATATCGTGGGTCTAGAAATACAGCAGCCGTAGTGGGCCCACAATTTGATAAAAATGATTTTTCCCTTTTTTCCATTGCGGATTTAAGGCTTTTTGAAAATGTGTCATTAATTTTCGCGAGCTCTAATTTGCATTTATACCATGCAGCATAAGCTTCACTCATGGTTAGTTGTTCAGCCTGTAGACGTAAAGTTGTCTCGTATGGGTATCTTAATGTTTTTATAATATTTTCCATTTTATCCCAATCCCTGTCGCATGTAGAAAGTGCTGGATATACTTCTTTCATTTCCTCACAAAAACCCCGAAGTTCAATAAGTCTAATTATCATAACATAAGTTGAATTCCACCTGGTGGTCACATTTCTAAATGGCTATTTTAATCCCTTAGCTTTGATAAGTGCAAGAATAGTGGGTGTTCTTAAGGTTATTACAAGTGACAAAGATTTGGAAATAATTGTTTTATAGACATCTACTGTATTTATAACGTCATTGATGGCTAACTGCAATGTGTGTATCATACGTTTCACCGATGATAAAAATTTGAAATTTTCATTATTATTGGTGCTGAGAAATGTCGTATATAATTCATCTTCATCAAAAGTAAGGCAGTCGTCTATTAAATTTACATTTTCATCTTCTTCTTGTGCAACTCCAAGCAGCTCAGCTGCTTTTACCATGTTTCTTCCGTTATCAGAAGTAAAAGTGTATATTTGTCGTAGTTTGATATTGCATTTATTCAACACTTCTTTGATTTGTTCACATAAGCATAAGGCGTATGTTTTTCCCGCAATTCCTTAACAGCTAAAGTTCGGATACATACTTCAGGATTCATACTAACCTCGTCGCACTATCTACTTTGATTGACAATACTTTATTTTCCACTTCTTTGCTAATTAACAACCTATAATTTTCCAATTTTTGGAAAATATGGTCGCGAATATTATGACGATTGATTGTAATACCTAATTGTCGGCAAATAACGGCACTTAATGGCATACCATTCACAGTCACAAGTTCAATACAATGATCTATCATTTCTGCGGAACTTATGTTGAAACTGACCGTTTTTCTATTTGGAACTGCACCGATTTCTTCTAAACTCTTTTGTCTAAACCCGTCTTTATTTTTTATTTTTTTTAATTCACTTGGTAAAATTTTTTGTAAAATTTCTGGATGTTTACGCTTCAGGTGTACTCGTAAATTTCCTGTATGTGTACCGGGAATAATTGTATTATTTGTACAATGCTTGCATTTACTGTTATCATTTTGTTTCACAAACTGCTCATGAATGCATTTATTTTCATTACCAATATCTCGACCCATTGTTGTGCAACCATCTAAATACATCTTATGAATACATAAAGACACATAAATATCCCAACATATTTCAACATATAAATACTTTCTTAAGACACTATAAATGCATAAAAACATATAAGACGATATTAATACATGACTCTACATATTTTATAAGTCATTACCCACATTCATAAACACAAATACAAGATAAATATAGGTCAATGTTATGAATCCGCATTCCAACGGTATTCAATTACAAAAAAAATTAAAAGAAAGAAAATATATATATATATATATATTCGCACAAAAATAAATAAACAAAAACAGTTAGGTATATGTATTTATGCATTTGAAGCAAATTTAGGCGAATAAGAAAAATAAGATGTACTAAAAGCTCAATGTGTTATTTACTAACATAAATTAAGGCGTAAAGTAAGCACACATGCGCCATGCATAACAAATCAGAGAACATTGCCCCGAAATATGACAATCAATCAAAAAAAATTGATTTTATAAAAAAAAATACGAATTTGCGAATTTCACAAAAATCAACAAACTGTTAAATTATCAAATTTACAAAATCAAAAAAATGAATTTTATGAAAAATTACGAATTTGCAAATTGCACAAAAAAATAAAATCGAAAAAAACAGGAAACTGCTAAATTATTGTTGTAAAATATTAACAAAATTCTGTATATAATGAAACTTTTTGGTGGAAGAAAATATAGTAAACTTTAAAACGTCAAATAGCATAAGTCACGAAAATTTAACAAAAACAGTGTAACCTTTTTGAAATCGAACCAATAAAATAATCATCATAAACAGTAACCCGTCATTCTTTGTAATCATCATTCATATCGAAGTTAATATTAGCCGATAGTCCACAATTTGGAGAGACCAACCGAATTGGTGCATAAATCGTTCATCAGATATATCTGTAAGTATATTCTACCTAAACATCCTACTAACAATAATCGACAAAGGCTGCAAGACACTTGAGCAGAAACCTTCGCACGGCAAAGCGAAGGGGGGATTCCAAAACGTGAGAAAATCACGCGTATGCCCCATGCCTCACCTGTCCTATACAGTATCCTTACTCATTACTAAAACAGGTACCAACGGTACCTTCTCACTGTAGAAATACTATACGAATCGACTAGACAGAATCAGCCCCCATCCGTGGTAAGCTGATGACCACAATAACCTGACATTACCCAGTTCAACAGTAATAAGCAACTCAAACAACAGCCAACAAGCTGACTCAATGCGATAAATCTGCTAGATAATTCCAATTTCACCAGAGATAGATTTTCCAATTCCCTAATCAATTGACATACTAAGTTAGTCATTTAACACTAAATGATCATGATACCTGTATGTCAGAAATTAATTAAGGTAGCGTAGATATAAAGTTATAGCCAAATTGTTAAATATCGAGACAATCACAATCCTTACACGAAGTCAAGTACCACAAAATCAAACGTCAACCCATACATCATCAAGTATAACAAAAGTAATCAAGAAAATCCTCCCATAGTCACAACATTTAAATGGCGCTGTAGGTAAAAAGTTCCGTAGGACATCCGCGAAAATAAATTAATTAAAACAAGAATTTTTAGTCACTAAAATCAAACCGTAGTTATTCACGACGGGTGAATAAATTCGAAAGTGGTTAAGCTCATAGGTAAAGGAATAAAGTGAGTTTAGCTTAGGGTCGTACTAAATCCCAACTTTCCAGATTACAAGAAAGTTAAAACACACAATTAATATTTTTTTAACATAAATTTTAAGTGGAAGAAAAAAGTGTAATATATGAGCGGCGTGAATCCTTCACCATCAGAATTTGGTAAATCACAAAAAACACCACGTTCACCAATACTAGCTGGGCCAAACCCACGAGCACCATCTCTATTCAGAGACAATCGTACACGCTCTCAAACAGAAAACAGTAACAGTGACTCAGAACCACAAACTTATGGCAGCGAATTAGAACAAGCACCAACAAAGGCCAAAAATCCTAAACAAAAGAAGAAAATAACAGAGGAAGAAACCGTACAAAATCCCAACAACATAGACCAGACGACAGTAGAACAACCAAGAGTAGAAGAACAACCCGGTGAACAAGCACCAGTAGTTGAAGTAGTAACACACCAACAAGAAAAGGAACCGAAGGAGACACAAGTCATCACGGAAAACATTCTAGTAGCAATACCCGAAACAACAAACAACATAGAGGCAGTAACACAACTCAGAACACTCGATCAGGTAAAATCTCAGAATAAAACAAACAAAATGGCTACAACGAAAGAAATCCAGCAAAGCATTACGAGCATGGTCCCCGAATTCAGCGGAGAAGACGACAAGAACATAACGACGAATCTGACAAGGTTTCTTGGATTGGCGGACAGTATATATAACACACTAACAAAGCCAGAAGAAAAGAAAATATTCGGGAACTTGATAAAATTCAGACTGACGGGTGGAGCATATGCACGAATCTGCAGCAGACAAATCGAAGACTACGAATCATTAAGAACAGTACTAAACAGCATGTATACCAAGGTTTGGACCTTGGGCGAATTAGAAAGGAAATTCGTAGAGTGCAAGCAGTCATATGGAGAATCCCTCAGAAACTATGGACAGCGAGTGATAGAAACATTAGAAGATTACAAGAACGGATATAGGACGAAATACGGTATACCAACGATAGACGAAGCCTATTCAAAACACCTAGCGAATACGGCAATTCAGACATTCAAAAGAGGGTTGAACAACATAATCTTGAAAGAGAAAATAGCGACAATAAAAGCCAATGACGTGGAAGATATTATGGAACAAACAGAGGATATAGAGAGAATGCTAACAATGACGAACGGGGAATTCACACCCATAACAATGCACGAAAGGTTACAACCAGACTATAATACCAAAATGAACCACAATCTATACAGAAATAATCCAATAATATGCAATTACTGCAACAAGCCCAACCATACGTACGACATATGCAAATCCAGAATATGGGCGCAGAACAGTTCGAAATTTCAACAACCACCAAATCAACATACAACAAGGTACAACACAAACCTGACAAACGGATACAGAAATCAACAGCATCAGAACATAAGTAACTACCAGAATAGCAACACAGAGCTAGTACAGAGGTATAATAACCACAGACGACCCCCAAACCAGGGATATGCAGTAAACCGACCGACAAAGTACTGTTCATACTGTAAAACTACAGTAGGGCACACCTTCGAAGAATGTCGAAGCAAACTACGTGGTAACCAAAATTTCATACAGAATAAAACCAACAATTATGAACTTCAACCGCAAGCAAGGAACATAAATATTGAGGAAAAATTCGCAAATATGAAAATCAACATGATTACAGCACAACCACATCTACACAATGAAGAACAACAACCGGGAAACGAGCACGGACTCGCCCAGTTGGAACAGTAGGCCAAACCCGAGCGGGTCCAGAAACTTACAAATACACAACAATAGAGAAACCTACAATAATGCACACACAGAAGACAGCCATGCCCTCAGCAAACCCAGGCAAACCATAACCGAAACCAAGAAGAAACCTTTGTGAGACCAACATACAATTTAGCGAGTAAACAAACAGCCAGACGCACAACAATCTAATAATCAAACAAACAAAAGCCGTCTCCAGCCAGACGCACAACAATTTAACAATTAAACAAATAAAAACCGTCTCCAGCCAGACGCACAACAATCTAACAATTAAACAAGCAAAAACCGTCTCCAGCCAGACGCACAGTAACTTAACTCCAGAGCAAACAAATAACATTGCCAGTCAAACACAAGTAGGAAATCTAAATGGTAAACAAGTACAGTCAACTTCAGAATCAACAGACATCGAAAAGCTAAACCAAGAGCAAAACACAGCAGGGTTTTTAACTATTCCAACCAACATTCACGCAACAACACAAAATAAAAAACCAACAGAGCAAGACGATGAGGTCACAGGCAAACAAAAAACAACCAATAAAGCACAAGAAACCATAACAACAGACAGCAACGACACAAACGAACAGAAGCAACCAAACAACGGAAACACACATCAATACAGAACCACAAAACAAATAAACCCAGTAGGAAAAAATAACAAAGACAGTTTTCTTCTCACCATGGAGCACGAGGAAGACCAACTATCAGGGAATAACACCCTAGAGAACCTATTATACCAAGACACAACTCTAAACAACATGGAAAGAAGAACAGCCCCACAGAACAATCGAGCACCAAGTACAAGCAAACCAACAGTTCTGAATGAAACAACAAGTAGGAAAAATGCCAATACGCGAACACCAATAGAACATAACATAAGACTAATATCAAAGAAAAAGTTTTCTCACGATACCATCACGTTAAGTATCGGCACCACGAGTAAACCAGTAAATTTCCTGATAGATTCCGGTGCCTCAGTATCAGTCTTGAAACAAAACTACATACCCGAGCTAGAAGAAATATCTGAGAAAAACAAAGCCATACTAAGCGGTATTGGCGAAGGCACCATAATGTCATTAGGAAGTGTAGAAACTGAAATAATCATTTCCCCAACAGAGAAAGTAAAACAAGAATTCCAGGTAGTGATGGAAAACTTCCCGATAGAAGAGCAAGGTATTATAGGAAGAGACTTCCTAAGCAAAAACAAAGTAGACATATTGTATAGTACAAAACAATTGCGCATAAATAAGGAACTATTAAGTTTCAACAATCAGCCAACATCAATCATCGTTCCACCGAGGACAGAGCAACTGATACAACTAGCCACATTTGTGGAAAATGAGTACGTATGCCATTCAAAAGAAATTAAAGAAGGTGTTTTCATAGGGAATAGCATCATAGGAGCAGGCAGAAGAGCAAATATAACTATAGTTAATTTAAACGCCCACACAGTAGAAATCAAAGAAATACAACCAACACTAACTCCATTAGCAAACTACCACGTCCTAAAAATCAACGCATACACCCCAACAGAGAAGTCAGAACCAGGAAGAATTGAGAAAATCATAAAACAAGTAATTCCAACGCTAGACAAAGATTTAAACAAAGAAGAAGCATTATCAATTCTAAATATCATACAAGAATACGAAGACCTATTCTACATAAAAGGCGACAGATTATCCAGCGTCCCAGAGGTAAAACACGAAATAACCTTACATTCCGACATAAAACCAATCAACGTGAGGCAGTATAGATTACCACAATCACTTAAGGAAGAAGTGAATAAACAAGTCCAAGAGATGCTAAACAACGACATCATAACACATAGCATAAGCCCTTACAACAGCCCGTTGTTGGTAGTCCCAAAAAAACCTGATAAAGATGGTAAAACGAAGTGGCGGGTGGTAGTAGATTTCAGGAAACTGAACGAAGCTACCATTGGAGACTCATTCCCATTACCTCTAATCAGCGATATTTTCGACCAACTGGGCAGGTCACAATACTTCTCAACTTTAGATATGGCAAGCGGCTATCATCAGATAGAAGTACATGAGTCAGACAGACACAAAACGGCGTTTAGCACTGATTACGGCCATTATGAATTCTTACGAATGCCTTTCGGAATGAAAAACTCTCAGAGCACGTTTCAGAGGATGATTAACAATGTCTTATTAGGTCAACAAGGATTAAAATGTTTTGTGTATCTGGACGACATAATAATATACGGAAGGAGTTTAAGCGACCATAATAATAAACTAGAAGATGTATTCCAAGCATTAAGAAGAAACAATCTAAAAATACAAACAGAAAAATGCCAGTTTCTGAGGAAAGAAATACAATACTTAGGTCACATAATAACGACAAGCGGAATCAAACCAAATCCAAAAACAATTGAAGCAATTATCAACTTCCCTAAACCAAGCAGAATCAGAGAAATGAGAGGATTCCTGGGTTTAACGAGCTACTATAGAAAATTCGTACCAAACTTTGCTACTATCGCGGAACCATTACACAAACTAACGCGCAAAAACCAGAAGTTCACCTGGACAAGCGAAGCAGAGACAGCTTTCACTAGCATCAAAGAAAAACTCGTCACACCGCCAATACTACAATATCCAGATTTTAGCAAAAACTTCATAATCACAACCGACGCGAGCGACTACGGTATAGGAGCAATATTGAGCCAGTTGCAAGGTGAAGATGACCTACCGATCGCTTACGCAAGCAGGTCACTAAAACAAGCAGAGAAAAACTACTCAACTATAGAGAAAGAGATGTTAGGAATCAAATGGGCCGTAGAGATTTTTAGACCATACATTTTTGGCCGGAAATTCACTATTAAAACAGATCATAAACCACTCATCGGCGACCTGAGAAATGTGTCAAAAAGGATAGTAAAATGGAGAATACAGCTTGCCGAATATAATTACAACATTGTCCACACTTCAGGAAAAAACAATGCAGGAGCTGATGCATTGAGCAGAATTAGGAGAGAGGAAGTCAATGCGATAACAAGGGCAAAGACCAAAGCTATCGTGGGTAAAGCAGAAGAAAACGAAAAAAAAAAACGCAAAAGAACCAGATCAACAAACAAGCAACCAAGCAAAAACAAACGCAAGGGAAGAATTAAGAGACATCAAAGTACAAATTATAACCGACCCAAAGACCAAGCAGGTGATCTTGGACGAGAAACATAACCTACCTCTCGGCGGCCACGAGGGCGTCAGCAGAACGTATAAGAGGATACGCCTTCAGTATTATTGGCCAAACATGCTAAGAGATATCAAAAATTTCATAGGAAACTGTAAGAAATGTAAAGCAAACAAAAGCAGCAAATCAACAAAAGTCCCTCTTGCATTAACGGACACATCCAGAGTACCTTTTGAACGGGTAGCTGTAGATATAGTGGGTCCCTTACCAATTACCAAAAACCAAAATACACACATATTGACGTTCCAGGATGACCTAACGAAATTCTCGGGAGCTATAGCATTGCAGAATGAAAAGGCAGCCACAGTAGCTAAAGCAATGTGTGAACAATATATCACGAAACTAGGAGCCCCAGAAAAAATACTGACGGATATGGGTGCCAACTTTATGAGTAAAGTATTCAACGAAGTTTGTAAACTACTTAAAATAAAACACATAACAACAACCAGTTTTCACCCTCAAACTAATGGCGCCTTAGAAAGGTCGCACAAAACGCTGAAAGAATATTTAAGAAATTTTGTACAAGATGACAAGAGCGATTGGGACGAGATGATCCACTATGCGATGTTTGTGTACAACACAACACCACATAGCGCGACAAAGTTCACACCATATGAACTAGTTTTCGGCAGACAAGCAATAATACCCACAAGTGTAAAAAAGGAACCAGAACCGGTCTACGGATATGAAGATTATGTATGCGAATTAAGAAATATATTAAGAATATCTCATCACATAGCGAGGATGAACACAATGAAACAAAAAGAAGCGACCAAAAAACAGTACGATAAGGGTACACGAGAATTCAAAACAAGAGTCGGAGACTTTGTATGGTTGAAAAACACAATGAGGAGGAATAAACAAGCTCCATTGTGGTTAGGACCATTTATGGTAGAAAACGTATTCTCACCAACTAACACAATAATCAAAATTAGGGGAAAGCTCAAGAAAGTACACAATAACCTTTTAAAAAAAAACTAACCAAACAAACAAATTTTTTTTTTATAACACTATAACACAAATCTAACAATTTCTAATTATCTAGACAAATATGAAGTACACAGGAATTATTATACTCCTAGTATTCACCATAGTAATAGCAAACGAGCTATTCCAGCAGAAGAAATTAAGTAACAACGGAGTTTTTTTCGAGAAAATCAATGATCTAAATCTGTGCCAGAAAAACGTACAAGTAATTACGAAAATTAACATCCCAGAAACAGACGAAATATCAAGATCACTGCAACAGTGTTATGGATACCTGAAGTCCATATGTGATGAATTAGTTAGGAAAAACCCCGGAGATTTATACAAACCTTTCAGGCAGGAATTGAAGTGGTACATTATACAAATACAGAGGCAGAACAATAAGATAAGCGAGTTGTATGGTAGACAAAAGAGAGGATTAATTGACGTAGGAGGTAAGCTAGCAAAATTTGTGTTCGGGACTATGGATGCAGAAGATGCAGAGAAAGTGTACAGCCAAATACAGAGCCTGCAGAACGACCAGATAAAGATGCTTGAAATTGAACAAGAACAGATCGCTTTGGTAAAATCTAACTTCGAAGTATTATCAACCCCTATACTACAATTACAGAACGAAACACAACAGATAGAACAAAAACTCAATCAACTAATACAGCGGTCGAACGATCAGCAAGAATTTTTCAATAGATCACAAACCTTAGCTCATCAAGTATCAGAACTATCAGCACTAATTTTAATCCAGTGCATGCATGTGAATAGACTATACGAAGAAGCTTCAGAAATCGTCACATATCTAGAGATGAGAAAACTCCACCCACTAATTATTTCACACAACAAAATAGTAGAAATCATAAAAAATGAAGTAAAAGAAGCAAACCCGAGGATGACCAAACATGAAATCCTTAGACAGATAATAACAACGGAGTACATAGAAATAAAAGGTCAAATCATAATAAAAATAAAGATACCATTCATTGGAAAAGAGGAATTCACACTACTAAAGCCATACATGCTACCAATCACAACTAGAAGAGGAAAAGAAGCATATAACACCAACACTGAGTATATTGCAATAAATCAGGACAAAACAAAGTTTATCGAACTACATAACGAAGACCTGAAAGAATGCGAGAGTATAAAGCATACCATAGAAGACAACTTCCTAATGTGCCAAATTACACAACCAATATTCCACATACAAAATCAACACTGCGTCATAACACTGCTGACAAATCCAATGATGGCCGAAACTACATGCAATAGAACAATAATTAACCCACTAAACACCATCACTAAGCTAAAGAACAGCAACTCATGGTTATACACGGTGAGAGAAACTACAACAATCATTGTAGAATGCAACAACACTACAGAATCATTAACACTAAAGGACAACGGATTAATAACTTTCATGTCCTCATGCAAGATAACCTCAAAAGAATTCACGGTAATAGTGACTGGGTATCCAAAAACATTAGAGTTCGAACAACCCCCAAAACCAACAATAAAGGAAAGCTACAGCGAGGAGACAACAGAAACTGATAACAAAGACCAAAGGAAAGATACAGCAATCGAGAAAATAAGATTATTAAACCACCAGGAACATGGGAAGGCTTTTCAAGAAGAAATGGTAAAAATTAAGCATTTATCAGCAGCAGCAGAGAGAACAAAGGCGGAAATAGGAAAACATCAGATACTAAATGACAAGAAAGTAACAACAATTGGGACAATCACGGTAACAAGTGCGGTAGTCTTGATTCTATTTGTAATAATCTGGTTATACACCAAGTGCAAGAAAAACGGGCCGAAGACAACAACCGTAAACATCAACCAAAGAACAACCGAGTTGAAAGAAGCACAAGGCGAAGCAAATCCAGCTAGAAGGAGTTACGGAACCAAAATAGTTTAAACAAAGAAAAAACGTAGTAATAAGCAAACTAACCAAATAGAATAAGTTAACATAGGATTAGCAAAGTAGTAATACACCTAGTATAATACCAAACTAAAAGAAGTATTATGATTCTTACAGTAAATGGAGAATACCAAAGCCAAGAAGTCAATAACCATCGAGGAATATAGAAGAAGAAAAGAAACCGCACTAGCAGATCAGAACAAAGCAAGCGTAGTTCAAATACCACCCAAAATCGAAAACCCCAACCAAGTAAAGCCAGCCAAGTTAGGAGGAGGAGTCTTAAAACGCCTAAAAAGCGAGAAACGCAATATAGAAAGACTATTAGGGATCGCAACGATAAAGTACAAAGGCCCACTAGAAAAACAACTAGCAGAACTAAAGAATGAGATACGCGGAATCAAGGAAAAGGCTAGGAAAAGAAGGAAAGCAGCAGCAGCATACATGAAAAAGGAAGAACGTAAAAACAACAGAAAAAGAAAAAATGAACAAACAAGAGAAATGAACAAATAAATGAAATATGTATATATATAAAAAAAAAAAAAAAAAAAATCCTTTTCACTTTTACCTAAAGACAACCACCAACCGATAAGACACAAAGACTTTGAAGAGAATGAGGAAGCAAAATACCAGAATAAGAAGAAAAAACGGAAGTGAAATGACAAAGCAAGTATCACAAGAAGCGTACAACTTAGCACCCAACTACGACAACCCATTACCCGATGATGACGACCCCATATGGGCTGTCATTGACACCATAGGAAGAGAAACGGACGACGAGAAAAGAGAAAGCGAAAAAAAACAACAAGAAAGAACGGACAAAGTTTGGGAAGAGGTCAATAGATCGTTCAGACTAATTGAAAGGACCTTTGACAAAGACTACATAAAAAATAGATCAGGAAGACAAAAAAAATTGGACGATTTAATAATAAAAGTAGAAACGGAAAAGATGAGAATATTAAGAAGAGACAATCCAATAAACTTCTGGTAAGTACACACCAGACAGTAAACTTGAAAGAAAACGCACAACAAAATTACTTTTTCCCTCATGTTCCAAATTAACTAACAAACATGAGAGAACAAGTCTAATTCGGCACACAAAAATAAACCAAAATTCTAACTAACCTCAAAAACTAGAACATATTGAAATTACGATAAGTCAATAGAGAGCTAATAGAATATAAACAAAAACCAATAGCAAAATCAATAATCATAGAATCAGTAACAATCTTAATTTTAATATGATACATTATAAAACAAATTCTTGAAAATGTTCTCAAAAGTTAAATAAATAGGAAAATAATTTTTGAATAAGCTTAGATTTTAAGTCATTTAATTTTTTTTACGTAAAAACCAAAATAAGATAATTAAGATTTAGAGCAAAAACCTTTTTATAATTTTACATTATACGATATGCACATTTAAGAATAGAATTAGCATAGTAGCACAGACTAACATAATATAATAAAATAAACAAAATAATGGAGACAACAAGAGAGCAAGGGCGATCAACCAAGGCAAATGACAACGCGGAAACAAAATGACGTCATAAAGTGGAGAAGAAACCAGAATACAGGCACTGCCAATCAACACGATGACAAGCAAACACGGTAGACGAAGTCAACAATGAAAATAGCAAGCCAACAACAAAGTCAAGATGTTAGATGACTGTAGTAACAAAAGAAACTAGAACATAATGCATACATAATGGACCCTCTATCCATAGACAAGAACAGACGCAATAACAAGAAAAAATAATATTAAAACTAATAACAATTGTAATAACGACAATAATAACAATTCATAACAATAACAATAATACTAAGACAACAGTATAATAATAACAATTAAAAAATACACAATATTACGCATATTAATAACAAGCAAGCTAAAAAAAGACCACAAAAATAGCCAAACAAGTCCACAACCACACGGTAAACCCTCAAAACAACCAGCAAACAACAAACTAACATCAATACCAGATAGAAACCAACAACAAAATGTCTACAAGTGAGCAGAAAATACAAAAACAAAAAGAGGTGACGGCACACGACATGAAATACGATGCCAAACAGCAAACATTGAAGTTGATGACACCAAACACTAGCAGCTAAAGGTTTTGCAACACATCAGAGCCTAATCTTACATAAGATAGGTTAATCTCAGGAAAATGAGATGACTAATTCTGTATATTAAAATCAACCAAAATATGATCAACAATCAGCGAGCAACTAACATCCATGATCAAGGAAAACCAATCAACCTCCATTCAATAATAATAAATAATACTAACACTAGAATTAAGTAATAGATTAGCAATAGTTTACATATCATACGATAGGTGAAAATTTCCTTCTGAAATTTTCACTCCCCAAAGGAGGAAGGTATGTTGTGCAACCATCTAAATACATCTTATGAATACATAAAGACACATAAATATCCTAACATATTTCAACATATAAATACTTTCTTAAGACACTATAAATGCATAAAAACATATAAGACGATATTAATACATGACTCTACATATTTTATAAGTCATTACCCACATTCATAAACACAAATACAAGATAAATATAGGTCAATGTTATGAATCCGCATTCCAACGGTATTCAATTACAAAAAAAATTAAAAGAAAGAAAATATATATATATATATATTCGCACAAAAATAAATAAACAAAAACAGTTAGGTATATGTATTTATGCATTTGAAGCAAATTTAGGCGAATAAGAAAAATAAGATGTACTAAAAGCTCAATGTGTTATTTACTAACATAAATTAAGGCGTAAAGTAAGCACACATGCGCCATGCATAACAAATCAGAGAACATTGCCCCGAAATATGACAATCAATCAAAAAAAATTGATTTTATAAAAAAAAATACGAATTTGCGAATTTCACAAAAATCAACAAACTGTTAAATTATCAAATTTACAAAATCAAAAAAATGAATTTTATGAAAAATTACGAATTTGCAAATTGCACAAAAAAATAAAATCGAAAAAAACAGGAAACTGCTAAATTATTGTTGTAAAATATTAACAAAATTCTGTATATAATGAAACTTTTTGGTGGAAGAAAATATAGTAAACTTTAAAACGTCAAATAGCATAAGTCACGAAAATTTAACAAAAACAGTGTAACCTTTTTGAAATCGAACCAATAAAATAATCATCATAAACAGTAACCCGTCATTCTTTGTAATCATCATTCATATCGAAGTTAATATTAGCCGATAGTCCACAATTTGGAGAGACCAACCGAATTGGTGCATAAATCGTTCATCAGATATATCTGTAAGTATATTCTACCTAAACATCCTACTAACAATAATCGACAAAGGCTGCAAGACACTTGAGCAGAAACCTTCGCACAGCAAAGCGAAGGGGGGATTCCAAAACGTGAGAAAATCACGCGTATGCCCCATGCCTCACCTGTCCTATACAGTATCCTTACTCATTACTAAAACAAGTACCAACGGTACCTTCTCACTGTAGAAATACTATACGAATCGACTAGACAGAATCAGCCCCCACCCGTGGTAAGCTGATGACCACAATAACCTGACATTACCCAGTTCAACAGTAATAAGCAACTCAAACAACAGCCAACAAGCTGACTCAATGCGATAAATCTGCTAGATAATTCCAATTTCACCAGAGATAGATTTTCCAATTCCCTAATCAATTGACATACTAAGTTAGTCATTTAACACTAAATGATCATGATACCTGTATGTCAGAAATTAATTAAGGTAGCGTAGATATAAAGTTATAGCCAAATTGTTAAATATCGAGACAATCACAATCCTTACACGAAGTCAAGTACCACAAAATCAAACGTCAACCCATACATCATCAAGTATAACAAAAGTAATCAAGAAAATCCTCCCATAGTCACAACACCATGTGACGACGTAAACTTTTCCAATTATTTTAAAATTATACTTTATTACTTTGTCCACAAATAGAAGTAAATTTTTAACGAAAATATTTTAATTAGCTGTACATCTATATAAGTGCGTTCTTTCGCCGTGAATTTAGCAATACGAATGAAGTATCATTCAATTGAAATTGTCATTTTGCCTATTGTGTAAAGCAGATATTACACTATATATTTTCTATAATAACATAAATACATATATATTTTTTCTTTTACATAAAAAGTGTAATACAATAAAATATTAAAATAATTAGTATATAGTAATATTTTTTTCGTAGTTTTCATAACTATGTTTAGTTTGAAGAAATACAATAAAAAACAAAAGCACTACATTAATATAAAATTTGATAGTGTAATACCTGCCAGTAAAAACACATAATCAAAAAACAAATGAAAACTTTAGAAACGAAATTAAAGAGCCAACAAACAAATGAAAACCGAATTGGAATTATGTACAATATTAAACAGCCGTGACACAATACATAAAACATGAATGACATAGCCGTGACATAAACACTTAAAAAAATTATTTTATCAGAAATGGTCGTTCGGGTACCTTCTTAGAGAGAAAAATTTTTTTTTAGATAATTATTATTATTTATAACGATAAAACATATACGTATCGTTACATTTTTCGTTATGTAACGAAATTTTCATTATATAACGTTTATAACACAATTTTCAAAAATCATTCCGTTATTTCGTTACGTTACACGAAACGTTTTTCATCACTGATAATATACCATACTTATCAATGTCGGTTGATGGCAGCTTACTGGATCTTTTGTTAGAGTTTCCACTTCATCCTTAGATATGTTATCTAGGTAGTATTTGAAAAAATAAATAATATAAAATAAAAATAAACAATAATATAATGTAACTTGCTATGTATTCGCTCAACGCGCCCAGGAAACTTTTTAGTTGACTGTAAAACATTAATCGGCTGTAAAATATTTGTCGTTTTAGCGACTGGAGTACATCGTCCGATTTGCTCAAATAGTTGCTCGGTGCTCAGCTCTGACTCAATAATGATCGGAGGTGACATTAGTTTGTCATACATGACAATCTCGGAATCTGAAAGCAATTTTCAAAGATAAAATGTTAGTTTATAGCTGTGGGCCTCTTATTCAACGTAAGGTCATACTAACCACATTCTGTAGATATCTGGGATTGCGGAAGTTTTAATTTGGGGTGCTGATTTAAACCCATATGTTTATGCACCTCCGTCAATTTCAGTTTTTTTATATTTTGGGTTGAAAAGTAATCAACTCTTTTTTGGCTTTTATTAAGATTTATGTTAATATACTGCGAAACTGAAAAATATAAATACATATTATGTATAAGTAAATGTAGGTACATAAAATATATGTAAATATACAAATATATAGAGTGATTGAGTGCCAAGTGCAAATAATTTAAGATGTGATAGAAGGCGTCAGCATGAACAAAAACCATTGCACCCTACATATAGTTAATCCTTTCAGGCTAGATGTGAAAAACTATTTGGTGGATCTCCGGTGGTATTAACTTAAATGAAATTAACACTATCGATCCGATTACTGATTAGTCAGCTAGAATCAAGAGCTTTTTAATTTATGTTGTATATCACATGAAAGCGTTTGACTCTAGCCTTCCAGCAAGTTAAATAACTCAGTAATCGGATCCATAGTGTTAATTTCATTTAAACTAATACCACCGGAGAGCTACCAAATAGTTTTTCACGCCTAGCCTGAAAAGCTTAGCAATTAGGCCAATAGTGTACAACGGTATTCTTAAGGAAAAACATTTGCAATAGCTAGCAATAAATCTTTGTATCTTACGTATATGAAGCCACTTAAGAGAAATGTTTAATGCAAAAATAATATTAATATATTGATTTCTTACCATTTTCATCGGATGATGACATTTTTACGATTGATTTATTTAAATTATAATTTTAATTTTAATTTGTCTTTAAAGCTGTGTATTACCTGGTTATGTATGTGTTTAATAATTTAATAATTACTTATGATATATTAAAATAAGTGATGAATGGATTTATTTTCGTGAATCATTGGGATTAAAAGATATTGATTTTCATGAATATTCAAAGGTAAACGACAATATTTTGAAATAATATTTGTTACAGGCAACACTTCGTTGTATATTTGTCGATCACTAACGACTATTATACCCAGTTCAGTTGAATTGATAGGTAGTTCAAAATATGAGGAAAAATGGAAAAACCTTCTACCTCGTACTAAGTGTAAATTACTTGAAATCTCGAAACATTCAATAAAAAATGGAAATTCTTCTGTACCAATACGCACGCAGCAAAAACTATCCTTAAAATTATTTGTATAAGTAAATGAATCATATTCATATGACTTGTACCTATTGCAATCTTTAAATTTTTCAATACCGTCAAACTTATTATCTACGACAAAACTATTAAAATTTTCTCGCTCGTTTACTTTGTTAAATAATTGTTTTAAAATGTTTTGGGGCTTTTTAATAGTTTTTTTTATTTCCTGTAAAAATTTTTCATAAATATACCCAGAAAATGAATCCAATGGGCCGTACAGATTCACGTAGCCTGGTAAATGTAAAATGCTATGAACATTATAGTTTACATGCTTTAATCCATAAATTTGAGGGTATAGCTTAACAAACTCATTTAGAAGAATTTGGGCATTTTCTGTATTTTCTTGAAAAGATATCCTATCTGATAAAAGCCGAAGACTGACAATTAAAAGTAAAAAATGATAAAAAATATTAGAATCTACAAAATCTTTTAAAAGTGGAAGAGCACCATATAAAATAAAATATCTGAATTCTGTAGCTTTCCCTCTAGGTATTTCATTAAAGTCCCTGGGTTTTCGAGAAAATTCCGAAGGGGTGTATCTGGAATAAGATACATATAAATCAGATATTAACTTTTTAGTTTCGGGCTTTGTTTTATTTAGCAAAAGAGTCAATAATTTTTTCGCTATTCCTAAATCCACTAAATGCATTGAATCTAATGGAAATTGGGTTACCATTCTGATTCCAGCCTTTTCTAAGATATTTGGCTCATCTTTATGATGATCTGGATCTAGTCGATAAATGGGAGTGTGCGCAATTCGAAAACCAGTTTGATCACATTTGTGATACCCTTTAATTGCATTGTGGTATTTTACTGATTTGCAAAATGATTTTGCTGGTGCGTCACAAGTAAAAGCACGTAAAGTAAATTTTTTTAAACCTGAATTGTTAATTAAAATTCCGTCCTTCTTTAATTTTAGAAGTTCGCTAACGAAATCTAAAAAGAAGCTATTTATAGAATGCGTATGGTCTTCGCCAACCCAAGCACCAGCAATAAAAGTAGGACGATTACGAAAATGAGCGAAAGAACCAAGAATTGGCCATAGGGTTCTTCGTGAACTTTTATATAGAGGTAAACCATCTACATTAAAATCACACACAATTTCACTCAAATTAGATAAAAAATTAAAATCATACCGATTAATACATTTTTCAATACCAAAATGTACATATTCTCCTGTTGAGTCACCTCTCGGTTCAAAACTAATATCATTTGCGCGATTGGTACAACGAAACAACGAACTTTTAGTTTTAGGGACGCAAATTCCAAATTCTCTTAGAATTTTGAAAAGTTGTGTAGTCGCACTTACTGATATATTATGTGAAATAATCAACTTAATTAAATTAATTTTTAAAATTTTAACTTTATCTGGACATCTTAAGTCATATGATTCATCTGTCGATTATTCATCTGATGAATTAGAAATTAATATTTTATCAAATAAAAACCTATCTTCCAAAATAGGAAGACCGTCATTAGAATCTGTTTCCATTTGATAACACGACGAATTATTTGAGTTATTTAAATGCGAATTTATCTCCGCCTCTAAACTACTTTCCGCCAATTCAGAAATGATTCTGTATCGTTGGGTCCTGGATAAATCGTTCATTTTATATTTCTAATTTTATATTGTAAAAACAAATTTACTAGCGAATTCTTTTGAATATTAATAATATGATTATTTTGTTCTTCGAGAGGATGAATGAGCTGATACCTTGAAATCTTATTTACAAGCCAATACAAGTTTGAAGAAATTAACTATAAAACAATATATCAAAAAATTGTATCAAAAATACTTAATTAAAATATTTTAATGCGATTTATTTTTGCTAATCCATAATTCGTAAGAGTTTACACGTTATACCACTAAAAACTATAAATCTATTTACGTGCAAGTTCGAAAAACAAAAAAAATGTTAGGCGACCTCTAAATTCACGATAAAAATAAAATTTACCCAAAGAATAAATCAAAGATAGGAAAGATAATAGCGAATTCACGATCTAAAAAATAAAATTCGGCCAAAAAATTGAATTGAATTTACAATATTTAAACTAAAAACTGTAAATAAACTCACGTGTAATTGCAAGTTCAAGCAAATTTTAAGCATAATTATGTTAATAATACAGCAATAGCAATAAAAAATCATACATTATAGAAATAATAATACTTACTGTTTAAATAATGAATTACACTAAATATATGTAATAGCTAATAATTTAATTAGATATACTATAAGGTATATTAGGTATAATATTGGGCCCGATTCTGGCAATTTGAAATTTTATGTTATTTTTTTATGTTATAAATACATTTTAAAATGGAAAATAAAATTTTTTATTTTTTCGTATTCCGATTGCAACATTTTATAGCGTATTTTATAATAAAATGTTCTGGTACAATTTTACATTTCGAAACAAAAAAGTGTTTATAGGGTATAAGAAATCTATTACTTTTGTGGTTTGTACATGACAATTTCCCAAGTATAACAAAACTGAATTCATCACCGACTTTTTTCAGCAATAATGTCCGACTTATTATAAGAATTACTATGAAGGTTGGCTAAAAAATCTGAAAATGATGAAAAAAAAAAGTTGCAAACCAAATTTCATCATTTTCCGATTTTTTTGGCCAACATTCGACAAAAAAAAAATTCATGTTTTCAGCTAAATATCAAAAAATACAAAAATTGTCGGATATAAAAATGCTTGGGTTTTTCGTTCTTCTCGAGATAACAAAATTGCCATTACTATATAATTGGGCATATTGATTTCAGTGGAAAAATTTAATTTAATGAAAAGTATGTAGGTATTTGCTTTTTTTTAGATAAATGTTTAATTTTATTGCAAAACTTTAAAAAAATAAATAAATGTTCAATTCAATTTGTATTTCGACTTGATAAAATCTTATAACATGCTTAAATTTAATTCTTTTATTTTTGACAGATGATAACATAAAAAAAAATAACATAAAATTTTTTTTTAACACGAGAATACCAGTTTACTATGTTATTTAAAAAAATAACATAAAATTGTAAAATTTGTATGCCAGAATCGGCCCCATTATTAACTGTTTTAAATTTTTAAATTTGTATTACAATGGCAAACTCACACACAAAATTTTATGAATTAAATGACACCACGTAATGTTTTACATGACACCACACAATTTTGTAATAAGAAATTGTTTTAAGTTTTTTTTCTTTTTGCTCCCCGTTGCTATCGCTACAAATAAATTACTCTATTTGAAATGAATTGAAGTTGCAACTGTAAAGCGCGCTTTTGCTAAATTTTACGAATGTCACGCTTCTTTTTAGAAAGTGGATGATATTTAAAATAAACGAGGACATCTGTGGCGACTTACTAGAAACAACCACAAGACTTGTTATAGTTATTTGTAATATCTGCCAGCTATGGCGCCACCGTTTGTACCACATATGTGCCTTTAATAACACACCGAAGACATCATAAAGACATGTTGCCTAAGAAATTCGTCTCTTTTTAGCTTATGTAATTTTATATTTTTTTCTCTACCGCAGACAAGTCAAAGACCTGTTACCAAAGACAGAAAATTTGCTGGGTTATACATATAGCGGTGCGTTTCCGTGAAAAGTCGGTTTTCAAAAAGAATTTGTGATTGCCATAGTTTTTTTTGTTATATGAAGGAAACAAATTTTAAAAAATTCATTTTGCTTTTGAGAATAAATCCGAATTGGATTCGAAAGCTAAAGCTATAAAATATTTTTTGAATAAAGAGCTCAAAACCAATAAAAAATTTGTTAAAATGATTTATTTAAACGCTCAACTCGCAAAAGAGTTATGTAAAAATCTTCAACTCTCTTCGATGGGTCTGAGAACTGTTCGCTCAGTATTTAAATTACGATACAATGTTGAGTTAAAAAATCAATAAGTTATTCTATTTTGGATTTGGAGGACGAACCTTACCGACACTAATTGTTTAATTGAAAATTGAAATTTATAATCGACTATATTTCAGTATAGCGATGTCTTGGTGAGCTAGAGCAAAGTACAGTTCTGTTAAGTTAATCATGTATAAACCTCCCCTGAACGCTTTAAAATTCACCATTACACATACAAGGCAATTGTTGAAGATTCCATATTTAAACTTTTGTGAATGGTCACGGCAAACCAGGGCCCTATCATGATTTCCGCCGCGAAAAAATTTATGGATCACAAAACACAACACGTTTTGGCCATCTATTCAATAGCGAGAAAAATGCCGCCAACAAAAATAAAGCGGATAATTTTCCGATTGATTTATTGTTGAGGATTGTGACAACTTTTTGCATCTAATCTGAACTAAAATCAAAACTAGTCTCAAAATAATGCCGCGTACACTGACAAACGTCATTAAATGAATGCGTTTGCAGCCTTTTCGATAGCGGAATTCATAATAAGAAAGTTGAAGCGGGTCGGATAGAACATGATAGAGGCCCTGGTGAACAAAGCAAAGTGGCATCGCTGATTTGATTGATTTGAACTAAACGAAATATGGCAATAAAAACACTATTTTGCATAAAAGCGCAATTTTGACTTTAAAATGATAGCAGCTGGAAAGACGGTAGCATGTATCCCTGCGGCTTCTCATTGCGCGTATCTTTAGAAAATGGCGTTCGAATCTGTTTACCACTCTTATACTTTATGTTTCCTATATGCCCGGCATAACCAAATTCAGCAACAGCATGAGCAATTGAGCAATACTAAATATAGTATCCGATTAAACAATTTCAAAATTTTATTTTATTATGTATCAACGTAAAACCAACACAAATGGCTTATACAAGCCATATTATTGCCATACAAATACAAAATAAAACCTACTATTTCTGTAAGTATTAGCGTCATAATACAGTATAATCTTTACATACTTTGATTTTAACTTGTAATTTGTATCAAAAACAGTATAAAATATCACTAACACTTACAGAAATAGTAGGTTTTGGATTTAATAATATGCGTGTGTCACGGAAATAATATGGCTTGTATAAGACATTTGTGTTGGTTTTGATGATATTTAATATTTAAAGTATGGGTGCATTTGTCTTTGTTTAACGTTCTTCCATTTCAGTTTTTTGAATCACTTACACACTACACATGCATATTTTTGTGCCTTTTCATTTTAATCTAACGGAAATTGTAATTCGAATCGTGTGCAAGTTCGGTGCATTTTATGTTCGTTTTTCTCGTATTTAATTTGCAATTTCGGTCGTACCAGATTTTCCGTTCCTGTTTTTACATGAAATTTTTGACTTACCCCCGCTAAAGATGTTTTCACATCAAAAATTCATAACAACAGCAGTCTGGTCAAATTGAAATAAAAGCTTGCTACGAATCGTGTTGTTATTAAGTCAATATAGATTACATAGATGGCAGTGATGGCAATAAAAATTTGATAAAATCGTACTAAAAATTACCACCTGGGGAAATTTAGAGTTAAAAAAATGTAGGAAAAGCAAACCAAATTCACAAAATATTAAAAACGTGTCATAATTTTGTGATTAAATAATTTTTTTTCGTATTTTTGGAATGATATCAAAGGGCCTAATGTCGAAGGGCCGAATTTCAAAGGGCCGAATGTCGAGGGGCCGAATGGGCCGAATAGGTCGAAGAGCCGAATGGGTCGAAGGGCCGAATGGGTCAAAGGGCCGAATGGCTCGAAGTGCCGAATGGGTCGAAGGGCCGAATTGTTTTGTTTATTTTTTTGTTTTGTTTTTAGAAATATAATTTTTTAAATTTCTTGTTTTAAGGAATATTTTGTAAATGTACTGAATTTGATATTAAGAACTATAATTTTTATTTATTATTTTTCCAGATATCAATGCCAGGTTGAAATGTTGTTTGTCAAAATGACTCATATCAAAATAGGTAATACATTTCAAGTTGAAACAATATTCAAAACAACACATGAGACAACAAGATACTTTAAAATAAACAGTTTCGTTGAATTTAAGTAGACATTTTGGAAATTTTGCCTTAAGGTTAGGTTAGGTTACATCACTAAATCACAGAGAAATTATTTTATTCGTAGAATTTTCCTTCACCCTAACGAATAAAAAATGGTCTGATTTTTATGAAATTTAATGACAAAATTCTTTTCTGGTTTTGGTGAAATACCTATTATGTACAAATATTTTTCCACTTGATAATTACAAAACAAAAACACAAAATATAAACAACAAAATTAATGCAATATTTTTGCCGATAGAATATCCAAAGATTAAACATAATAAAATATGTATAAACTCAAAAGAAATTAATTTATATTTGGTAAAAAAATTTACAAAATATTCCTTAAAACCAAAAAATTAAAAAAAAATATTTCTAAAAACTAAAAAAAAATGAACAAAAAAATTCGGCGCTTCGACCCATTCGGACTTTTGACCCATTCGGCCCTTCGCCATTCGGCTCTTTGACCCATTCGGCCCTTTCCCCCATTCGGCCCTTCGACATTCGGCCCTTCGACATTCGGCCGTTTGAAATTCGGCCCTTCGTCCTCATTCCGTATTTTTCTGTAAACATCTTAAGACATCTGACGTACGCTAGTAAAATTAAAGATACAGTCGTTGTCAAAATTATTTGTGTCACGCAAAAATTGTATAATGTATTCCGCAAAAGTTAAAACTTGGGCTTAACACTTAATAAAATAACTAAATTTTTTTTTGTATATTTATTGTTAATTATTGATATTTCATTTAGTAAAAAAAAAAATTAAAAATCTTTTTAATTCATTGAAATAAAATTAAAAAACAAATGGACAAAATTATTTGTGCCTCATATTTTTGGGACAAAATTATTTGTGCAGTATGAAAAAAATCAAAATAAAATAGTAAATCAATTAAATTTAAGATTATTTTTGGGTAATTACATAATGATAAAGTCACTAATGTTGTGTATGCAAATGGTCGGTTTTTGTTTAGTCTCTATATGATTTCGCATCTGGTTCAATAATTCGTTCTTAACATTACGTAGAATCTTATACCACTCGGTTTTCTAGGCACCTTGCTACAAATTTTTGATCTTGTTAGATCAAGAATATCTTCCACTTTAACTTAAACTCCTGTTGGCGTAAATCGAAACCCTACACTAGCCGAGTTAAATAATTATGTTCAAGAGTTTTGTATAATTTCATGGTAATGATGCTTCTTATGTATGGTAGCATCATTGTGCTGAAGAGCAAATTTGGGACCAACTAATTTATCGTCAACTAGGAATGTTACCTAATTCAATAAACCGAAATTGAACTATGGCCTTGAACAGTTGTAGTTTCTAGGGCTTACACACAAACGGAATATGATCTACCGTCAGGAAACAAAACGTGAACGGCTTCATAAGATAAGCCCATTGCAATATAGAGAACTGGTTTATACCCAAATTAGTGCGTTTTTGTCTTAATTTGATAATATCGGAAATATTTTTATTATTACATAAACATCGAGCAATAATTAGTGTGGATACTGCCTCGGATAGATTCCATTGGGCAACACATAAAAGGTTAGACGCCTCTATAAACAGAACTATTCAAGGAGACTGTTCAATTTCGGTTTAATTTATGAGGCAATATCCCTGGTTGATAATAAGCCAGTCGGCCCTCAATATTTCCTTCAGCATAGTTTTGCTCCCTTACATAAGAAGCATCATTACCATGAAATTATACAAAACTCTTGAACATAATTATTTAACTCGGCCAGTGTAGGGTTTCGATTTACGCCAACAGGAGTTTAAGTTAAAGTGGAAGATATTCTTGATCTAACAAGATCAAAAATTTGTAGCAAGGTGCCTAGAAAACCGAGTGGTATAAGATTCTACGTAATGTTAAGAACGAATTATTGAACCAGATGCGAAATCATATAGAGACTAAACAAAAACCGACCATTTGCATACACAACATTAGTGACTTTATCATTATGTAATTACCCAAAAATAATCTTAAATTTAATTGATTTACTATTTTATTTTGATTTTTTTCATACTGCACAAATAATTTTGTCCCAAAAATATGAGGCACAAATAATTTTGTCCATTTGTTTTTTAATTTTATTTCAATGAATTAAAAAGATTTTTAATTTTTTTTTTTACTAAATGAAATATCAATAATTAACAATAAATATACAAAAAAAAATTTAGTTATTTTATTAAGTGTTAAGCCCAAGTTTTAACTTTTGCGGAATACATTAACAATTTTTGCGTGACACAAATAATTTTGACAACGACTGTACATAAATTTAATAAGTACTATTTTAATTCGTCAGAGCCAACTTTGATGTATTTTCAAAACGAAAGTTCGAAAAATATATTTTAGAAATAATTTATTTTTAATACTTCTGCAATTAATATTTACTTAATACCAATATAACCTTCTTATACTGGTGTCCGGGTTTGGGATGCTAATCCGTTAAGGGGTGATTCCTTCGTTCATTCTGAGAAAAAAAAATCGTATGGGGAGGGTGGTCAATTTTTGATATCCTTTGAGATACAGGGTGTTTAAAAAATTTGGTTAAAAAAAAAAGTACACCCAAATATTAAACTGTAACTTCCAATATATACATCGGAGAGCAACCAACTTAGTCTTATTTGAATGGTAATTGTCAATTATGCGAGTTAAAATTAAATAAAACAAACGAAAAATTATAACGGTTTTTTTTGAGAAAAACTCAATTTTATAAAAAAAAAATATTTGTTTTTACTTTAAAGCATCATAGCTCTCAAACGGATGCAGATGCAAAATAACTACTTAAATCTTAATAATAGCGTATATAATTGCCATTCAAATAAGACTAAGTCGGTTGCTCTCTGATGAATATTTTGGAAGTTACAGTTTAATATTTGGGTGTACTTTTTTTCTGAACCAAATTTTTTAAACACCCTGTATCTCAAAGGATATCAAAAGTGGACCCCCTCTTCACATACGATTTTTTTCTCAGAATGAACCAAGGTCACTCCTTAACGGATCAGCATCCCAAACCCGGACGCCCTGTATATTGTTGTTAGAGATATGTAGAAAAAATTTATATAAATTAAACAGTTTACAATATTTTTACTTTCTTCATTGAAAACTTGAATCTAACCATTTTTACTATGGATCCCTATGGAAATCAGTGAAAAATTATACCACTAAAAATGCTTCTAAAAATACATCATGATGATTATGGTTCTATAATCTAGAAGGCTCTGACAATACACATACTTCCATTCCCAATCCGCCAGTAGTATAAATAGGGCATGAATAAAGAGTTTGTTTTTGTATCCGCTCATCAGATGTCTTACCGTCGTGATAAAGGTTATAATAAAATTTGGCGTCTAATTTTAGGGCTACGAAGTTCGAACGCGTCGATAAACGGCTAATAACATTTAAAATAGAAAAATTGTTTTGTGTTATTAAATATGCCATACAGTTTTGATACAAAACACTAATGTCATTTGACATTCTAACCTGTACCGAGGGTGCTGCATTTAAAAACAGCGGCGAATATTATTACTATAGGCATGCATCCATTACTTTTTATTTATTATTAAATTTTTAGTAAGTTGGTTAATTAAATTATTTCTTCAACACCGGCTTCTTCTTCAACAACGTCTTCTTCTTCAACATCATCTATTTCTTCATCCCGTGATTCATCCCCAATTACAATATCACAGTTCAACAGTTTGACAAATTTCTCGTCGGCCTAGAAAAATAGGAGCAATACAGGAAGAATTATTGCAACAAATATCACGAGGGAATGACTGTTTGGATGATTATTGCGGGCAAGCAAAAAAATATCAGTTGAAACATTTAGAAATTATGAATGAATCTCTCAAAATGCAGAATATGTGGTATACATTTTTTACCACGAATAAAAATAATAATATTAAAAAAATGACAAAAATCAAGAAAATATGACTAATCAACTAAATAATCACTAAATTGTGATAATTATCAAATATGAAAAATTATCTTTAAAATTTATTTATTTTGTTTTGCTTATAATTAATTTTATGTATGTATATGAATTGAATGCGCAAGTGAAGTAAACATATTTTGAAACTAACCTGTATATAAATATTTCGAAAGAGCGTTTCTAATGCTAATTCCACCTAAATCATCTTCACCTTGTATTGTCGTGTTGGTTGGTTGACTTCTTGTGGGGTTGTTATGTTCGAAGTCGCCAGTAGAAGACTCATTTCTATTATTTAAAAAATTGTGTAAAATGCAGCAAGCTTTGATAACCAAACATGTATGTCGGCTGTCATTTCCAAACCCCGACCAATTTCTCTAAAACGTGCCTTGAATTGGCCAAACGCATTTTCTACAATGCGTCTTGATCGTGACAGCATAAAATTAAAATATTTATTGCCGGTGGTAAACTATTTCCAGGATAGGGCTTCATTAAATAAGGACTAAGCCTGAACGCTGTCACCCAACAGCCCAACAGGTACCGATACCCCTTCTATAATGCGGCTATGTTTATAAAATAGCTCATTACGCTCGTGTTGCAACTTTAGTTTAGTTTTTTCGAACATGTATGAGTCATTATTTTTGCCTGGAGATCCCACGTTAACGTATGTGAACCGGTATCTACAAAAACAAATAAGTGGCAATTGTTATGTGTTTTATAATATGATTGATGTGTGTTTTAGTTACCTATAGTCAACCGCCGCAAGCAAAACAATTGAGTACCAACCCTTGTAATTGTAATAATCGGTTGCTTCATGTTTCGAACGATTAACTTCTATGTGACATCCACCTAAAGACAACAAAATGAATTAGTATTAATCAGACAACAAAGAAAAAATAATATAAAAGTTATTTACCAACTGCTCCATACACCTGAGGAAAACCTCAGCTTTGCTCGAAACCATTCGTAAGTTCTTTAATTGAATCGTCTGTAGGCAGGTAACAGGAAAACTATTTGCTTCGTGTTTTGTGCAGATCGCCTGGCAAAACTCTATTACAATCTCACGGACCGTTGATCTTCCGAGACGAAATAAATTGGACACTGTTCGACATTCGGCTGATGACGCCAAGAAATATAGAGATACAGCCACGCGCTTGTCCACTGGAATACCTT
This sequence comes from Tipula helvola, assembly GCA_963556165.1. Classification (NCBI taxonomy): domain Eukaryota; kingdom Metazoa; phylum Arthropoda; class Insecta; order Diptera; family Tipulidae; genus Tipula; species Tipula helvola. Next base: position 242,708,688 of record OY744481.1, on the reverse strand, counting down.
TTCTAAATGATGCGTCCATTTTCTCCAAAAAATTCACGGACCTCACCAGATCATTAAATGTTTCCCGACACATTCGGAATGCCTCCTTAAATTTATTTTCCGGATATGATGGCACTTCGACTTCCCAAAAGAAAGTTTCTCTAATCTACAATGGGAAGTATTTTCCGATTGACATGTCATATGTTGATAGAATTGAAAAAATTCAACGTAAATTTACACGATTTCTGTTCTTTAAGTATAAATTATCATTTGTAAAACCCCCATATTCTGTAAGATTAAAACAGTCGCGAGTATTTGAACGAAGTGACTTTATTTAAAATTATTAATTCTAGTATTGACACGCAATTATTATACAATTTGAAATTTAACGCGCCATCATGTAATACCAGAAGTCGAAATCTTTTCTCAGTTTCCAAATCACGTACCAATATTGACTTGAACTCAGCTTTAAGAAGAATGCAACGAAACCATGATAACATGTTTAATTCCTGCGATTTATTTTCATCCTATCTACGCAGCTATAAAAATGATTTAGTTAAAGTCTTAAATTTGTTATGACATTTTCTATATTATAACTTTCTACAAGCTTTGAATTTAATGTATATACTATATACTATTATGTTTATTAGTACTGTCAGAATTGATTATTATTTTATCGATTTATCGTTAGGTAATTATTTTTGTAAACAAAAAGGAAAAAATGTAATAATAAAATAAATAAAAAACTGTAAATATTTTATTAAGCAATGTGTAAAAAGCTCTTTAGCTGTTCATTGTTATCAAATAAATAAATAAATTAATTCTAATTAATAAATCTCGTTTTAAATCATTTCTAAGACGTGAAAGGTTTTTGTGTACCTTCTAGACACATACCAATCATACTTTTGCAATAATTAAATAAATAACAAACAATAAACATTTTTTCATACTTAGGTCAAAGGACACTGCACCCCTTCACAATTCCAATTTATCTGTGAAACTGATATAAATATTAGCTACTCGTATTATTAACAAAAAAAGTAAACTGTTGTGGTAAATTATTTCGATTAACATTTATAAATTCAAAAGAATTTTCTTTTAGCATGATTTTTTTTTCAGATAATATTGATTATGTTGTTTGTCTTAAATGAATCAATAATAAATTAATACTATATGTAACGTAAAACCACAAAAAATAAAATTAAAAGTTTGTAAAACTTAAAATAAGCAAATTTATTTATATAAGCTTTTTAAAGTTATATATAGAGCTAGCTAGAGAAATTTCAAACTTTTTTTTTTTCTAAAAATATAAAACAATATTTTGTTGTTGTTACATCTTCTTACTATTAATAAAATATTTATCTTATGTTTGGGTAAGAGATTTTTTTTTTAAATATTTTACTATCGATGTAAGAATGTTATTTTAAAAGAACAAAATTTAAAATAAAATTAAATAAAAAGTTGAATATTTATTAAATATTTGATTAACTAAATAATGTTTTCTAAATTCTTTACTACTTACATACCGTTGTAAAGTTTGCATTCATAACAAGTATTGCAAATTATAAGGAACAATCACTGTAATATTTGTTTCATTATTTTTGTGGGAATCATGCACCCATGACACCCTATTATTGTAACAAAACAATACAAATATTTTTTTTTTGAGAGACCAAAATGTAAATAAAAGAAAAATTGCAGTAAACAAACAAAATCTTAAATTTAATTATATTTTTTTAATTAAATTTGTTTTTATTTTTTGGTTTTCATATTATTTTGTAAATTAAAATCTTTTGGTCAAATATTATAAATTATTTTTAATTATTATTTTTATCTTTTTTTGTAAAATTTTTAGGTTATTTCAAATTAAATTGTTTTCTTGTATTCTTTTAAAATAATGTTTCTTGATAAATATTTGTTTCCGTTTTTAATTTAATTACAATTTTCTCTGGAATAATAATTTCTATTTCATTTTAAAATTAAACAAGGCACTCAATTAACAGAAATAATTATTCTTGTTTTGTTTATTATTAATTAAGATCAAACGAATATTTTAGGCACGTCAAATGGTATCAATGTATGTTTGTCTCTATGAGCAGAAATATATAATTTTATAGGGATATTAAAATCAATTCGTTATATTTTTTCCGCTTAGATTTCATCGTTTTACTCCAAAATTAAGTAATAATTTCAAGCAGGATTACTCATCATTTAAAATAAAAATTTCCGTTACTATGTTTGATAAATTGATTGATCTAACTTCCTGGCCAGCTGGTGTTCTAGTGAAGGAATTCCAAAATAAAACTAAGAGTCATCCTTTTTCAGGGCTACTCCAACCCAATCCACAAGGTTTTTAGATTGTACTTTAAACTGTGGTAAGGCTGTTCCGGGTGATAGTCTGCAGGTAAGTGCTAGTTCTTGTTTATGGTTTGGTCATTTAAAAGTTCGTAGTTTAGTTAAACATTTTAATGACATTACTATACTGTTGGATGTTGACGGAAACTCTACTTAACGGTAAAATTTCAAACAAGCCACTCCATATTAATAATTGTAAATTAATATGTTTCGATCGTATAAATAATACACGATGGGGGTGGGGTTGGTATTTATTGCAGGTATACCTTAAAAGTCTGTAAATTATTTTCTGGTTGGGAAAGTTGAAATTTTGGCATCTGAACTTATTGGACGGTTTGGAAAAATTCTTATTTTGATTGTTTATAACCCGCCTCCGGCTAGTACGGAGGACATTAATAATTTACAAATAATTTTTTCTCAATATGTGTTACAGTATGAAAAAGTTATTTGCTGCGGTAATTTTAATTTTAACATGTTGACTAACAATAAACTTAGTGATTGCTTGAGTTTGTACAATTTATATTATTACCTTTTAAACCGACTAGATCGGATTACAGCCTGTTGGATTTGATAATTTTGTATGAGCCTGATAGGCATAATATTGTTTCTTTTGGGCAACATGCTGTTCCTGCTATTTCTGATCACGACTTGGTTTTTGCATGCTATAAATTCGGTCGAATCAGGGATACAATTTCCTATACTGTTGTTCCTGATTGTAAAGCGATTGAACGTGAGAGTTTTGTAAGTTGTTTCTTTTCGTTGGACTGGTTGAATTTTTGTTTTTATCCGCATGTGTATGATATAGTTGAGGAATTCAACTTAAACATTTTACACTTAGATAATATTTGTGTGCCTCGTAAGAGAGTTTGAAATAGGTGTCCTACTGCTCCGTGATTAAATGCTTATATTTTGGATTTAATGGAGCGTAGAGATTTGGTTTATAAAAAATATAAAAAATTTGGACTTGAGCATGATTTGGTTTCCTTTAAGTACTATAGAAATAAAACCAATAAATGCATTAATTAAGCTAAACATTCATTCTCTTTTGGGAATGTATACAAATCTAAAAGAACATGGGTCAATTTAAAAAAACTTGGAGTTTTAGGTACATCAAATGAGGCAGTCATTATGTTTTCTGCCGAGGAAATTTTGATGGAATTTGTAAGTTTAGTGATTCTTTTGGTGTTTTACCTTTACCTGATTCTAATTTTATTAGTTCGGTTAGCTACTAGTTTGTATTTGATTGTGTCGATGAGCTTATGGTGCTGAATGCTATTCATGCTGTTAAATCGGATTTGATGGCATATGATAATATGAACTTTAAAGTACTGAAATTGTTTATTAAATTATTTCTGCCTCATATCACATTTATTATTAACCAATATTTAACGAAATCCGTGTTTCCCGATTTGTGGAAGGTTGCTTCTATCATTCCTCTACCTAAAAAAGATGTGGTTTCTGGTATTGGTGATATTCGTTCAATAAGTATTTTAGGATTTTACCGGCCTTATCAAAGGTACTATACCGAGCACCTTATCCGGTTTGATTTTCTAAGCAAATTCCAATCAGGATACAAGCCTGGTCATAGCACTACCACTGCACTGGTGCATATCAGCCGTGTTTTCCATGAGAACTGCACTAGAACTCGATAAACTTTAAATTAATTTTATTCTAAGTAAACCGAAATAAAAAATAAATTCATAAAGCGCGAATGTGTAGTTTTCATACACATGTTAAGCTGTTACAGCAATAAATAATTACAATTATAGCTTATTTTTTAGTTACACTAAAAAATAAGAAAACGTCACCAAAAAATAAGAAAATATTGATGAAATAACTTAAGGGCCAAATACAAGAAAACACGTCATCGCATTTTTGCCTAATGCGGGCCTCAGATGTTCAATAATTATTGTCAATATATTATTGTCAATGTTGAAAAAACTATTGACAAACAGCATTTGTCTCAGACGATTAGTGCTATTGACAATATACTTAAATGTCAAACAATAAAAAATATTTATTTTTCAGGTTAATACTGCACTTTGAACCATGTTATATAAAAGTACGGCTTGTGTAGGTATTATTTTGCTTTGTAAATGAAAAAAATTAAAAGAAAAAGAAAAGAATATGGTCTAGGGAGTGAATAAAAATCCAAATACTTATATAAATTCAACTTTATATTTATATTTGCTTAAATGCAACGCTAAATGTAGGTAATTGTTATGTTTTCTTGGTTTTAAATACCAAACTCAAATGTTGACAGCTCTTCGCATTGATATTTTGTCAATAAAGTAACTCAGAAGATCAATAGTATTGTAAATATTTTATCAATGTTAAAAATATTTTGATTTTCATCAAACCATCACCACAATATTTTGTATATTGACAATCCGTCAATTGGGGTCCTCACATGTTCAATAGTATTGCCAATACTGAAATATTGGCAATAGCTATTGATCATCTAAGGCCCGCATAAGAAACATATATTAAATATTTTTACTAACGATAGATGGAGTTATTATAAAAAATATGCAAAACGATTTTATCTTTTGTGGCTACTTAGTTATTTTATTATATACAGTCAGAAACATTCAGATGTATACGGCTCATATTTAGAGGAAAATTTAAAGATAAAGTAAAAAACCAAACAGAAGATATCATATTTAAAATTTTATTTTTTATCAATAATGTTATCACATATATTTACTTAATATTTATGTATTTTTAAAATAAAAAAAGTCGGAAGTAATACAAGTGGATTTTATTGTTTCGTTGTATACATCTGAATGTTTCTGACTGTATGTACATAAAAAATAAAAACGAAAAACCCAAACAAATTGTAAATGCTTCGTGTTTTTGTAGAATTCACATTTGCTTATTTCTTTTGACTTTCATTAATGTGAGAGAAGAAAATATGAATGAAACATTCAACGGCAATACAAATTTTACGAAACATATGTGCAATTATGCATGTATAAAAAAAAAAACACATACAAATAAGTCACATAAATTTTAATTTTTTCTACGGGCTATTTTGGTTTTGTCTATAATTCTGTGGTAACAAGGCAAAACGTAATAACTCGAGTTATTCCAATTACGTTTTATTTCAAATTTGAAATCTCCATATTCGAATTCATATCATATCAATTTTTTGTGATAATCCAGGTCCAGCAACTACAAACAACCGTAATAATGATTATTTAAAAAAGCAAGAATTCAAAAAACTCATATGATTTTGAGTATTAATCTATGATTTCTTTGAGTAGACAGTTGAAGAAGATACTGAGAAGTTGAAGAAGATACTGAGAACTGAGAAGTTTCTGCAGCATATTTTGATAAAAAAAATCTGAATTCCAGGTTATTCGTAAAGAAATAAGTTCTTTTGGGGTCCAAACGAAAAAATAACAGTAATCTCGATTTAAAATTTGTATAGTTGCCCTTGTATTTGGCAATAATAAGGATGTTTTTCTTTAATTGTCACTTTGCCGGTATATTCATCATAGACAAGGAATTTTATTATTTTTATTTCGCAGCCTCTAGTGGATGCAAACCTTTGGCATTAAAGGGATATTTTACTTCAATTATTCCATCATGCACAATCAATCCATCAGGAGTCGCGACAAGACATGGATATTTTTGATAAATAAATACACCGCATTTCGCTACTTCTATAATATTTTCTTTCGAAAATTGCTCTATCGCATTTTTTTCATTTTCCATCCCGTAAATTGTTGACTTAGAATAAATAACAGTAATAACAATAAGTATATAAGATACATATTTGAAACCTTATTTTTCAGAAATTTGATGTTTTTATTGCGGCTTATTTCTCCAAATTGTGTAGCAGTTAAACGACTCATACGCACTTGAAACCATTTCGCTTCATTGGACTGGTTTATAGTTGACCTTTCAACTCTATCATGTTTAGCAGCTTCCGTTTTCAATTTTTTCAAAAAATAATTTCTAAGTTCGGTATACTTTTCAGGTGATTTATCCAAATTTTGACAGGTTTGATTTCCATATTCAGAGTCTTCTTCAAAAAACTTTAATTTCCTTTTTGTCGTTTTGGTTGATTGTGGTGGCTCTTTTATTTAGTAGTAATCATCGTTTTTCAATTTCTGCTATTCTCGATTTTGGACTGTAATTTGATGATTACTCTGCTAATATATAGTGTCCCCTTTGACTGTTGTATTGTAATATAGCGAGCGCTCGTGATGTGTATGATTGCCCACAGGAAAATTAATTCTTTTGCCACAAACAGATTTTGCTACAATGGCATTCTACGGCATTTGAGACGAAATCGTACACAAGGCTTTTAGCGTGGTATTTTAATCGCTTAAATAATCCACTAAATGCTTTGAATAATTCATTTTCCATAAATCTTTGATATATTTCAGGTATGTATTTCGTAACGTTGACGGTTACAGAAATATGAGGCACATTTCCTGTGGTCTTGAAAAACGTGGAATAGGATATTTCCAATGTCAAGCAGAAGTACCTCAATTTTGAAGTGAAACTTCTTTAGTACCGGGGTGATTTTTAAAAGCGATGAAACAAAACAAAAATTACAAGCAAAAAATGAAGAAGCGATATGAAACGAAAAAAGCGACAGCATTTCTTTTATTTTTGAATTGAAATTTTTTTAGGCATTAGTCGTATTTCCATGAGAATACAACTTTCACAAAATATGCCATGGGAAATTTTACGAAAAAGCGATTATTACAGCAATAGTATTTAGATTGCCATGCAAAATACAAACAACACGTTATTATAGCGGTAGTTTTACAATTTTCACCATGGCAACGCGAACGCGATAGTTTTACAATTTTCACCATAGCAACGCGATAGTTTTACAATTTTCACCATAGCAACAAGAAAATCCTCTAAACAATTATCTCTAATTTGTAATTGTATTGCAATTTTTCTTATTATGATTGAATTTTTTATAAACACATCAAAGGAAAAGCCATGCAAACAAAAGCTTGTCAAATAATTTGCATACAACATGACACAAATGGATGAATTGTGATTCAATCGCTGACGGGAAAGTTGTATTCTCTTACTAAATACAACACGTGCTGCAATTAATGATCTATAATTTTTTACTCGTTAAAACCGACACAGATAATTCAACTCGTGCTGCGCACTCGTTGAATTTTCAGCGCGGTTTTAACTCGTAAAAAATTATCGATAATAATTGAGCACTAGTTGTATTACGAATGAGAATTTTACAACAACAATTACTCGCGAAATTTCCGCCCCGGTGGCACAGTTGTTAGCATGCTTGCTTTAAGCTCCGGAGGTCCCGGGTTCGATTCCCGGCGGGTGATGAAAAAATCACGGCTGGCTAATGTAAGGATCAATGAACTAATCACTCATTATCCGTTGTAAAAATTATTACGAAACTTCACTATGAAGCGGCCAAGTCCCTTAATGGGATGTAGCGCCAGCGAAAAAAAAAAAAATTTCTCGCGATACGAATTAAATAATTCAAACCAAAAGTTTGAATTATTTAATTCATTCCTAATTTTAGTTATACCACCCGACACCAGACGGCAACTTGGTGTTTCTACTTGTTGCTTTATTTCAATTCGAAAAAATAATTCGCGACTTGTTTCCATGAGAAAAAATAATTCAAAAATAATTTGAATTCATTTTTCTCATGGAAATACGACAAATGTATGATTCGAAAAAAAACAAAAGAATATTGAAACAAAATTGAATGAATTTGCAAGCAATACAAAAACAACATCCACGAACAGTCGAATCAATGCCTCCTAGATTTATAGTACATATATTGAGGTATTGATTGCAATTTACAAGTATATTATATAAAACAAGTATAAAAATTGTGTTTGTAAATAATTTGCTTGTACCCAAATATCTCAAACTTAATGTTTTTGTATAGAGAGTTAGCAAATTAAGATTAAATTTAATACGATGAACGATAAATTATAGTAATTACAAATTTACAGCTTAAAAAGTTTCACTTCCGTCGCGCGTAGAGGCTACACACATTGTTTTTTTTTCTGGAAGAGAGTTTTTGGAAAGTTTCCTTTTTTTGATTGTGCAGATTATGTCTTCGGAACATCGATTAATTTGATTTCCTAATAGTTTTCGTTGAAATATAGATTAGTGCGATTAGTACATAGTTCCTTTGCGTGTTTCCGAAAAATACGAAGTAAATGATTGCGGCATTGAATTTTCTCTATGTGTGCATTTGCGTTTGGTTTAGCCTTTAACATTTTTACGTATACGCTGGCATCGCCATCTGCAATTATTTTGTTGTAGCGCATACCATACAGTTCTTCGCTTTTTTTGAAACCTTCTACTGAAGCATCCCGTTCCATTCCAGTTGATGGGCCAGCATAGTTCGAATTGCATTCATGATGTTCAGGTTTGTTTTCATGTTTGCTTTTTGCAATTCTGCTCTGCGACAAACAATGCAATATTTATTGCGAACGGAACTCCATATCACCGACATTCTTTGTAGATTGAGCAATAATTGTTCCGACACCAGAAAGTGAGGAATAATTACTATTGCGTCCGTATACCATAGAAATCTGCGCTTTTTTTTTTCAATTGCTATTTGTTTTGCTTTTCCATCGCAGCTTTAAATATTTCTTGGTCGCAACCATTTTGAATGTCACGTTGAACTTGCTTTTGTAATTTATTGAATGTATTTGGTGCCAAATATAGAATGTCAATGACACCAAAAAATTCTTCTACAGTGAAACTTGTTAAAGCCGGATCTTCTATGTTCCGGAAACTCCTCAAAGGCGGAATTATTTTTACCGAAACATAATTTTGGTGCAAAAAGAACTTGTTTGTGCCGGGAACTTCTCAAACCCGGAAGCCGGAGTAACTTCTTGGTACAAAAGTAAGCAATGTCACTATATTTAACTTGCAAGAGCCGGAAAACCGGTAACAAATAATTTTCGAAAGTTTGTTACGCAATTTCATATTTTTTTTGCTACACACTAAATAATCAAAATTTGGAAACTACTGAAGAGAGAATCAAAAACAAAGAGAAATCCGTGCTGCACTTGTTTAGTTTTCCGCTTCATTTATGTTCTTGAGTGTACAGAAAAATATGTCAAAAGTGAGTCTTAAATCAATAAAAATAAACGTTGTGTATTTGGGGAACCACTAAATATAAGTTCTTATTAGTAAATTGTGTTGTGCCGATTAAATTTGAATATTTTTGTGTAAGCCATATTAATGTAAGACAACAATGAATACATATTTGGGTATGGACATTCTGCTAATTTAAAATGTTTATTATTGTAGCTTGCAATGAAGAAAATTCATGTCACCAATCTGGAGATCTGGGTCAAAAGTACGACCTAATTAAAATGAAGGGATCAGGTGCAAAAGTAAATGACATAGCTTCCCATTTTAACTGCGGCAAAACACAAGTGTACGAAACCATAAAAAATAAAGACGATATCAAATCACGATACTTAGCATCACGTGAATCCGAAAAAATTATAAAGAAAAGAAAAGACTTTAAATACGAAAAGATTAGTGAGTTAACATATCAGTGGTTTTGTGCTGCAAGAGCAAAAAATTCTCCTATTTCGGATCCAATTTTAAAAGAAAAGGCACTTCAAATAGCTCGACAACAACAAACATCGATCTATGATGATTTTAAATCTTCAACCGGCTGGCTAGATTCGTTTAAAAAAGATATGACATTTCGTTTCAACAAATTACAGGAGAAGCAAATGATGTCAATCCAGAAACAGTAACGGCATGGCATTTAAAATTGAAAGATATTGTTAATGATTACACACCAGAGAACATAGCAAACATAGATGAAACTGCATTATTTTATAAAGCTCTTCCGGATAAGACATTAGCGTTTAAAGGAGAGAAATGTTACGGTGGTAGAAAGTCGAAGCATAGGTTAACCATCGCATTATTGGTCTTTATGAATGGAGTAATAAGGAAACCTATTGTGATTGGAAATTCAAACAATCCGCGTGCACTCAAGAATATCGATAAAAAATCTTTACCAGTTAAATATTTTTTTAATAAAAAAGCGTGGATGATCTCCACAATATTCGATAATGTCCTACGAGATCTAAACAGCGATATGATCAAAGCAAAACGAAAAATTTTATTGTTTCTTGACAACGCAACGTGTCACCGTCGGGCAGAATATTCGCATGTAAAACTATTTTTTTCCGGCAAACACAACGTCCCGTCTGCAACCATTAGATGGCGGTATTATTGCGAACTTTAAATTTCATTATCGGAAGGTTGTGTTACAAAAATTGTTGTTGACAATGGACACATCAACCAAAGCTTCGGATTTGTCTAAAAAAATTAACGTATTGGATGCCATTTTTTTATAGCTGACTCAACTAAAAAAATTAAACCGGAAACGATTACCAAAAATTTCAAATCTTGTGGATTTGTATTGGGTGAACCTACAGACGATGTAGCAGAAAACCCGATATCCGTAACAGAGTTACAAAATATGATCGGGGCAATATATGGCGATCATATTAATAATGCAATTGACTTTTTAGAAGTTGATCAGGGTGTGATTTGCAAGAATGATGAAATATTGTCTGAGATAATGGATACAGCTCGAACATCTGAAAGACCAGAAGAACCAGAAAAGGAGTCTGACAGCGATGAATCATGTGATGAACTAATAACTCCAGCTGCAGACAAAAAAACTATAATTAATAATCTGGAAGAAGTTGAAAAATATGCCCTTTGCGAAAATGAGCCAATATTGTTAAATTTAGCATCGGAAGCTAAATTATTAATGATTTCCAAAATGACCATAAAATCTAGACAAACAAAGATGAATGATATTTTCACTGCGCGCAACTGATTTCTGTAACTTCTATTATTGTTATGTTATATTTTGTTTTTACATGTACTATTTACTTAAATTGTATTTGCATACAATACCTATCATTATTACATATTTTGTTAAAGTGGATTATATGTAACATACAAACGTGTAATTTTATATGTAGGTATGTATATTTTTAGTGTTTAATAAAATTGAATTTTGATGTTAAGTACACTTATTAATTAGTATATTCAAGTATACACGATTATCCTCATCTAAACTTATTATTTGGATTATAATTGGAAACAGCACTTGCGAAAGCCGGAAACTTCCCAAAGCCGGAAATTTTGCTTGGTCCCACACGATTCCGGCTTTGATCGATATCCAATACCGTTTGAAATGCCAGCTAAAACACTTTGATAATTTATTGAGTTTTGATGTGGTTTCTTTTCGTTGCGATCTTCAGACGAAATATTTTGAATTATATTGCACATGTTACATTTAAAATAAAATTTGAAATTTAATCCGATTCTGCGTTCGCTTATAAACTTTAAATTCAGTAGGAAGCATCCAAAAGCCATATTGTGATTGCTAACTTTTATTAGTTCGTTGAAAAAACATTGCATATCTAATATGTGTTTGCCATTTAATATATGTACGTTTTCCACTTGAATATTTTTTTCAGCTGTTTCAAATTCAATAATGAAATTTCCACTATTCAAATCAGTTTTTTTTTTAGGAAAATGTTCAGATGTTAAATTTACATCTGATAAATCATGACATTCCTTTTTATTTTGATCTGGGGGTCTACCGTGTATTCCGATCTGAAAGTAAATCCGATCTGAAAGTTGGATATCTTACCGCGTAATCCGACTTTCGGAAATAAATTTCTGATAATAAACGTCATTTGAAACTTTCGGATTTGTTCGCACTATGTATTCCGATTTTCGGGGAAAAACCTATCAAAAATCAAATAAATTTATCTGAAAGCAAATTAGTATCAAAAGTGTGTCCGATAGTGCGATTATAAAAAAAGATGTAAGTCAATATTACTATAAATTCATTTTTAAAAAAAATTAATTGTTCAGTATCATTATTATATTATTATGATACTAAACATTATTTTCAAATGAGTTTTTGTTAGTTACGAATTGTAAACTTTGAGGTTAAGTTTAGTATTTGGGTATTATTTTAAAGGCACATGCAACAATTTAGATTGAATTATTTTTATTATTTATTGATGATAAATCTCCACAATTTCAATTGAAATTATTGATACTCAATATTATATGCGTTTTATAGGAGCAAAATTAATACAAAACCGGAACAGTTTGATGCTCTTATTGAGATCATGGAAAAAAATAGAGACTTTGCCAAGGGCTACGTTAAAACTGCTCAAGCAAAAACAAAGAGCAACAACTTGTGGAAACAAATAGAATTGGAGCTAAATTTATTGGGCCCACCTGTAAAGGATGTAGAAGGCTGGAAAAGAGTAAGTATAAATTATAAAAATTGACTTTCAATATTAATTCGTGCCTTTGACACACTTTTTATACTTTTAGGTGTGGGCCACATACAAAGATTCTTTGAAAAAGAAAATACGCAGGAATAAGCAAAGTATTTCGGGCACGGGAGGCGGGCCTAGTAAATATGTCCCGTTGACTCCAAAAGAGGAGAAGTTAGTCCAAATTTTAAATATGGAATTAAGCTTTTCAGGCGTAGATCATGCTAAGTCATTCGGGCCTTCCTCAAATGTGACAGTTTCGAACGGACCATCAATTTCGACATCGCAGACTATTGATGACGATTTTTATACCGATATTCAATATTTAACCGAACATAATACATCTATGGAAAATAATATTTTAATTAATGATGCATCTGCTGTACCGCCACCTGCTAATGCTACGCCAAGAAGTCGGGCAAGGAAAAAATCTGCAGAGAAACAAAATATGACTAACTTATTAGAAAAGCAAATAGCGCAACAAAAAGAATTTCACGTTTCAATTAATGAAAAATTGGGCAGTATTAGGAGGAGTTTAAAAGATCTTCACAAAACAGAACTAAAAAAAATTGAGCTTCAAAAAGAATCAAATAAGATTCAAAAAGATTACCTTAAAATTATAAAAAAACAAAACGATGAAAGTAATAGGCTACAATATGAGAAACTAAAAATTAAAAAACGTATATGTACCATCGAAATAGAAGAAATTAAATTGAACTTAGCGTAGCAGCCCCAAAAATCCAAACAATGAGTTAACATATATGTGATATAAAATGCAACACTTATTGAAATTTTATAAGACTAATTTTTTATTGAATTTATTATTTTTTAGTATTATATAGAGATATAAAATGGAATTTATGAAGTGATATAAAACACGGATACAAAAATGAAATATAAATTATTTGAAAATTACAAAATGTCTCTTATTTGATTACGCATTTCCTTTGCATCGCTAGATAGAGAGTTATTTGAATGCTCAAGATTAATTTGTTCAATTTCTCCATGCATCGAATCATCACAATTGACAAAGTCTTCAAATATTACGTTGTATGCTACACAAATATTGTGCAATGCACAACAAACATTAAGAATTTTAATTGCCTTTGCTGGCGAATAGTGTAGCTCTCTAGCTGCTAATAGGCATCGAAACCGACTTTTTAACAGTCCAAACACTCTTTCAATTATTGATCGTGCTTTGGAGTGGGTATCGTTATATTTCGCTTCTGCACTTCCATCTGGCGCTACACGATATGGTGTTAACAGCCACGGCTCAAGTGGGTATCCCGAATCCCCTAATAGCCAGTTTTGTTCTCCTTTTGAGTGACAATCTTGGAAATAGATCCTTTCTTGGCTTAACGACCACACAAAAGAATCGTGAGACGATCCTCCAAAACGACCATTTACCGATTTAATGGTCATTTTATGATCACATATCTAAAAATAAAGTATAAATTGTTAAAATGCACTTTTACTTTTGATGAAAAATATTACCACCATTGCGTTGATACTATGTTTAAGTTTTCGATTCAAGAATAAGTTTTCATTTTCGTGTGGCCGAATTATTTGTATATGGCTCCCATCTATAGAACCAACTACATTGGGAATTCCATACTTCTGATAGAAATATCTTTTCGCTTCCTTTTTCTCGTTTGGAGTCATCTCTAATTTTATCCATTTAGGACAAATTTTATTTTCAATAGCTTCTGAAACTTCGTTCAAAACCTCCGATATACTCTGTTGGGAAAGACCAATAAATTGTACCGGGCTGTGTAACAATTGAATTTTTATGTGTTAAAGTTTTTATTTGTAAAAAAACATTTTATTTTATAGTTCTATATATACCGCCTAGATCCTCTATCGATATTTATTTAAATCACATAGATTGTATAAGTGAAATAGTTAATATGTCTCATTGTAATGATACTATAGTAGTGTTGGGTGATTTTAATTTAACCAATATTAATTGGTCGGTTGATTCTGAATCATTAGATATATTACCGTCTAATGCTCTGTCTATCAATGACTCGGCGGTAATAGACGCATTATTTAGTTTTAATCTTAAACAAATTAATTTATATTCTAATGATAGTAATTCGTTTCTGGATTTAATTTTTGTTAATAATACGGAATATTTGTCAGTTTATGAATCTTTGACTTCATTTAAGAACAATGATAAATATCATAATTCTCTCGAAATTGAATTTCATGTTAATAACGTTAATGCTAAATGTCATGAATTTTCTGTGGATGATTCGTCTTATGATTTTAAAGCTTGCGATTCCCACGGTATGTCTGAGTTCCTCCGATGCATATGCTGGAATGAGTTATTTCTTAACAATGATATTGATGTAAATGTAAAAACTTTTAATGATTTGCTGTTTCTAGCGTTTGACCGTTTCGTACCTTTGAAAAGGAAACGTAACTACAGTTACCCTCCATGGTTTGATTCGGATTTGATTAATCTCCGTAACCTCACCTCTCTCATACCAAATATCTACAATACATAAAAATGATTGAAGCTAATATTAAACAAAACCCCAAATCATTTTGGAAGTTTGTTAATGACAAGCGCAAAACAACGGGCTTTCCGCCGATTATGAATTATGATGGAGTTCAGCTCTGCACTGTATCAGAAATATGTACAGGTTTTGCAAGCTTCTTTCAATCGGTTTATAAAGACAAAGATAAAGATAATAATAGTCTTCTTGTTGATGACCCTATTGTCAGTAATTGTCAATTTAATATTCCTTGTTTATCTATAACTGAAGATGATATATGTAGTTCCCTTTTGGATTTTAATGACGGATGTGGGCCTGATGGTATTCCCTCGTCAATACTTAAATGTTTTGCATCGTATATTGCAACTCCGTTATGTTTTATTTTTAACCAATCGTTAGTTAACGGTTATTTTCCAACCGCTTGGAAAGTGTCACATATCGTTCCAATTTACAAAAAGGGGGACCGCTCTGATGTATCTAATTATCGTGGAATTTCGATTCTGTCATCGATCCCAAAACTTTTCGAGCTAATTGTGACAAAACATCTGTCATTTCATACAAAAGAAATTATCTCGGATTTTCAGCACGGTTTCACCAGTGGAAAATCTACGACTACCAATCTCTTACAATTTTCTAAATTCGCTATTGAATCACTTGAGTCACAAGCCGCCCAGGTTGATGCGATTTACTTTGATTTTGCTAAAGCCTTTGATTCAATTGACCATAGAATCATTATAAAAAAGCTCTCAGAATTTGGTGTCGCCCCTAATTTTTTAAAATGGATTGGTTCTTATCTGGTGGGAAGAAGACAATATGTTTTATTGAATCAAGTCAAATCTGATTATATATATTGCCATTCTGGGGTTCCGCAGGGATCACATTTGGGCCCAATCATTTTTCTTTTATTTGTGAATGACATTCCGAATATTTTTAAATTTTGTAACTGCTTATTATTTGCCGACGATTTGAAGATTTTCAAACATATTCAATCTTCTAATGACGCAGAAGTATTTCAATCAGAAATTAATTCATTATCTCGTTGGTGCTCTACAAATAAATTGTTGATCAATATTAATAAATGCAACATCATGCCGTTCTATAGAACATCCAATCCGATTGTTTTTAATTATCAGTTGGAAGGTAAGGAACTGTGTAGAGTAACTTCAATTCTTGACTTAGGTGTATTCTTTGATCAGAAATTAACTTTTGCTTTACATCTAGACAAAATAATACTGAAAGCCAATTCTATGTTGGGTTTTATTTTTAGAATGACAAAAGAGTTTGTTGATATTTTTTCATGTGTTAGTTTATATACTTCTCTAGTTAGATCTCACCTGGAATATGCGGCGGTGGTTTGGTATCCTCACCATGAGGTACAGATTAAAAGATTGGAATCAATCCAGAAACGTTTTACCATTTACATTTATAAAAAGCTTGGTTACCTTTCAGATCGTAATCAGCCTATGTGGCGGCAAGTGCGTAATCTTCCAGGGTATGACAGTCGCTGTCTAAGCCTTCGAATTGATACTTTAGCGAAGCGTCGAAAAATTGCGTCGGCAATGTTTGTCGGTGATTCTTTGAACGGTCGTATAAGATGCCCTAATCTTATTTCTGCTTGGAACATTTATGTGCCGGGTAGAAGTTTACGGCAAAGGGAATTTCTATTTATCGAATTTCATAAAACTAATTATGGCTATAACGAACCGACGGCTTCAATGGCCAGAATTTTTAATGATTATTATCATTTGTTTCATTTTGAAAAATCGAGAAATTGTTTTCGGTACGAATTGCGTAGTTGCAATTTTTGATTTTATAATATTTTTTGGCATATATTCCGTGTTATACAAATTTTAATTATTATATTATACTATGTAGTTACTATTCATTAAGTTGTTTTTTTAACTGTAGAATAGATTTTGTAAATAAATAAATAAATAAATAAATAAAAAGGTCTTCCCCCACACTCAATTGATATCCACCCTGAGCGTAGAAGCGGAGGGCTGCGGCCAGCTTTATCATTGGTGGAATGGCAGTTGACCTACGCATTGGTCTTAACTCATCTTTTATTTCATCTAGTACATAAGAAAAAGATTCTTTTGATAGACGGAATAGTTTTAAGAACCTGAAAACGTAAATTGATTTATTAATTATAATTATAAACAATACTGTATATCAATAAAAATACATACGTGTTTGATGAAATTTCAAGAGTATTAGATTTATCTCTTAATCTCTTTCTTTGAATAGCCATCGATACCTCATTTTCACTATCATCATCACTACTGCATAAATAAATTGCAATAGAATCCATTTCACAAACTCTTTATTTTTGAAATTAACTAAACTTTTTCTTTATTCTCAAAAACAATTTGACATTACAATTCAGATTGAAATATGGCAATATTTTAATTCGATCTGAAAAGTTTACATAGTACCGATTCATATTCAGATCAGATTTAACTTTCAGATCGGATTTACTTTCAGATCGGAATACACGGTAGACCCCAGATAAAACAAGCATATTCTGATTTTAATCCAGTTCACTGATATGTTGCGTTTTAAATTCAATTCGGTTGTTGGCAAAACGGCCACTGCAAATAAGTCAAAAGAATGATGGTTTATGTGTATTAATTATTGAAATTTTCAGAAAATATAATTGGCGCATTCATTTTTAATTTTTATCGTGTTCTTTATGCAAAGAAATTGTACACATATATTTTAAGCGTTTTAATCTTCAGTTGTCTTATTATTCGGCATTGAAGGTTTTGCGTTTCAAGTTTTTTTTTAGTTCTAATAGTCACGAATAACAACTGGAGATGCCTACTAAATCTCGCATTGCAAAATATTGCATTACATAATATTGATTTAAAAAAAAAAATCGCAAACAAAGTCTCGCATTATAAAATGTCGCATTTACAAAATCTCGCAACACAAAATCTTCCAATATAGGATCTTGCGTATCTAGTAAAATAGTTTGCAACATAATTCTTAGAGATCGGTAATTAGGTTAAATGCACAAAATTTATTAAAAACGATGTTGCAACTATTTCAGTATAATACATTATGTATGTATGAAATAAAGAACATAACATAATTTCACTTAGTTGAATTTAGGGTATTAGAAATTTGCATTGCTAATTTTACTTATAATAATCTAGAACGAATTTAGCAATTCGCAAGTCTAAAAATATAATAACTAGACCGGTTTTACCAAGAAAATTTTAATTTCAAATTTAATTTATTTTTCGACATTTCTGTAATATATTTCCTCGATATATTCATGTAATGTAATAATTACAGGTTTTTAATTTAACCAAACATGCTGGTCGAACTAGGCCGTATCCATCCACAAAGGTATATTCACTGGCAAGAGTATGAACCGCCTTCTAAATGGTGGTATATTTATTTAGCTGAAACTTCTACTCTAACGGACCAACGGCCAAACCACATTTATAGGGGTTGGCCAACATTATCTCTCATTATAAAATCTATTTTGCAAAGCCTTTTTCACAAAATCTCGCAATATAAAATTCTTGCATTACAAAATGTCGCACTACAAAATCTCGCATTACAAAATCTCGCATAAACTTTTTCTCGTAAATATATTATGAAATCGAGTGATTCCATTTACTTAGATAAAACTCCTAATTGATTAAGTTAGTATTTCTTAGGCCATTCTAAAATAGTGTTAGCTGAAAAAATATCGGTTTTAGAACAGTAACCAGATCTATAGCACGTGACCACTAAAACTAAAAAAATTAAAATGGAAAAGCAGTTCCACCTTCAATGCCCTATAACAGAATAACCGAAGTCCAGTCCACCAGAGTTCACCGATCTCAAATTGCACAAAAATTATAAAAACACAATAAAACATCGAAACACAATATAATTTTTCACTTTCCAAACATTTTCAGAAACGATCTAATTTTTTTTGTACGGCTCGACTGTTTTACAAAAAATGTAGATTTAATGATGTACATATTTATTTGTTTCAAACAACAAAAAAAATATCTATTTTGTTTTGTAAATACATACATACAATAAAATTAATAAATATAAAATCTGTGAGTAAGAAGAGTAAAATAATAGTATGTAATTGCATTGAGCAAGAAGGGTAAAACAACAATTATATTGGATAGACCAAAAAATGGTTTAGCAAACCAAATATTGATTTTCCGTTTTTACTACATATAAAAAATAAACTGCCATCTAGTAACAGTTTAAAGAACTAAACAAAAAGAGATGAGGTGAAATTTTATCTTAGACGCAATTGTCATTAATAATCAAAATAAACGATTTTACTGTTTTTTTGCAAATTTTTCGATTAATAATTAAAAATTGGAAAAATCCACCGTGAATAAATTCAGTTTTATCTCTTGCGCATTTTGATATAAAAAAATCTTAATTTATTCGGCTGGTGTTTGAGAAAAGGTACATTTTCGTTGCCTAATTTGGCCAAAACTGATCATAATTAAAATAAAATAGCAGGAAAACTAAGCGGAAAATTCGGAAAAGCCACCGTGATTAACTAGATAAAACTAGATAGGGTCAGTAATTCTCTAGAAAAGGTACACTTTCTTCAGGCATTTTTTGCATTTTTCGTGTATTGGGCCCTTAAGGGGGAAAATTTTAAACTTAAAATATGTATTTATGCTAAATACACTACATATTCGCGCTTTATGAATTTATTTTATTTCGGTTTACTTAGAATAAAATTAATTTAAAGTTTATCGAGTTCTAGTGCAGTTCTCATGAAAAACACGGCTATGATCTATGAACTATTCTGGGCAAGGGCAATTCATTTGGTATTTTAGTCCTTTTAGACTTTTCTAAACCTTTTGATTGTGTTAACCATATCCACTTGCTTCAGAAGTTACATTTGTATTATAAATTTTCGAATTCTGCTGTTATGTTGCTTCATTCTTATTTGAGCAACCGCAACATTTCGTACGCATGGAGAAGCTCAATCTAGTATTCGAGGAGTATTTGCTGGGGGCCTCAGGGTTCTATATTGGGGCCTTTGCTTTTCTCCATTTATATTAATGATCTGCTTTGGCATATTCGGAATTGTCGATTTCATCTTTATGCTGATGATTTGCAATTGTTATTGGTGGCGACTTTTCAGAGATGTTGATCTTAAAAATGTTTCCTTATGGGCCAAGAATAATTCACTTGCTATTAATCCCACTAAAAGTAAAGCATTATTGCTTTCTAGAAATATTTCTCATAATATTGCACCTCTGATTTATTTAGACAATGATATTATCTCATTTGTGCCTACAGTTAATAACTTAGGACTAATATTTAACCCAAAACTCACTTGGATTGATCATATAAAATCCCTATGCCAGCGTGTTAATTATAGTTTATACTCGCTTAGGTTAATAAAAAAGTTTTGTCCAGTGAATTTACGCATATATCTTGTTAAAAGTCTGATTATACCAATTTTCACCTATTGTGATGTAATATTTAATAACTGTGATAGTACTTCAAGGCGTTTACTTGAGGTTACGTTTAATAACTGCATCCGGTATGTTTTACGACCTTAGGAAGTTTGACTATGTCTCTGAATTTAAGGTTTCTATTATTGGATGTGACTTGTTTGAATTTTATTGTTATAGAACTGCGGTTTTTGTTTTCCGTATTATTAAATCGAGAAATTAGAAACCTCCTGTTTGGTGAACATGATTGTCATTTGGAACAGCCTACCACTGGAACTAAAAAATATTGGTTCTTTGAATATTTTTAAAGCATTAATGTTAAAATTGGTAAAAGATAATCAAAATGTTTGATTGATTGGAGTGTAAATAGTATGTAAATAATGTATATATGTTTATGTATATATTATGTTTGTATATTATTTCTTTGTTATATTCTAAATATTAATTGTACATTTTGTGTGTTATTCTTTACTTTGATTATTGTAAATATTCATGTTGTACAAAAACATTATGGTTTAAACAGCATTGGCTAATGGATAAATAAATAAATAAAACTCAAATTGTTTTTTAATAGTGCACGCACTTTAGCAAATTACAAATTTTTAAGCTTGCGGAATTTCTTCTTCTAATAGAGATGGCACTAACAAAATTCTACAGGTCCACATATTTTTAACAACCTAATTTACAAATTCGGGTTAAATGTATATTGATGTCTTGCGATACACTTCACTTTTTTGACAGTATTTTAAAAATAAATTCCAGTTATTAAAAACAATTTCTTTTTAGTAAGCCTTTCTTTATTCGTGAATAAGATAATTTATTAAAACAATTCACATTTCTCCTTATTTGATCATTTAGGACAATGCCATTACATAAATAGTAGTCACGTCGGCATTTTTAAGTCAAGTCCTAATAACAAATTTGGGATTTTGCTTATTCTGCTTACTCCACGAGTATAGCAGAATGATATCAAGTAATTTAAAAAATAAAGAGATTTAACATTATGGGCTCCTGTTTACTTTATGATTTCATGCTATTCAGGGTCGAGAATATGAGTGGTGATGTGTTGATGATGATGTGGTATCTGGGATACGTAATTGCGTAGCCTCGCAGCCTCCGAGGACTGCTATATTTTACCACAGTAGAGCCTCCTGGCACTTATTTTGGCATTGCTTTTCTGAGCTCTTTATAATAGTCCCAATCCTCTTGTTTTCTTGGTTTTTCTAAGAAGCCTTTTGAATTTGTGACGAGAGCTTTGGAGCTGTTTCGACAACAAAGGTGACCTTTGCTTATCCAAAGCTCTACTTAGAGGAGATGCTCTCAACATAGCTACATGAAAACATCTGATAGATAGCTTGTCTACTAAGTCATCTAGCCCCTGTGTAGATACAGGAGGGTTTGGAACCGGCAATGAATTACCTAGAATCCTAGTTGGTTTTCCTCCTGCTTCTAAACATAGCCCTATTTGTGGCTAATGTATCAAGTTCATACTGAAGATAGCAGTAATCAAAAAAGGAATGGTTATCAGATGTTTTCCAATTCACCAAACTATGCTTAATAAAACCTGAGACAAGCGTGATATCTAGCACCTATTGTCGGTTTCTAGTTATAAAAGTGGGTTTACACCTAAAATTACATATTTGAAGATTAGTAAAAATAGTATTTGAAATTGTCTGTTTTAATTCTTTTTATTTTTATTTATTTTTTCAGCTTTTTATAGACAATGTTTTATTTAAAATATTAACAATTTATAACATACATAGTTCTAATTTTTGTTGTTCCTGATATTTCGACTTGTTAGTCATAATCATAGGAAATAAACAATTTACAAATTGTCTAAAACTTTTTCATATAAAATCTCTTCATTTGCTTAATTTAAGTTTAAGTCTTTTTACGACTTTTAAAAAAGAAAAATTTATATAAAAACAATTAGACCAATTTCTTTTGATCCTATGATTATGACTATGATTTCCTATGATTATGACCAACAATTCGAAATATCAGGAACAAAAAAAATTTTAACTATGTATGTTATAAATTGTTAATATTTTAAATAAAACATTGTCTATAAAAAGCTGAAGATTAGTACGCACTAAGAATAAAATCAAGGAGTAATTCAGCTCTCTCGTTTGTACCCGTACTTTCCCATTTCCCACTTTCCCAATTTTTCCGTTTTTGAGCATCCCTAAAACATCTCAAAGAATTGCAGGTAGTATGTCATCACCTTCATTTGGTAGATAGGCTGAAACAAGCAAGAGAATTAAACTACCAATCTCAATGTCAGCCGCCACTACATCTGAGTTGCTGTAATCAGCATAACCAAGTTTAGGTTAGTTTTAGCTAGAATGCACGAACGAATCTTAGCTTTCTTCTTGGCAAATCATCATCAGCTTCAATTCTAAGCAGCAGAGCAGCCGAGGCTGATTTGCAGTGGTGTAAATTGATCGGAAACAGGCTCAACATCAATCTACAACCGTCGTGTTGGACTCTCCACCGAAAGGCGAGTCTGACACCAAGTCCTCCTGGAGTCCACGTAGTGTCCCCAAGCACAGTACACATATATATAGGGTAATATATTGCGCAGGATGTCAAAAAATTACAACAACAACAATGGCGGAGATTGTAACTGAAATGTGTATGAACTATTTAAACAATGATACATTGTGAATTATTTTGAATTAAAGTCAGTAGAATTTTTCACACAATTTTAATTATAATTCACTCAATACTCAAAATTATTACGCAAAAACTAGCAAACACGATTTATTTGGTCACAATGTCCGCCATATTAAAATATTTTTAACATAGCTGCGCAAGAAAGAACGAAAATGAAACATCGGAGTATATTACCTTTATTATGTGTACTGTGTCCCCAAGGATCTGAACATCTCGGAATTTGGTACTCGAGGACCAGTTTTGCTAGAAGTTTTGCCCTCTCCCAAACACTTAGAGGAACGAGCTTTACGCGAGCCAATGTCCTTCTTAATTACTCCTGTTTGTGAACCAGATCTATCGGTCAAAGATCCCATCCCCCAGTAGTTGTTATAATAGAGGTAATAGCAATATTTTTGCTTATGTTCCGATTCATATCTTATTTTAAGGGCGGGGCTTAGAAGCCCTCCAGCCGAAGTTTCGTTACAGGGTTATTATTTCAGGTTTTTTATATTTATCCAATTCAAATAAAATTTTCAGTCATATCGTTTTGCCAGATTTTAATAATTGCCTAATCATTGCCAGTAGGTTTCTGTTTGTTTTCCCAAACGGCTGGCGAAGAACGTATTTGTTTCGGAAACCTATACCCATTTCCGTGTCGCACAAGGTTATCCATGAAATTTTCTCTAAAATATCTGCAGCACAGATATCTGTTGTTGCTTTTATTTTACATAAACAAAAATTCACTGTAGCATGGCACTATTTTTCTAATTTTTGTTGTGGCATGATCAGAACTCGGGTTGGCATACATAATCGTCTGTCATGCCGCCTTACTTCAGATTTGACACGGTTGGCATATGATATTTTTAAATCGCTTGAATAATGAAAATAATTACCAGCAAAAATTTTAGGGAAGCATAACTCATCGAATTGTGATCTGGAATGCCGCGAAACTGGCTTTTTCGACCTGGTTCTATCACTTGGGCACTGTCATTAACCATGATTCTATTACAATCAACGACCAGAACATCATCGCTTTTCGTTGATCTCAAAGGTGGGGAGAGCTTATGCTTCAGAACAATGCATTTCATTTGTAATTGTATCTGTCCCTTGAGTTACTACCTCGTCAATTGCATCATGATCATTAATTATAAAATTTAGAATATCATTATACCTGATGATGATGATCAAAACAGATGAAACACTGAAAAAGAACAAAACAAAGAAAATCATCGAAAACACAAACAAAACAAAACAAAACAATAATTTATCTTATAAATAATACTTATCTGTAGTGATGTACGCTCCGGGCTGGATACTCGATTTCTGACAACACCCCGTTTTCCTTGGTGTTTAACGTTTATATGGCTGCTTTCTTGTTAGGCGGCAATAAAAGCCCCCGTTGTGTACGCCGAATATGTACAGGCTGAATTTCGTCAATGGCGGAATCACCCTCTCTAACTTTTATCATATACTGGACTAGGCGTGGCCGTCATATATTCGTTTATTTTTTTTTTTTTTTGTTCGTTGGTCACTTCCCGACTCTGTGTTACCGTACTTGTTTTACGATTCGAATTTTATTTGTTTTATGATTATACGACGCAAGTGGGATAAAAAAAAATAAACCAAAAAAAAAAATAAAATACAACTTCACAAAATGTCAACTCAATTGTCTGTCAACTTTTTATACTTTTTTTTAGCACTATAAATATTAGTTAATTTGATCAAGGATATACGATTTGATCAAGAATAATTTACTCGATTTTTTTTATATTATCTTTTTATAATTTTCTCACCAATCTATGTTTCTCAATATTTTGAGTGGTGGTTTCCTTAAGGTTTTTTTTTCTGTTTACGACTGCTCGTCACCAAATCTGTGTCCAAAAAGAAAGTTTTTTTTTTGTTTGACATTTTCTGTTTGCCAAATAGAAAAATATAGGTTTGTCTCTTTTTTCCCGGTATTCATTTGTCACTACACAGTCGCCATCTGCAGTAAATACCTACACTAACCAAATAAAAAGGTAGATTGACCGGTTCATTCAAGAATCAAACCAACTACTATTAGGGTCACTTTACAAAAAAAAAATTACGCGCCCTAATAGCAATCCATCTACCTAAACGTGCACGATCGCATCGTTACAAGCTTTTGGAATCTGTGATAATTAAAATATTGTTGTTTTTCAAAATTAATGATAATGTTATTGCAATTTTTATGGCTATGGTTTCTGTGTTTTTAATGTCAGTGAAGATCCTCCACAAAAACTCCTCCTAGGCCGGTGCCCAATGATGTTACACGTAGGGAAAATTCCCTACATGTAGGGAAATTCTCGCTTGAATTGCGTGTGTAGGGAAAAAAAGACAGATTTTTAATAATTAAGCAAAATGTATGGAACTGTAGGGAATTTCTAAAATGTTTTAAATTATTTTGAAAAAATGTTTGATTATCGAATTTTTTCGTTACTTTCGTTATGGTAACAGGGCGGTCTTGTTAATTTACTACATAATAGATCATGTTGCCGTTATTTTTTGTTTGTTAGTTTTTTCTTGTGATTTTAACTTTTGATTTTGAGAGCGATGTAAGTGATTGCCCATTAAAAACGTCGATCGTCGATGAAAAATCGACATTGTTTTAGCTTTATTTAGTTTTAATATGGTTTACTAAGTATTAATAAATAAGCCATTTACATAAATTTCATTGAAATTTAATCATTTTTAAAGTTTTTACTAATTGTTTTAGTGTTAAAGTAAAAAAATTATCGCTCTCACGCACGATTTTGTTCATTTTATCCTTGCGGTTGTCGATTGGAAAGCCACTAATGTCTACAGAGTACGGTTTGAATCTTGGAATTTATATATGAAAATTTGTAGGGAAAACCGTAGGGAATTTGTAAGTGGGACGTAGGGAAAAGTAGGGAAATTTCTCTTTGTCTGTAGGGATTTCAATTTTAGAAGTGTAACATCACTGCCGGTGCCTCTGTGCCCCTTATAGAACCATCCGTAAAGATCTTTGCAAAATTATTGTAATTATTTAGTTCCTGCATAGATAATGAATATTGAACGGAGAGATTAGATAAGTTTTTATTAGGAAGTCCTTTGATTTCGGATAGAATGCTGAAATTTTCGGGGGAGGTTTTTTTTTCTTATGAAACGGGATAATTTTAGCAAGGAATCGGTGATCCATATATAAATTGTTAAGGTGTGGTATAGATCTATTGTGAACAATATCTCTTCCAACCTTTGTGTCGGGGAATAAATTTTTCGAAATGTATTTTAATGTTTTTTTATGATATCTAAATCTGAGGAGGTTTCCAAAGATTCGGACAGAATGGTCGGAATCGGAGTAGTTCTAATGAGTCCAAGGCATGTTCTAATACAGGTATTTTTTATTGATTGACATATTTTGATGTCTTTTTTAAACTTAGTATCTGTCAAGACATAGGAGTAGTCCAATTTTGATTTGATTAATGCCTTGTATATATTGATCATTGTTTCTGAGTTTACGCCTCCATTGAAGTGAGTGAGTGTTTTGAGTAGATTTATTGAGTTTGTGATATTAGCTTTCAGGTTTGTATAATGTTTAGTTAGAGAGAGTCTGTTAGAAAATGTGGTTCCAAGAATTTTAGTGGTTTTATATTCGATTAAATTTGAATTATTGATTGAGATGTGAATTGAATTGGAGTTGTTTCTGTTGGTGAAAAGCCTTAGAAAATGTGATTTTTCTGTATTGATTTGTAGGTTTAACTGTTGAAGTTTAACTGATAGAGATTGAAGTGTGGAGTTTGCCCAGATCTGTAGTTCTTCATGATTATTTGCATAACTGACAACACAAATGTCATCTGCATATTGAAAGATTTTGCAGTTGTTATTGATATTGTTATGTAAAGAAGTGGTGTAAATGTTGAATAAGGTGGGACTCAAACCGCTACCCTGTGGAATACCTTTATTTGTGTAATGAGAGAGAGAGAGAGAGCTGTTGTTAGGTAAAACTATTTTTCTGTTGGTAAGGAACTGATGTATTCAATTGGTAATGTCTTGAGGGAAATTAAAATTTCTCATGATGTTTAGTAAAATCTTTTTATCAACATTATCGAAAGCCCTGGAGATGTCCAAATTAACTAAGATAATTTTTTTATTTTGTTTTTTGATGTTTAGAATAAAATTGAACATTTCCACGAAATAATCGGTAATGGATTTATTTCTCCTGAAGCCAAAGTTGTTATAATTGATAATGGGCGCTTTCAGAGCACCAAACAGTTGGCAACATGTTGAGTAAAATCACGGCCAACGCTATGAAATTTAAGATCTTTGTTAGTAATTCAAATCAAATTAACAATGATTTCACTAAACATGATGCCAACAGTTTGCGGATCTGAAAGCGCCTAATGTTATTGAGGTTAATGTGAGTATTAATTTTTTCTAAGATTAATTTGTTGAAGATTTTAGAGAAAACCGGTAATAGACAGATGGGTCGGTAGTTTGAATGAATTCTATCGTCTTTGCCTTTTTTGAGGATTGCAATTGTTTTTGAAATTTTCCAGTTTTCCGGGTAGATTTGGTTTTTCCATATATCGTTAAAGTATGATGTAATGTGTGTTGTGATGTTATCGTCTTTTTGGATTAGATGTTTTAGT
Source organism: Tipula helvola (assembly GCA_963556165.1). Taxonomy (NCBI): domain Eukaryota; kingdom Metazoa; phylum Arthropoda; class Insecta; order Diptera; family Tipulidae; genus Tipula; species Tipula helvola. The sequence goes on along the minus strand of OY744481.1, from coordinate 242,680,810 downwards.
AGCTTGTAAGATATGTTATCGTAACCTGCAGATGTTTTATTGGCGTTAATGATTACGTCACGTACTTCTGAGGCTTTTAAATTAATTGTATTTGAACTGTTAGTGAGATGTGGAATGAGAGATTCAAGAGAACTGGGAAAGTTAAAATTTAGGAAATCCGTAGCAATAGTGGAGTTTTCTAATACGTTGAAATAGTCGTGTTTTTTATTCTTGATTTTATTTATATTGTTCCAGAGTTCGCCATTATTGATTTTATGATTAATGCTTGTGAGAAAAACATTCCAAGAAATCCTTTTCTCCCTTCTGATAGTGATTTTGAGTTTCTGGGTCGCTTTTTTTAGTTCCAATGCTGCATACAGATTTTTAACAGTGTTGTATATTTTTTGTTTATTTTTCTTGATACACCAGAGCTTCTGAATATGGCTATTCCACCATGGTTTTGGTTTAAAATTTTTATTAAGTTTTTTAACCGAAGTGTTGAATTCTATACGATTTTTGATGTAAGCTTCTATGTTATCGAAATTTTGTACATTTGATAAATCAGAGCTGGTCAGTACATTGCTCCAATTTGTTATATTTTTAATGGAAACAAAACATGAATTGAATTCCATTATTATTGGGAGGTGATCACTGCCTAGGTTCGTTTGGTCAACTTTCCATGTAATTTTGTTTATTAAATCTGAGATGCATAGGGAGATGTCTATTGCTGATGATTTATGTCTGTATAAGTCCAGTCTAGTATGTGTGCCATCGTTAAGCAAGAAAATATTGTTAGAAGAAATTAAATCAGCGATTTTATCACCAATTTTGTTGTGTGTAGGTGCAATCGAGTAATCCCAGAGACTATTATGGATGTTTAGGTCGCCCGCTATTAAGGTATTAACCGTACTGTTGAGTAAAATATGATCAAATTCGTTAATTAACAATGAGGAGTCGTTTGATTGAACTGTTATAAAATGAAATGAGGTTTAAATCTGTGTTTTTGAACTTTATATTAACTTTGAGAACTTCTAAATGTGCAAAATTGTATGAAAGATTTAAGACTCTGTAAGGGAATTTTTTGTTGATTAAAAAACCGACACCCCCGTATCCGTCAATTCTATCTTTTCTTAAAAAATTAAAATTATTGAATTTGACGTCAGATCCTGGATTCGTCCAGGTCTCTGATAGTAAGGCTATATCTACTTTGTTCGATAGTAAATAATGTTGTAGAAGGTCTTTGTTACTATTTATGCTTCTGATGTTTATTTGTAAGATTTTGATTGAATTCATATGAGATAAAAAGGAAAAGGAAAATTATTGCTGTGAAAAATTCGATAGTTTTATTTTAAGTGAATCAATGATACCATTATTTGAGCTGTTGTCGTTTAAAACAATTGCGGAAATGTCTTTGAGAATGGAGTCTGTTTCAGTCAATTGCGCTCTAAGTTCTTCTAGTAATGTGTTGAGGATTTCGATTTTTTTTAGATTTTTGTCCGGAAGATTGTTGTTAGTCCATGCTTGATTTTTGTTGTTAAGTGTGGTATTAAAGTCTGAGCTATTAGGCTTACTTCTAGTACCGAAAAGTTGAGCTCTAGATTCAGCATAACTGGCTTTGTTTATGATCATGTATTGTCTGATCTGCTTCTGTCTTGATTTTTCATTACACTTGTAGTAATTAGTCGTATGACCGATTCCACAAAAATTTGCAAGCTTTTATCTCATAACATTCATGATCATCACTTTTTATTTTAGCGCACGTTAAACATTTCGATAATTTTGATTCACGGTATTTTAAGGTGTGGTCGTAATTTAGGCATTTTTTGCAAAAAAAAGGATTTGGGATAGAGTATTTGACTTTGAGCAAGATATGTATTGTCGTAAAGGGAAACATTATAAGGGATAGTTCCCGAGTCGAAAGTGATTTTAACCAATTCCATATCTACTAATTTTTCTGCTTTGAAATCCCATTTTTTCATTCTTTCAACTTTAAGAATGGAATGCTAGCGTTTAGGTTGTTTTTAATATCTGTTTCTGTGAGATATAAAGGGACATCTCTAATAACGCCTATTGAAGTTGTAAATTTTTTGGTATGAAAGGGATATAATTGTCAAATTTTTTGAATGATTCTGATTTCACTACTTTATTTGCGCCTTCAAAATTATCGAAAGTAATTTTGGCAGTGTTTTTACCGACACCCTCAACTTTTTTAATATTTTTAAAATTGTTAAATTTGATTGCTTTGGCGAGATGAATTAAATTTATTTTTTCTTTTTTGATAAAAACCGAAAAAGGCCCTGAGTCGAATTTATTATAGAGAATATTTGGAATAAGAATCTTATTGTTCGTATCTGATTTGTTTGGTAACGCTACGGAATTTTCCATATTGTTAATTGGAATCGTTGTATTATTTACGATATTCAAATTAGAATCCGAAATAGATGCTATCGAATTTTCTTGGGTGTACATTTTGATTTCTGCACTTTTGCTTATTTTATGTTTTAAATTATTTTTGCTAGGAAATTGTGTTTTATTCACGATGTTTTCACTTGAATAAACAGTTTAGGTTTTTTATGTGCCATACCGTCTGTGTCTGAATCATAAGATTCATCCGCAGAGGTATAATTTGTAATAGGAACAAAGTGCGTAGCACTTTGCCCCTTTTCTATTGTAGAAGACAGAAGCGAAATTTTGTGAAAATGTGTACTATAAAGAACTTACCAGATAGATTTAATAAAATAAACAAGAAGAAAAATAGAAAACTTTAGAAACATCTGATTATATATTAAATATTAAAAATTAGTTTGCACCGAAAAATTAATTTTCACCGATAACTTATTTCTCACAAAAACACTACATAACACGAGAGAGGTTCACTTGAGAATGAACCATTTTTTTAATTTTGACATTATATGTTGACGTGCAATAGTACCAACTTATGTAATTAAACTTATTATGGCAAAAGTACCAACTTGATTATAGCCTTTAGTAACTATTTTAAGTGTTAGATGGCGATATAATGTAGAACAATTAAAAATTTTGTATACCAGTTTTTTTGTATATAAAGACACACTAAAATATTCTAGAAACCCTCTTTTGTGAATAAAAATTTTACGAACATATTCAAAAATAAAATACATCATATTTTGTATACAGTGAATAAACAAGTGGTCAAAAAACAAAGCAAACCGTGAATTTTATTTTTTACATACCGGAATAACTTGGATTCGAGAAAGCCGCTTCGATAATTATTGACCCTGAACTCAAATTGGACACGAGATACACCACAAGCAATTTTTTGGACCTGTACCTTCAATTTGGACAAACAATAAAACACCGATTTCATTACGAGCAAAGCTTTTCAACCGGACACGAGATATTTTAAACAACCAGTATAATGGAAGAAAATGAATAAAAAAAAAAATGTACTTATAAGAGAGACCTTTTCCATAAAAGGTACTACATTTAAGCAAAAGCTTTCTCTTATTTCGAAGTGAATAATAACTACCTTATGCTTACAAGTACTTACTGGAAAAAATTTAAGTAATACCTTTAAGTCTTTACTTATTGTTGAGGAAGTACTTCTGATGGGTTAGCCCCTTAATCTTGCATTACAAAATCTTGCATTACAAAATCTTGCATTACAAAATCTTGCAACTACAAAATCTTGCATTTCAAAATCTTGCATTACAAAATCTTGCATTACAAGATCTTGCATTACAAAATCTTGCATAACAATTTCCCTTACATTTATAGAATCGCGCGCGCGATTCTATAAATCTCCCGTCGAAACGCAAAACCTAGTAACTGCGACTTACTAGATTTTGTGATTATTCGTTTTATTAAACCGGAATAAAATTATGTTTCTAACGCTCTGAGAATTATTGCTCTACGATCATTATTGACAACTTTATTCAAAAAACAAACACCTGGTTACTTTACTCAAAATATCTACATATTTACAAAAATAGTTCCACACAGAACCTAGCAACTATGTATTTTTTTAATTTATTTGATCATAAAAAATGAAAGAGATAGCTATATTTATCCAATTGATGGTTATTCTTCGTGTCTATGTTCTTTTCGTATTTAGTCGTGTGTTAACTGTCATTAGTTGCAGTTTGTCATTAAAATGCAGTCGCGTGGAAAAATAATGGTTAAGCTGGCCCAAAAACTGTACGTAGATATTAATATATTTTTTACAGAAACTAGTAATTTTTAAATGATACTAGATTATGTGAGAAAACTTAGAGTGGATTGTGCACAAAACATAGTATCTTTTAAAAATTACTAGGTTATGTTGTAATATGATGATTAGTGTTTTCATTTTATAGTTAGACGATTTCATACAATACATAGTAATTTTTCAAAAGTTACTATGTTTTGTTGGAAATTGTCGTTTTTTATTCGAACGAAAATAATGATCATTGGTAAAGATCCAAATTTGGCTTCTCGGTAAACTCAACTTTATTCTATCAACAAAAGAAAACATTATAATATTCGATTTACGGTCAAATTTGGGAAATACTGTAGCCAGTTTGTTTGACCCTGTCTCTCCCATTCAAAATTGTAATCTTATTAAAATGTTTTTAGGCTTCGTGCAGGAAACGCAGCAGGGCATTTAGAAGCAGCAAACACGTCGGAAGATTTTTCATCTGACGACTCTTTGGCGGATATCACGTATTGTCCCAATAAAAATTGCATGGATGATTCCACAGAATATGAAGAATCGACAAGTGATGATGCCATTCATAAACCACCGCCTGTCAAAAACGTTAAAACACCACCGCCATTCGTAAATCATAACGATCCACCACCTCCGGTACCATTGGAAAGCCACATTGAAACACCTTCACCAGTCGCGGTCCACCAAGCTAAAAAGAAAAAATCAGCTGATGCCGCACTAAAGCTATTAAATGAATGTAGTTGCAAAAAAAAATGTGGGCTGACATTTCAGAATTTTCGACGGCAAGCTATATTTGACCAGTTCAGTAAAATGAACTTTGCCCAGCGTCAGTTGTTTTATGAGGCATTTATTTTACAAAATAAAAAACATTACCACTCGTCATCCACAAAACGTAAGTACACCTACGTATACCATCTTCCACTCAACGCACAAAATTCGTCGAAACAAATTGTGTGTAAGACTATGTTCCTTCACACCATCGGTAGGAAAACTGATGGATTAATGACAGAAATTTTTAAACGAAGAAATGTAAATTCAGGATTGGTGCCATTAACTGACCATCGTGGTGATGTGGTAAACAGAATTAAGGTAGAAAAATCAACTTTAATTCACAATCAAATTCGGGACCACATTTTATCATTTCATCCACAAGTCTCACATTATAAGTTGGAGCACGCACCGAATCGTAGATATCTGTCATCGGAAATAACAGTCAAATTTATGTGGAATGATTTTATTACCAAATTTGGAAATACTGCTTCTTACTTAACATATTCAAAAATTTTCAAAAAGGAAAACATCGGTTTTGATAAGCCAATACAGGACGAATGCCCTGTGCGTGCTGAACACAAACAACACCAAAAGGAGTTGAAAGATGTAGAAGCAGCTAGATGTTCACATGATATACCACCGATTCCGATAATGACTTCTGCATTAGCCAATCATTCTGATGACTGTGTGATTTGCCATCAATTTGTTAACCATAAATTAAATTACATACAAGCACGAAAATATTACAAAATCGACAAGACATATGAGTGGCCCCAACCCGTTAATTTATTTACAGTGGATATGCAAAAGGTAATCATTATACCGAAAATGAAATCGAAGAACTCCTATTTTGTTAGTCGCTTAGTAGTGTTCAACGAAATGTTTGCGCCACTTCATCAACACGATCAATCTAATCTGTGTGTCCTTTGGCATGAAGCCATAACGGGTCGGTCTGCTTCAGATGTTGCGTCTTCTTTCTTAAATATTATTCAACAATCGAGATGAGATATATCGAAATTTATTTTTTGGGCTGACAACTGTTCCGCCCAAAATAAAAATTGGATTCTCTATTCGGTATTGCTGACAGTGGTAAATCAAAATTGGAGCCCAGAAACTATCACAATAAAATATTTTGAGCCAGGGCATTCCTACTTGAGATCGGATTCGGTACATGGCAATATCGGCATAAAGTGGAAAAACACACAAGAAGTGTTAGATATGGATGACTTGGTGGATTTAATAAAAAAGGCTGACGGAAAAAACGTTTGCCGACTTCTTACCGAAACCGACTTTTACAACTTTAAAAACATCTGCCAAAAAAGGACACAAAAAAATGAACTACCTTTTTTAAAGGACATAAAAGTGGTCGAGTTCCGGCGAGGATCAAAAAATTTATTTTATAAATATAAACATGAATGTGAAACTTTTCATGTATTTGATCATATTACAAAACTAAAAGAGGTTAAACTTCCTGATAAAAGAACGGAACCAACTGGAATGAATGCAACGAAAATGAAAAAAATTTCAGATCAACTGTTACCTCAAATGCCAGTCCGGAAAAGAATTTTTTGGGAAGAGTTAAAAACGAATGAAAATGCGCGTGATTTATGCAATTTTTACGAGTAATTGTTTATGTTCCTTTACTTTAATTTTTATAATAATATGTAAGTAGCAGAGTAGCTATTCTTTTTCTCTTTTTATGTTACATTAGTTACTTAAGTGATCAATTTTGTATTTTTATTTTCTATTTTAAGTTAAATGTGATGAATATTTTATTATTTCTTTAAAAAAAATGTGATGAATTTTTTGTTCTTATTTCATAATGATACATGAATGTGATTATAATTATCTTATACAATTTTTTATAAAATTATATTATAAGTGGCTACAACGAATTAATAAAATGGCCTGTAATTTTTCGTTCAAAATTTTTATTTTATTTCACGGAGATGCTAATCGAATGTTCACTAGTGATTTACATGGAAAAATATTTCAATATTCTACAGAACCAAGCAAGTCAGAGTTACTATGATTTGATTCGAATTTCTTAATTTTTTTCTATGGAAAATTTTCACCCTATTTTAGACAGAACAAAGTAACTTGAAAGTTACTAGGTGTTGTGTGAAATTGATATAAATTTCTGTATGGAAAATTGTTTTCATAGACTTTAACCACATATAATTTTTCTATTAGTAGGTTTTATGGAAAATAAATGATAACATTTGAAAATAAAATGTTTTTTAAATAAGAATACAAAAAATGTATGTAAAAAATTTAATATTACACCCGGGAAAGATATGAAATGCAAAACCTTAATTTCCCTCAAACTTGTAAAAACGAGTTGCTAGGTTTTGTGAGATAGGGGGAGAAATGTACGGGAAATTGTTTTGCAAGATAACAAATCGCATTGGCAAAAATTACTGTATAATGATAATAATACAGTAGAATTTTGCTTGAGATATCAAAAATCAAATGTCCAGAATTAAATATTCTTAACCAGAATATTATGTTGAGGTATTCTGGAAAATGGAGATTTCCATTTTAATTTTAATATTAAATTTTCATTAATCAGAAACGAAAATTTAAATTCTGGAAATTGATAATTCTATCTTGTTTATCCAGAATATTTTATTGAAATATTTTAAAAAATGGAGATTTCCATTCTAATTCTAATATTAGCCGTATTTCTTGACGCATAGTTATCCGGATCGCTGTCTGCACATTTTTTTTTATTTTTATTTTTTTTAATTATATTGAACTTTTATGAATACGCAATAAATATTATGTTAGATACTAAAGACAAGTAAAGATACTAAAACTGCAAAATTTTTTAAATGTAAGATATTGTATTTGCAAGATTTTGTATTTGCAAGATTTTGTACTTGCAAGATTTTGTACTTGCAAGATTTTGTAACTGCAAGATTTTGGGTTGGCAAGATTTTGATTTGCATGATTTTTCAAAAATGCAAGATTTTGTACTTGCAAGATTTTGTAATGCAAGATTTCGGGGCGCTCCCACTTCTGATAATTTAATTCTATTTATTTATCTAAATAATTTGGTGCTCATTATGTACCAAATCAGTAAAGGTTTTTTGTATTTCATCCTCAGCTCTTTTCTGTTGACCTCGAATTCGTAGCTGTTCATCTTTATTCTCGTTTTCTTCATCGAATATATCGTGATTGCTTCAGTTGTCTGCATCCCCCTCGATTACATAAAGATACAATAGTATAAATGCATTCTTCTGTTATGTAGAACAGTGCAACAAATAAGAACCATTGAAGTCTTTGCGGTAACAACACGCCAATGCCTGGTAGAGGTTACGAACTTATCCGCTGCCCCAAGAAAAGAAACAAGACCTGCACTAATTTTGCTTCTATATTTAGGTTAGGGTGCCCCATTTCTATTAATAAAATTGTCAGTATTTTAACATGGGAATGAGCCAAAGCTATACAACTATTAAATGAAATGCCATATTACGATATCCTTATGAATAAAAGCGAGTAATACTATATTTACAACACCACAATCTAGCATCACTATTTGGAGGAAAAGCGAGTAATACATACTACACTGTGTTTCATAAATATAGCACCACCATTATTTTCTCATTTTTTGTTAAAAAGAACAACAGAAAACAAAAGCGGTCTGTTAAAGATCCAAAATAACTTCACAATTCACATATTAAAAAACAAACAATTTATTTATAATTTAAACACTTTATTAAAATTAAAATATATTTAATTTAAAATTTATACCAACTAATTATTATTATACATTATACTTATGTATTTATTTTTCCAATGTAATGTTGAAATTAACCTAAAACAGAAAACAATAATTCAAAATCTAAAATTAATATTATACATTAAAATTATTAAGAACTTATCTGTATAAATGTCCATAATTGGTTTAAAACCATTTGGTAGTCTTAGATCGTTCTGAAAAATAAAAGAAAGGTTTAAAACTACATTAAATAGAAGAAAAATTGTAATTGTAACTTACCTACTCAACATTTAATTTGTTGACAGGTCGATTATAAAATTAGTATGTAACTTACTAAACGTCAAATCGTTATAGCCATTTTCAGACGTGAATATAATTTAATGTAATTTAACAGTGTTGCAAGATGAATAAGTTATATGTCAAATTAAGTTATACTTCACGTTGTTTGGAAGCGATTTTATGTTCGGTACGTCAAAAATAAAATAAAAAGTAGTCGTCTTCAAGAACTCATACAAAACACATTAAAATAATTGTATCTTCAAATAAATCTATATATATAAAAATGAATTCCTGTTTGTTTGTTCCGAATGGGCGTCTCAGCCGCTCAACCGATCGCCATGAAATTTTTATCATGTACAAGTTGCATATCCAGAACCAACCTTACGATATTTTGGAAGGGGCTGGACTCCGGGGTCTAGGGGCTGCGGTACAATTTTTTTCGAAAATTTTAATTTTCTTTCAATTTTTCCACGAAAATGAGTTTATGGGGCTGGTTATATGAAATTACTGACATGTTCGAATCCGAGGGGCCCAGCCCTGGATCAAAAATTAATTTTAATATTTGATTATTTCAAAATTACTTCTCAGTCGATCAACCGATCGTCATGAAATGTTTACCATGCAAATGTTGCATGTTCAGGACCAATCTTACGATATTGTGAAAGGGGCTGGACCCCAGGGTCTAGGGGCCATGGTACAATTTTTTTCAAAAATTTAAATTTTTTTTACGAGAATGAGTTTTGGAAAGGGGTTATATGAAATAAGAGACATGTTCGAATTCGGGGGGTCCGCCCCTGGATCAAAAATTCATTTTTACATGTAAAGATATAATTATTTGATTGTTCTGAAATAACGCCTTAGCCCCTTTACCGATCGCCATGAAATTTTTAACATGTATATGTTGCATGTTCAGGACCAAGCCCACAATACTTTTGAAGGGGCTGGACCCCGGGGTCTAGGGGCTGTGTTACAAATGTTTTCTCATATTTCAATTTTTTTAAGATTTTTTTGACGAGAATGACTTTAGGAAAGGGGTTATATGAAATTAGTGCCATGCTCCAATCCGGAAGCCTGCCCTGGATCAAGAATTCATTTTTACATGTATAGATACAATTATTTAAATGTTCCGAAATAGCGCCTTAGCCGCAAATTTATACACCAAAAAGGATATCTAGCGTGCGATTATTATACACAAATCATACCTCTACTATAATTGATTTAATTATTCAAATTAATTTTATTAATTTAAATTTAAGACAATCTTTCATCACTCTGAACACTTATATTATCCATACTAATAATCCATTTTTACTGATTTGACATGTACTGTTTAGTGACATCCTATTTATCATATCCTGTTTGAAATGTACCATAGTCAGCGAGTTCTAATTTCCACATAACTTCAGAAATAATTAACATTCTATTTTAATCCACTATTGCAACCGGCGGCTTTTAATGAAAATAGTAGTTTCATACTAAAGGCCAATAGTTTATTACTTAAATAAATCAATGATTGTTTCATAAAATCAATTCTAGGAAAGGTACTAAAAAATATTGTACGTATAAACTGATTCACTATGAAAAGTACTAGCGTTTTATATTTGAAAATAGCATCTTCTACAAGAAACATCCTTGGATTCAAATTATTGTACGTGTAAAATTGCCTTAGTTGAAACTTCTTTTGTTTTTCGAAATGTCATTTTCAGCCACAGTTCGCTTTAAAACGTATCGAAGTGGACGTAGTTTTAATCGTTTTGAATAAATTAATATTAATTTGTATTTCGGATGCCGTTGTTCTCGATTAGTTAGCTATATTGCAATAAAATAATTGTTAGTGATTATTTTCCAGGTATTAAATATTATTTCAAGTGAATATACATTCTTATTAGATTTAAGTTTTCAGTTTATAAACGTGTTAATCTATGATTACTTTTTGATTATAGATAACATTTGATTTTGCTTAAAAAAAATTCCGTAAAGACATTTTCAAACACAGTTCGCGGTGAAACGTATCGAAGGGAACATTAAAATCGTTTTGATAAATTAATACTAATTTCTGTTTTGAATGCCCGTCATTCCTGATTAATTAGCTACACGTTTCATTTTTGCTTAAAAATGCCACCGAAAAAAAGATCAATTGGGCAGGTAACTGCAAAGTCGAAGAAGATTAGAGCCGCAAGGGTGGCTGAATCAAGCGAACAGCGTGAAGCACGACTTGAAAATGATCGAAGCAGTACGTCTTCTTCAAGAGCTGATGAAACAACTGAACAGCGCGAAACACGACTTACAAACGTTCGAAGCAGGATGTCTTCGTCAAGAGCTGATGAAACAACTGAACAGCGTGAAACACGACTTGAAAATGTACGAAGCAGGATGTCTTCTTCTAGAGCTACTGAAACCATTGAACATCGTGAGGCCCGGCTGGAAGTCGATCGGTTACGATATGGACGATTAATAGAAACTTTTAGAGGTGATTTAAAGTTAGCAGCATTCAATTACGAGAAAGACTATGATTACAATGTTTCAATTGGGCAAATGGAAAACATTTGTTTGTATTGTCATGCTTTAAAGTTTCACAATGAATCGCCTGGAATGTGTTGTTCAAATGGAAAAGTGAATTTGCCTCCTCTGGATGATCCACCTGAACCTCTTCTAGCTTACGTCTCCGGAACTACTGAGTTATCCAGACATTTTCTACAAAATATTCGAAAATACAACTCATGCTTTCAAATGACATCTTTTGGAGCAACCCAAATTGTTAAGGATGTAGGTTTTATGCCCACGTTTAAAGTACAAGGACAAATTTATCATAAAGTTGGATCACTTCTTCCTCTCTCTAACAACGACTCCAAGTTTTTACAAATTTACTTCATGGGTAACGAGGAGGCGGAGACTTATCAACGTTGTGCTATTAGTCCCGGAACAAAACGTGAAATAATATCAAGTTTACAGATTTTATTCCATGAACGCAATCATCTGGTAAATTTATTAAAAACTGCATTGGAGCAAATGCCATCAGATGACCACCGAGTAGTTATTCGAGCAGACAAAACACCGTCTGGTCAACATGAAAGACGATTCAATGCTCCAACAATCAACGAAGTTGCTATTGTTATGGTCGGAACGGATTTCAACCAACGTGATATTATTATCCATAGACAAAATGAAAGCCTACAGCGTGTTACTGAAACACACAGATCGTATGATGCTCTTCAGTATCCAATACTGTTCTGGCAAGGAGAAGATGGGTATCATTTCAACGTGATGCAAACTAACCCAACAACAAGTGCTGCGATGATGAAAAGGGTTTCCTGCATGAATTTTTATGCGTATCGTATTATGATTAGAGCACAACAATCAAACCACATCCTGAAGTGCCGTCAACTTTTTCACCAATTCATTGTTGATATGTATGCTAAAATCGAAAGTGAACGACTTCTTTTCATTCGCTTAAATCAGAAAAAACTTCGTTCCGAGGAATATATTCACTTGCGCGATGCAATTGCAAATGATGGAAACGTTGCTGACATTGGGAAATTGGTCATATTATCAGCTACGTATACGGGAAGTCCAAGGCACATGCACGAATACGCTCAGGATGCCATGACATATGTCCAAAGATTTGGACGTCCTGATCTATTTATAACGTTTACGTGTAATCCAACATGGACTGAGATTACAGATTTATTTCTAATTGGGGAATCATCGACCCATCGGCATGATCTGACAGCTAGAGTTTTCAAACAGAAACTCTTAAATCTCATGAACCTCATAACTAAAAATCATATTTATGGAGAAACTCGCTGCTGGATGTATTCTATAGAATGGCAGAAAAGAGGCCTACCACATGCTCACATTTTGATTTGGTTAAAGGACAAGATTACTCCGACTCAAATTGATAGTGTTATATCAGCTAAATTACCCAATCCCCAAGAAGACCCGATACTTTTTGAAATTGTTAGCAAAAACATGATACATGGGCCATGTGGAGCCATGAATCCTAATTCACCTTGCATGCAAGACGGAGTGTTCGAAAAAATATCCCCGAAACATGTATCAGGAAACACAAACTGGTGATGACGGATATGCACAATACCGGAGACGAAAACCCGATGACGGAGGACACACAGCCACTGTCAAAGTAAACTGTGGGATAGATAATAGCTGGATTGTTCCTTCCACTCCGTTCCTGTCGAAAATATGTAAAGTCCATATTAACGTTGAGTACTGCAACTTGGTTAAGTCAATTAAATATATATGTAAATACGTCAACAAAGGCAGTGATATGGCAATTTTTGGACTTTCGAATACAAATTCACCATTCGATGAAGTCACGCAATTTCAAATAGGACGTTACATCAGCAGTAATGAAGCTGTCTGGCGAACTCTGAGTTTTAATATTCACGAGCGTTATCCAACAGTTTTACATCTTAGTGTACACTTAGAAAATGGACAACGAGTTTACTTTTCGGAAGAAAATCTGTTGCAGAGAGCTGCGCAACCAACGAATACGACATTAACAGCCTTTTTTCAATTGTGCGGAACAGATTCATTCGTAAAAACGTTGCTGTATCATGATGTTCCAAAATATTATACATGGAACACGTCGAAGCAGCAGTTTTTCAGAAGAAAGCAAGGCACAATTATTCGGGAGAACCCTGGAATACGTAGTTCTGATGCCTTGGGTCGAGTTTATAATGTTCATCCTAACAATACGGAGTGTTATTTTCTGAGAATGCTGCTTCATGAAGTAAGAGGACCAACGTCTTTTCAAGCACTGAGAACTGTAAATGGCGAAGTATGTCAAACCTACAGAGAGGCATGTCTTAAACTGGGCTTACTTGAAAATGATGAACACTGGGATAGAACACTAACCGAAGCATGTCTTATGTGTCGTCCAGCACAAATACGCAAGCTCTTTGCAATCATATTAACAACATGTACACCTTCCGATCCTAAAGGTCTTTGGGAAAAGCACAAAGAAAGCCTTAGTGAAGATATACTTTGGCAAGCACGTAGAACAAATCCCGATATGGAAATACACGTTTTCAGCAGACATATTTAATTAAGGGCTTATATTACTCGAGGATGCATGCTTATACATTAATAACAAAGTCATTTCCCAACTTGGGTTGCCAGCACCGACACGCCATGGAAACATTGTTCGTGATAGAGATCTATTACGAGAACAAAATTACGACGTTGGTCAGTTACGAGTTTTCGCTGAGACTCAAAAAAGTCTCTTAGTGGATGATCAAAGACAGGCATACACTAAAGTGATGCAATACATAGCAAACGGTAACGGAGGAATTATTTTTCTTGATGCACCCGGAGGCACTGGAAAAACATTCCTTCTTAATTTGATACTTGCCGAAGTAAGACAGCAGAATACAATCAGCCTCGCTGTTGCATCATCTGGAATTGCCTCCACTTTACTCGATGGAGGACGCACAGCACATTCAACGTTTAAACTACCATTGAATTTGAATCAAGCGGATAATTTTTCTTGCAATATAACACGAAATTCGGGAATTGCCACGTTATTAAAAACATGTAAAATCATTATTTGGGATGAATGTACCATGGCACACAAAAAAGCATTTGAAGCGGTTGATCGTACTTTGCGCGATTTGCGACAAAATAACCGACCAATGGGAGGAGTTCTAACACTACTAGCAGGTGATTTTCGTCAAACTTTGCCAGTCATTCCACGATCAACACCCGCTGATGAACTTAATGCCTGCCTGAAGGCGTCTCATCTTTGGAAACACGTTACGAAAATCACACTATCTACAAACATGCGTGTGAATTTACATCACGATGGTATAGCTAAAACATTTGCCAGGCAGCTTTTGGACATGGGTAACGGGAAATTGCCAAATGACCCTGTAACATGTGAGATATCGTTCCCGCCTAATTTTTGTCAAATGCTGCCATCAATACAGGACGTGGTAATGAAAGTATTCCCAAATCTGCCAAATAACTTCAAAAATCATGATTGGCTGTGCGAACGTGCCCTCCTAGCTCCCAAAAATGACGGCGTTAATAAATTAAATAATGAAATTCAATCGCAACTACCCGGGCCACTAATGAAATAGAAATCTATCGACACGGTTACTGATGTGGATCAATCCGTCAATCATCCAATAGAGTTTCTTAATTCTTTGGAGCCACCTGGTATTCCACCACACATACTATTTTTAAAAGAGGGTTCACCAATAGTACTGCTCCGAAATTTAGATCCACCGAAATTGTGCAACGGAACACGGCTTTGTGTGAAGAAATTGATGCCGAATGTGATTGAAGCAACGATTATTACCGGTAAAAGTAAAGGAGAAGATGTGCTAATTCCGCGCATTCCTATGATTCCCACCGATTTGCCGTTTGAATTCAAGCAACTACAATTCCCATTACGCCTTGCTTTTGCAATGACAATCAACAAAGCCCAGGGGCAATCATTGAAAATAGCTGGTGTTATTTTGGAAAATTCATGCTTTTCACATGGCCAACTGTATGTTGCTTGCTCCAGAGTGGGAACGCCAAAAAATTTATTTATTTACACACCAAATGGAAAAACCAAAAATATTGTTTATCAAAAGGCTTTATAATAAAAATTATTAACTAAAATATCTTTATATTTATTATTCACTTTGATCTGGTTGAAGGTTTGTAAAAATGGAGTATAATTATTTGGCAATTGGTAACAAATACCAAACCAAAATTAATTAACTATCCTCACAAACAGGATGTCCAATAATATCATTACAAAATTTCGCCTGGATGCATTGACGGAGGCACCCGTTTCTGAATACAGCTACTTATAATTTTCTTTTCATATGTGATTGCAACTACAAGGTATTTGAATTATATACCTCCCGTGCAACGCCGGGTAACTCAGCTAGTTATTATAATAAATCAATTAAAATTTTGTGTGTTTTTTCATTTTTAAAAATAATCTTCGAAAATAAATTAATTGAAAGTGCTTTCATTTTTTGAATCAAATAAAGCTAATTAAATCTTTATAAATTTATTGAAAGTGCTTTCACGGTCGTTATTATGCGAATACATACTAATATGTAGACTACAAAATATGGTTGTTTTGTGAGAATTGTTCTCGATACATCAAAAAAACTCTCAACAAATTCTATTTTACTGTAACAAAATTATAGCACCACTCACTGTTTTGTTTTATTTTGCTCTTGCAATTTGTGATTGCAATCTATAACTCGTGTTTAAATAATTATTTATAACAATGGGACGTGGTAAAACATTAACCGACCTCGAAAAAGATCAAATTTTGGCTCACCATAGTCAAGGGAAAAGCTTGAGGTGGATTGGACATGAAATACACCGAAGTCGTAAGGTCGGATCGAATTATTTGAATTATTCTGATAATTATGGATTAAGAAAATCTACTGGTAGGCCCAGAAAGCTTTCTGAGAGAGAGGACCGACGAATTATCAATGAAGCGTCCAACACTACTGAAAGTTGGCGTCAACTGTCCGCAAATATTGAACCATATGTCTCAAGGCAAACCATTTGGGCAATACTAAATCGTGCTCCTAACATTGTCCGTTCAAAATTAAAGCCAGTCCCACGATTGTTGCCACGCCACAAATCGGCTAGACTGGAATTGTCCAGACTAAATATGGACAGGAACTGCGAAAAGGAAAGTAGATAATTCTGTTACATATCCTTTCATTGTAAAATTATCAGGTTATATTTTCTGACGAAAAGAAATTCTATTTGGACGGCCCTGTCAGTTTTAATAGTTATTGGCGAGATTTGCGGAAGGAGGAACAAAACTTTTCTAAACGCGATTTGGTGGCGGCAGTTTAATGGTTTGGGGAGCCATTTTTTCAAACGGATATCTAGAACTCCAGTTCCCGTCAATAAAAATGAACAGTAAAGAATACATTACAGTTCTCCATTGCAGTCTAATACCATTTTTACGTCAGAACTTCGAAACACAGTGTGTATTTCAACAGGATAACGCTAGCGTTCATGTCTGTCGAGAGACGAAATTTTGGTTGGAGTCTGAACATGTTGCAGTCCTGACAAGAATCCAATAGAAAACATTTGGGGAATTCTAGTTCTACGAGTGTATGCAAATAATCGCCAATATGATACAATTTCGGACCTAAAGAAGGTTATCATTGAAGAATGGGATAAAATTGACCAACAATTGCTTAAAAAAACTGATAAATGGAGAATTTAAACTGATAAATGGAGAATTTTTCATTTAATTAAGAAAATCGGCAATGCCACTCACTACTGATGTACAATTTCATACGGAATTTAACGTAAACTATTAATTTTTGTAGATGGTGCTATAATTTTGTAACACTTAAATTTTAATTAATTTAGAAAAAAAATACCATTTGTTAAGAAATAATTTCAAGAAATATTTTTATAATAATAAATTATTACTTTTTAATACTTTAGGTACAAAATATAATGAATAAATTTGAAATGAACTTTGAAACTTGCAGTTTTTATCGTGGTGGTATCTTTATGAAACACAGTGTATATTTATAACACCACAATCTAGCGTGATAGATTTCTTCTTACTATAACCGGGATCCACCGGGAACTAAAAACAAAAAAAAATAGAACCTAAGATCCTTAGTTTGCGAAGCAAAGCTTTACTTACTGTACCCTGAGAGCGACAAACCTTGACACCCAGGATGATTTAAGTAGCGTAAAAAATTAAAATTTTTGATATGAACCCAAACAGACCTCCACCAGTAAGATCGAATGTTTCAACCAAAATATACCCCTTAAGTTTTAAAAAATGAACCCCCGCTATAATCTTCATTTTCAACGATTAAATCTCAAAATTTGTGAATTTTTGATTGGATCCTCACATCCCCCGGCGTTCACGATAATTTTTCATTTATGCGATTAATATATATTTAATATTTCCAAACTAAACTCAAGTCTCCTTGTACCCAACCTAATCAAGTACGGAAGAAGTTAAGAACTTACTTTTTTTATTCACAGCTTTTTAAGTAGGTACTGGAAAATTTTTAAGTGTTTGCTTATAGAGAAAGCAGTTACTTAAAACTCAAGTGTCCTCTGCTCCATCAAAAATATGGTATACTTAAATTTATGGCACTTTGGGGTGTATCGGATAATCAACAAAATGCCATGTATATTTAAACTTTCACTACGCCATGAATTGGTGTAGGGTTTTGTATTTCACAATATTAAATTTACAATAAAAAAATGAATTTAAATTCCACCACCACTATAAGTCGTAAACTAGCTTTACCGCAGGGACTAATAATTATATCCCGATTATAATTCACCTTATTGGTTCACGGAACAAATAAATAATTAATAAGTAATTTATTAAACTTATTTTGATACGCAAGGCTATGCCGCCCCGGTGGCACAGTTGTTAGCATGCATGCTTTAAGCTCCGGAGGTCCCGGGTTCGATTCCCGGCGGGTGATGAAAAAATCACGGTTGGTTTATGTTGGATCAATGAATTAATAACCCATTATCCGGATAAAAAATGATTACGAAACTTCATTATGAAGCGGCCAAATCCCTCTATCGGATGTAGCGCCAGCGAACAAAAAAAAGGCTATGGCGTGTGTATTGTTAAGAGTTTAGGTATTAATCTGAATTATTGTATGTAGATTTTGATCCGTGGTTGCAATGGTAAACCACCCTATATAAATATACCAACAGCAGTACTAGAATAGCTAATTATTTTATTACTTTGACTTTATGTATTTGAATTGAACAAAAGATTGTAATTAAGAGAAAATAAAATAAAAACCATCAGTACTGTTGTGGAGCTTGAAATAAAAGCATTTAAAATAAAATAAAAATAATAAAATTATAACAAAAATACCAAATTGAGTATTATTAATCCGCTCGGAACACAACAGTTGGTGACAGCAGTGAAATTTAACAGTTTTACCAGTTTCTTAAAAAAAAAAACTGAACAAATTCCTCATAATATCGTATTGATATGGGAATAATAGTACATAACTTAATATGTATAATACAAAGTGAATATTAGGTTGAATTCAATAATTTTATCACATGTGAAAGTGAAATTAGAACATACATATTATTAAAACAAAAACAAAAAAAAAAAAACACGTGAATCGATAAGCTTGTGTTAATATGTCCATAAAGTGCAGTTGCAAACCAACAAACCGAATTTTTTGTGAATTATAACAAATACATGGTTGCACAACTATATACAAAAAAAAAAAAAAAAAAAATCTAACGTACAAGTGGAAATAATAAAAATAACCGACATAATAAACTCTATAATTAATCTAAATGCAATTTTGATAAAATATTTCATTAATAATTTAATAATTTTGAATTTCATTTCAAACATATTATGTAATATATTGCAATTCTTAATAAAACAAAACTGTGCTATAACGAGAAAAAAAAAACACATCATGGAACGGAAAATTGATAAAAAACTTGTGAAAAGGTCAACCCAAATCAACAAATAATCACATGGAAAATTATACATCAAGGTCAAGCGGTTAAGCGGTCTACAGTATACATACATCAGTAACGGATAAGTAAATATTATATTAATCTAAATTTTGAAAATTTTTATTTAAATTCAATTAAATTTTGAAACTATCCAATTCTAATATTTTAGACAAATTTTTTTTTTGCATTCCTTTAGAGAATTTTCAAATTTTATTTTAAATAATTTCAACTAGCTATAAGCAATAAAATAAAATAAAACAATTTCGTTGGTTTAAAATTTTCTTAGGCGTAAATATTTTTCCTTAAATTTAAATGTGATTTTTTTGATTTAATAATACTTTAATTCTTATGCAATTAATTAACGTTAATTTTAAATACCACTATGTCGTGATAAAAATTTATAACGCAATCGATTATGTCAACAGATGAATCATCTGATAGTGAATTATCCGAAGCTTCTGCAAGTTTTGTACATTTACGGAATATTTTAATTGAAAAACAAGGGCCTAAGCCAACCAAACAAAATCTAAAGAAAACTAACCCAACAGAAAAACTTTCCGAATTAATTCAAAATCCCCCCAGTTCTTCTATTAAATCCGAACCTATATCACCTGAAACCGAAATAAAGAATAACCAAACCCAATTAAGTTCCACTTTACCACAAAAATCTCAAATACAACCACAAATTTCAGTTAATGAAATATCCATACAGAATTCAAACGACAATATTTTGCAAACAGAACATAGTGTAGATAATATAGAAATCACAATGGCAACTCTTGATCCCAGATTTGTTTTAAAGTTAGTTCCCAATTTTTCCGGAAATTCGCGCGATTTGCATAAATTTATAACCGCTAGTGAACTAATTTACTCAGGTCTACGTGAACAAGATAGAACACAATTTCTCCAGTTAATCAAACTAAAATTAGACGGTAAAGCATATAATTTAGTAAAGTATAAAACACTAAATACCTGGGACGAATTTAAAAAACTTATTGAAAGAGAGTTCACTGAAACGAGATCTATTGGTCATCTTCAGATGGAACTTACGTGTATAAGACAAGGTCGAAATGAGGATGTAAAAAGTTTCTCTACTCGATTGGAAACTTTACTCCACGACCTTAACGAAGCATGCATTAACTCCCAAGACATTGGTGCAGCAGACACTATAAGAAGTCTGAATTCTAATATTGCACTGAAAAGCTTTCAAGAAGGATTAGATCCGACTATTAAATTGATCGTTAAAGCATGCCGATTCGAAAAATTATCTGATGCAATTAATCGAGCTATAGAAGAAGAGCTCACAGTTAAACATATGTCGAAATTCTCAATTACTGAAAAAACTCAGTCCTCAATTAAATCGTCCTTTTGTAATTATTGTAGACGTACCGGACATACTAAAGATACATGTTATCGGAAACCCAATCCAACAAATAATTCTAAAACAGTCCACTCCATTTCATCTCAACAATGTGCCTATTGTAAAAAGTTTGGGCACCACATTCAAGATTGTTACTCAAAGAAACGTAGAGATGCATTAAATTTAAATCACAATACTGAACAACCTACAGCAAGCGGATCGGGAAATGTCCGAGGATTTTCGAAGCCAGAAAGGGGCACTCCTTCGAGAATCCGAGATCTCCACAGTGTCTCTCAATTAATTCCCAGTCAACCAGAAAACAATGCATAGACTCTGAAATCCATAATATATCTGAAACAAATATCGATAATGTAGCGAATTTGTATAAAATAAACCAACAAATTAATTCACTTAATAAATATATAAACCTAAATATCGATATTTGTAAATATAAAAATATTCCATTTCTAGTTGATACAGGAGCAGATATATGTATCATAAAGAAATCGATTCTTTACGAAGATACCATAATATTTACAGACGCAAAATGTAAATTAAAAGGAATTTCCAACGAAATGATCGAAACTATTGCAGAGTGTGATGGTCTTCTAAAATTTTCCAATGGTAAAGATCTTAGCATTACACTGCAAATAGTAGACGATTCGTTTCCTATAAGTGCTTTTGGGATAATAGGACAAAATTTCTTAAGCGTAAATCAATGCAATATCAACTTTCAAAATTTAATTGTAGAAATACCTATTGATTCAGACATTTTATCGTTAAAACTTCATTCTGACATTCAAGTCGAAAGTTTAAAACCTATAGAGTTATCTCCTCGTTCCGAAAAAGTTATTACTATTCCTGTAAACCTTTTGAATGAATATGAATTTATTTGCCCATCTCAAGAAGTTGCACCTTCTATATTTATCGCAAATTCGATTCACAAGGTTCATGGGAACTATGTTACTTTACCTGTTTTAAACATCTCGGATCAACATCATACCATTCCTAAATTAACATTTAAAATAGAACCATTTAATAATTACGAAATTTTCTCATTGGAAAAATGTAACGAAGATATTAGTAAACGTTTAAAAATTTTTGAACAATCCATTACTTACGATCACTTGAATAAAGAAGAAATAGATTCTCTCAAGCCGATACTAACTGAATTTAACGACGTATTTTATCTAGCAGGCGATAAGCTCACCACAACCGATGTAATCCAACATAAAATAAAAACATTACCCGAGTCAAGTCCAATAAGTGTGCGCCCTTTTCGTCAACCACATTCCACTAAAAGTGAAATTCAAAGGCAAGTTAATAATATGCTTGAAGATGGTATAGTTCAAGATAGCATGAGTCCATGGAATTTTCCATTGTTGTTAGTTCCAAAAAGGTCTCCAAATGATGAAAAGAAATGGAGAGTGGTAGTAGACTACCGTAAATTAAATCAAATTACTACAGATGATACATTTCCACTTCCTAATATTACGGATATCCTTGACAAATTAGGAATGGCACAATATTTTTCAACTTTGGACCTTCAAAGCGGTTACCACCAAATTAAACTTGAGCCTGGCGATCGTCCTAAAACTGCATTTAATACCGACGAGGGACATTATGAATTTGTGTCCATGCCTTTTGGTCTCAAAGGGGCACCCGCTACATTTCAGCGAATGATTAATAGCGTTTTAAGTGGCCTTAATAATATAAAATGTCTAGCTTATCTTGATGACGTTGTTGTCTTTGGAGAAACGCTCGTTGACCATAACAATCGATTAAAGGAAGTTTTACAAAGATTCCGACGTTATAATCTAAAAGTGAATCCCTCAAAGTGTCAATTTCTAAGAAAAGAAATTTATTATTTGGGCCATATGGTAACATCAAACGGTATTAAGCCAGACGAAAGCAAAATCATAGCCGTAAAACAATTTCCTGTTCCTAAAAACAGAACCGAAATAAAATCGTTCATTGGGTTAGCCGGATATTACCGGAAATTTATTCCCTATTTTTCAGGAGTAGCCAGACCTTTAACAAATCTTTTAAAAAAGAATACTACATTTAATTGGAGCTCCGAATGTCAAAAAGCTTTTGAGTCATTAAAAGAAAGTCTTATAAATCCTCCAATTCTACAAATGCCTAATTTCACCAAATCCTTTAAGCTTACATGCGACGCTAGTGATTACGCTCTTGGAGCAATATTATCACAAGACGTAGAAGGATTTGACCTTCCAATCGCTTACGCTAGTCGGGTACTTAGCAATGCGGAAATTAATTATTCACCCACAGACAAAGAATTATCTGCAATTATTTGGGGAATATCACATTTTCGTCCATACTTATACGGACATAAATTTTGTGTTGTGACCGATCATCGAGCTCTTTTGTGGCTATACAAATTGGAATCACCAAAATCTCGTCAGATACGCTGGCAAATTTATCTTGGCGATTATGATTTTACTGTTGTACATAAACCTGGAACTTTGATTAAAAACGCAGATGCTTTAAGCCGAATAAAGCAAGAAACAGATAAATCCCAGAATGTACCAGAATGTAATGCAATTACTCGATCAAAAGCACCCTCTAATATAGAACTTCAAAAGGTAAATTCAAATTTAGAAATAATCGATAACGACACAAATACTTCCAATCCTAAAATTGAAGATAATGAAATAGAACCAAGTATAGAATCTCGTACTATTTCTCATGAAGCTACAAATGATAACCCATTATTTGAATTTAATATCGAAAATAATAGTGATAATAGAAAAGATATAATAATTAAACATATTACAAATGAGTCGGAAATTCAACAGTTAATACATGATTTCCATATTTCACCCCTTGGTGGACACCAAGGCATATATCGAACTTTTAAAAGAATACAGCAATATTATAATTTCCCAAATATCTACTCCACCATCAAACAATTTATTTCAAAATGTAAACTCTGTCAAATAAATAAACATGGCAGAAATACAAAAGAACCTATGAAGATCACATCAACTTCATCTAAATCATTTGAGAAGGTATTCCTCGATATAGTTGGGCCAATGCCATCATCTCATAAAAATAATAAATACATTCTCACTATACAAGACGATCTAACGAAATACTCAATTGCTCACCCTATACCAACCCAGGAAACTGAAATCGTTGCACAAGTATTTGTCGAAAAGTTTATTTGCATATATGGAATTCCAGAACAAATCCTTACCGACCAAGGTACTAATTTCATGAGTGGCTTGTTCACTCAGATATGTAAACTTTTAAAAATTAAAAAACTCTCAACGACAGCTTACCATCCACAGAGCAATGGGGCTCTTGAACGATTCCACAAGACACTTGGAGAATATCTTCGGAACTTTTCTCAAAGTGACTCTTTAAATTGGGATATGTGGCTACCGTACTTGACGTTTTGTTACAATACAACTCCGCATAGTTCTACGGATTATATGCCATACGAATTAGTGTTTGGATTCGCACCAAATATTCCCACTTCTATTTGTAGAGAACCTGAACCAATTTATACAATAGACGACTACTATTACGATCTCAAATACAGGTTACAAAATTCCTTTACCATAGCAAAAAATAATTTGTTGAAAACAAAAGAAAAAACCAAATCCTATTATGATAAATCTATAAATCCTCAACAATTCCGAACGGGTGATCTAGTATTACTTCAAAACGAAAAAGGGACAAAATTAGACCCAGAATGGCTAGGACCCTATGAAATAGATAAAATCATTTCATTAGAGAATTCTTCTATCAAAATTGGCAGAACTTCAAAGATAGTTCATAATAATAGATTAAAAATTTTTAAAAGCTAATTTTATTACAAACACAAAAAAAAGTATCAATTTTGTGTAACATAATTAATAAAGTTAATTATTTCAAAAAAAAAAAAAACAAAAAGAAAAATTTTAGGTTAGAAATAAATATAATAAAATTATGAATTAAATATGTAATTGAAAAAAAATGTATATTGTAATAAAATAAAATAAAAAAAATCTTTATTCTGAATTATATAATGAAATAAATAAATTATGCAATCAACCTATGTATATAAATAATATTTTATTAATTAAGTATAATTTTCTTAGTATTAGTATAATATACATACATACATAATGTATTTCAATTTTTATAATTATAATTAAATTTTTTTTAGTCAAAAGATTATTTGAGAAATAACTTTTGTTTAAGGAGGGAGATGTTAAGAGTTTAGGTATTAATCTGAATTATTGTATGTAGATTTTGATCCGTGGTTGCAATGGTAAACCACCCTATATAAATATACCAACAGCAGTACTAGAATAGCTAATTATTTTATTACTTTGACTTTATGTATTTGAATTGAACAAAAGATTGTAATTAAGAGAAAATAAAATAAAAACCATCAGTACTGTTGTGGAGCTTGAAATAAAAGCATTTAAAATAAAATAAAAATAATAAAATTATAACAAAAATACCAAATTGAGTATTATTAATCCGCTCGGAACACAACAGTATCTCGTATGAGGATTATAGTGAACGTTAGAAGGAAAAATACTAACAGTATGACGCGTACATATTTTAAGAGTTAAAACAACCAAAAATATATGGAGTTGTTTTTTTGTGTCACAGCAAAGTAAGATTTTGATTAAGTTGTGACAGTCGACAATAGATGGTGGTAATTTTTAGTGTTGTATTAAATTGTATCCAAGACATTTAGGCCCGATTGTATAAAGGTGGATAGATAAGAAAAAATCCGGGAGTGCAGATTAATCATTAACCGAGGATTTTTTTCCATCAATTGTATAAACAAGGATAGAAAATTATTTTGAGCATTGGTTTCAACTATTTATTGCAGTTTTTTTCAATAAGATTCTATCGGCTTTTTATAGACACAATATATTAATAATAATGACATTCACAACATTTTCGACTTGTTAATCAGAAAAATGAAGAGGCTAGTCATTTATAATATATCTACCAAAAAATTAGAAATATCAAAATCGCCGCCCCCCCCCCCCCCCCCCTCGTACTTTAACCCGAGAGTCAATACAAAATGTGTTGACTCTGAAATGAAAACCTTTCTTTGAGTTTTCTGTGTGGTAGTTTGGTTTCGTACTGATAATCTCAAAATAAAAAGTTCGATCTACTCATCATGTAGCTACGACCAAACTACAAACCCAGTAGTTTTTTTGTATAAGTGGCAATACTTTTCTTGAGATTTATTTTTCTGATATTTCTGTTTGCATTTGGTACACCGAAATTTATTTGATTATGTGTTTCAAAATATTAAAAAAAATTAAAAATAATTAAAAGTGTGAATAAAAGCATAAATTAATAGCTCGTTTTTATATATTCTAATACTTTTCAAAAGGTAATTAATCATTGTAACATTTCTCAGTGTTGGAAAAATATGTATTTAATATGTTTTGTTTGTCTTTAAGATGGACGATAAAACGTCTTCCTCATCGGATTCAGATATTATTATGGAGAGAGATGTGGGCCTGTATAGCATCCGTCGACGCAAAATCTACAAAGATTATAACAGTCCTCTTGAGTTTTATTCAGAAAATGAATTCGATGCAGATATCGGTTCAGCAAACCTACTTATTTTTTACAATGCCCCTATAATAAAATACGATATGCATAAGATGACTTGAGAGGACTTCCACTTTGTGTTGAGGATCGATAGCTAATTATATTGAGGTTCTATGCCACAAATAGTTTCGAAAATGTTATTGAGGATTTATCAGGTGTTGACACAGCAACAGTATGTCGCATCGTCAAGCAAATGAGCAACGTTTTCGCCAATAAGTTTCACCAGTTTGTGAAAATGTCAAAAGAAGAGCA
Source organism: Tipula helvola (assembly GCA_963556165.1). Classification (NCBI taxonomy): domain Eukaryota; kingdom Metazoa; phylum Arthropoda; class Insecta; order Diptera; family Tipulidae; genus Tipula; species Tipula helvola. The sequence continues at coordinate 242,654,185 of OY744481.1, read as the reverse complement.
AAACACAGCTAGAAAGTTTTTCCAAATGAACGGAATTCCTACAGTACTGGGATTGATGGATGGTACCCATATAACTATAGTTTCTCCTGGTGGATCGAATTCGGAATTATTTAGAAATAGAATGGGCTGGTTTTCCATTAACTGTCAGGTGGTATGCGATGCAGTCCAAAAAATTATTGATTTGACTGCAAGGTATAATCAATTATATTTTAGAATTAGACATAATATTAATATTTGTTTATTATTTTAGATGGCATGGGTCTGCACATGACCAAACTATATTTAACTTTTCTTTGCTGAAAATTAAATTGGAAAATGGCGTTTTCGGTGATCGTTTTTTACTGGGAGATAGTGGATACGCGAATAAGAATTATCTGTTAACTTCTTTACGGAATCCTACAACACAGAAAGAACTTACATATAATATAAAGCACAAAAGCACAAGAAATTTGGTAGTATAAGCTGCATACGAATATGGAAACGGCGTTTCCAGCGATCGCAACGAAAAGTAGATTACACATTTTAAACACATTGAAAATGATTGTTGCTACGGTAATATTGCATAATATTACGGTGTCAAAAACGGAGTTACCACCTACTGATCTGGATATAGAAGTTTCAAATACTTACATTCAACCAGTGCCCAGTGTCCGTAATGCGATGGAAAGTGTACCTGATGATGGAACCAGAAAAATTGTAATTGCAAATTTATAAATATGTAATTTTTAATTTTTGACAGTTTGTTTTAGTCCATTTCATTTCATTTTAGTTTTATTTCAATTTATTTACATTATCACATTACATTATTTTATTAACACAATAGTTTTCGTATTTGTTATGTAATAAAGCTAATTAAAACAAATTATTTTCATTTTTCTTGTCTTTATAATATTTAATTTTTTCTTTGAGAAACTGCTGTTTCAATTGCTGTTTTTATTATTTCCCTCATCATTTGATTTTTAAGGTTTTCCGACGAACTAATTCTGGATGCACGTGACAGTAATATATTCGATCTGGTATGCTTAGCAGCCTCTTGTAATGATGAATTTGTAGCTCCGCCTTTATTTACAAAAGTGTCTTCTTGATTGCTGTGAGATATGACTCCATATTACGATTCATTTAAAAGTACTTTTAAGATATTTGGATCGAATTCTGTATTTTCTGTATTGTTTATATTTAATTCGTCATCGACACGTATAACCTCTAAATACTCATCACTATCAACATCCATAAAAATTAATAATTATTTAATATTTTATGCTACCTTCGGGTTTACAGCCTTGAAAATAAAACTCTTTCTTTTATTTTCAAGGCTGTAAACCCGAAGGTAGCATAAAATATAATATATCCAGCCGTTAGGAGATTTTTGATAATTATTTAATAAATTATATTTAATTAATATTTATATATTAGTCATAAAGCATCCGAAGAATCAATATTACTAAATGAATGAACTGGAGCCTCCAAAAACGAATAAAGATGATTATTTTCACTGATCTTTGGCTTATATGGTACACCACCGGTCTTGTATCTTTCAGCGTTTTCCTCCGCAACCAATCTTCTTAGATCACCACAATTTATTTTTAAAAGCATTTCGCAGTTGTGTTTCGGATTTTTTATTTATATTTACAGAATTGTAGTCGATTGTTATGTCCCTCCATTCATTTTTTTTCTTGTTGGATACGGCATCCGTTTTCTTGCACGTCACTACACTTTTATATTTTTCAACAATGCAAAATAAACTTTCAATTTCTTCTGGATTGATTTTTCTTTTTTTAGACTCCATTATTGATTTTTTTTAAACAATTTTAAATAATTTGAATTTATTATAAATTAAAAAATTACACATTTACTACAATACTCGTAAACGCATAGAATTCTAAAATGCCAAAAAAAAAAAAAAAAAGCAGCAACACTTTTTTCTACTCTCTGATTTATGCACAAAAAAGGGCAGATAGAAAGAGCGGAGCGAATAAAACAATATTCTTGGATTAACTTTTTGTCTGTCGTCGTTTATACAATGCAAATGAAGATAAATTCAATGATTAGTCATCTATTCGTGTTCAATCTTAATTTAAAACAAAGTATAGTGAGGTGTATAAATATATGTATGTGGAATATATATAATTTGCTAAGCAAAGACACACAACCCAGTATATTTAGTGAGTCAAATATCCTAGGGGCGTCACTACATACAGTCGAACTTGGTTATAACGAACCTCAAGGGACTACAAATTTTGTTCGTTTTAAGGAAGGAACGTTATATCAAGGGATCAATTTACCTACATTTGTATATACATAAGCTTGGATATAAAAAATCGTGATAATAACGAAAGTCTTGTTATAAGGAACTTATGTAATCCCAAACTTCGAGAAATACATACAAATGTAGGTAAATTAATCTCTTGATACAACGTTTCTTCCTTATAACGAACAAAATTTTTAGTGTCTTGAGGTTCGTTATAGCCAAGTTCGACGTATTTCTCGAAGTTTGGGATTTTATATAAGTTCCTTATAACAAGGCTTTCGTTATATCCGATTTTTTATATCCAAGTTTGACTGTACCGAAAGAAGTTATTTTAGTGTTTAAAAAGAAGTCCTTCACAACAACACCATATGTTATCTGGCACAAAACTACTGTTAGCAATCTAAGTATAATTTAGAGGTCCTCGTTCCTTGATGAAATAGAAAATGCTTTTAATTAAATCGAAACCGTAAAATGTTGCTTGTAAAATCATGACTTGTTTTCAAAAAATTTAATTTACTTTAATAAGCCTTCTGGAAACCATTTTTCTTAATCGGTTTTCTTGTTTGTGGCTCTGTGAGAGTACAGAATTATCCAGCATTCTTTTATTATCTTGAATTTTATATTTTCCGTAAGATAATATACCTTTATTTGGAATATTTAGAATATTTTTAAGATCCAGAAGCTGTATGTGGTCAATTTTTTCAATTTTTTTATTTTTTTATTTTGGGATTATTTTGTTTGTGTTGACATTTCTAAAATGAATAGTTGGGTTTTGGATCTCACTGAATATTATTTTAAAATCTCTGTTTGTAACTTAATAAATGTATGTATTCTAATAGATTCATAGCACTATTGGACATTAATTGAAATGAGTCCTAATAAAACTGTTGCTGCAAATGAATTATAATTCGATTTATCATATAAATTAAGTAATATAATTTTTAGGTATTACTTAAACGACTCACTTAAATGTTTGGAATTTAATCAAAAACAATAAAGTAAGACCCGTCATAATAAGTGCTAATCCAGTGAGAATTTTATTCTTATTGAATTAATGGAAAAATATTTGAATGAAGACAGCAAATTAAAGAAGCAAAAGAGATTGCATTTCAAGTTTGGAATATGTTTTATTCACAATATTTATAAATCTCTGTACATGCAGATCGATCATTAACATATACACCGATATTCCTTATAACATCAGGGTCCAGTAAACAATGTTTTATTCAATTTCATTTCTTGAAATTTTTGGAAACTCATCTAATGACTTATTCTGCAATATGCTTGTTAAATGTCTATCAGGATCCTTTTGGTTTAAAAAGAGGTGACATATACAATAGCATAACTGCCACAATCAAACCCATTGTCTTGTTTCTGGACTTTATTAATTTTGACAGACGACTTAAATGGATATCTTTTCTTTATAAAATTCATAATCTCAGATTTTATTTGAGATGTTGGCACTTGCAGTGAATCACACAAGTTTGCAGTGTCCATGTCCAATGTACAAAATTTGCAAATCTGGAATTCGTTTGACGACTGCTGAAAATTCTGCGTAAAGAATCACTGTATGATCCAACATTTCATAATTTAGCATTACAATAAACTAAACTTAACCTTATAACTTTAAAGAGGACCCAAGTAACAAATTAGGTAATTTATTCTATCGTTTGGTGCAATTTGTTCTAATTAAGTCAAAATTACGTAATTTTTACTTATTTTGGTGTTTATGAAGGAGTTATTCCCTATTGGTAAAATATTAGGGACAAATTTCGAAAATTATCCCTCTATTTGGTATATTGAACCAGTGTTTACTTTATGGTGGAATAATAAGGAAATATAACGAAATTTACACCAGCGAACTGTGTTGAAAGTTGAAAATTGTTTATGGTCGAAAATAGGGTTTAAAATAAGGAAAAGTTCCTCAGATTCTACCTATTTTTCACTTTAAAGTAAATATAACTTTTAAATCGAAAAATCACAAATAGGAGGAACTTTGCTCATATACAATTTTCCCAATTTTCGACTTTGAGAAGGATTTTTCTTTAGAAACGATAAGTAAATAATTTTTTCTTTAGTTTTGCCAATTTTTCTACCGTATGGTGAGAATTTCTTTAAAACAGAAAATAAGTAGAAATCTATCTTGTGCGCTCGACTATAAAGACGGAAATCACCTGAAAATGTTACTTTCAAAACGAATTTTCGAATAGGTTCGAAAATTTTTTTCTTTAAAGTCGAAAATATTGAAAAATTACCAAATTAAGACATTTGGATATTATTACAACACTGCAGCTTGTATAATTTTTTTGTCAAGCAGTTCAGTTCGCTTCGCGTGGTTTCAACATAGAAAGAAGTCTTAAAAATGAACAAAAATAAAAGTTGCAAAAGACGTATCGTTATTCGTCAAGTTATTTTAGGAAAGTGAAATGTTATAAACAAAAAGAAAATTTAAAATTGGAATCTGACAATTATTCAAATATCTCGTCAACTTCAGATTTTTCTATCTCATCAGAAACATTTACGGGTCCAACGAGAAATGAAGACTCACTGACCTCACATTATACAAATGAATTGTCACCTCTAAATGGGCATCACCATCATTATCAGCTGCGGCAGTTACAGATATGGAAATATCCATAAATAATGATCTTACTTTTGCCGAAGAAGATGTTTCTATTAGGTTGTTCAGAAATTAATGCAGGTTTTATGATTTTATTTGTTTCAACAATTTTTTAACAATAAAGAATTACGCAAAGGGTTTAACATAAGTCATTTTAAAGCTTATTTTATGCTCTTCTTACCACATAACCCATTTTTAATCTAAATTGTAGTTTTGTCTATTTTTAGACCTTTGAAGTTAAGATGTCAAAACAAGAATTTCACCACATTTACTTGTATTAATTTAAACTCGGCGCAGTGCAGCATAAACGGCTCGAAACATCAATGAAGTTTGGGCCAAGGAAGTGTTAACGAATGCATAATACAACATTGGTTTCAAAAATTTCGTCATGGTGAATTCAATCTTGAAGATGAGAAAGGTCGCGGACGTCCCTCTGCCATTGACGATGAAGAATTGAGGCTTTGGAGGAAGCAAATCCACGCACGACTGTTCGAGAGCTTGCAGGGACCTAGGCGTAGGTATTGGATTAATTTCGGAACATTGGAGCCGAATTGGAAAGTCGAAAAAGCATGACAAATGGGTGCAACACGAATTGAATGAAAACTGAAAGAATCGGCGTTATGAAGTTTGCTCTTCACTTCTTCTGCGCAACAAAAACGAACCATTTCGCGATCGCTTTGTAACGTGCGATTAAAAGTGGATTCTATACGACAACCGATGACGTTCAGCGCAGTGGTTGGACCTAGGCAACGCACCTAAACATTTCTCCAAACCTGAGCTGCATCAAAAAATACTATGGTGACTGTTTGGTGGTCGCCAGCCGGAATTATCCACTACAGCTTCTTGAATCCTGGCGAAACTATCACAGCAGAAAAATATTGTCAACAAATTGACAGAATGCATAAATAACTGAAACGTCTGCATCCAGCAATAGTCAATAGAAAGGGCCCAATTCTTCTGTATGATAATGATCGACCACATGTTGCACAGCCGACGCTGCAGAAGTTGAACTAACTTGGCTACGAAGCTCTGCCTCATCCACCATACTCACCAGACCTCTCGCCAACCGACTACCACTTTTTCAAGCATCTCAGCTACTTCTGGCAAGGAAAAGTATTCAACGACCAAACAGCCGCAAAAAATGCCTTCGATAAATTCGCCGCTTCCAGAACTTCAGAATTATATGGTACTGGAATTAAAAAACTTGCATCTTGTTGGCAGCAATGTGTAGATTCTAATGGTTCTTATATCGATTAATAAAATTTATTCTAAACTGAGATATGTGGTTTTAAATAAAATGGTTGAAAACCTGCATTAATTTCTGAACAACCTAATAGTATATCGGATAAGGAGTGCATTTTGGATAAAATCTAGTTTCAACAAAACTTAAGGCATTGGGCTTTAGGTAACAAACGTACCCATACTGCAATCACTAGTTTATTAAAAATATTAAAAGATCATGGACATGCGGAACTTCAACCAGTAGTCGGACGCTGTTAGAAACTCCAGTAAAAGTTAATATTATTGAGATGGGAAGCGGACAATATTGGTATTATGGCATAAAGAATAATTTAGAGAGAGCGCTATGTGATATTAAAAATTCGGTGTCGATCAGTATGATAATCAATGCTGATGGAATATCGCCGTTCGAAAGCTCTATGTATGAATTTTGGCCAATTTTATTTAGAATTAAAGATATGCCACTTTTAAAGCCAATGCTGCTGCAGTTTATTATGGCGTTGGCAAACCACCTTTGGAAACCTATCTTAAGCCTTTTGTGACCGAATTAAATGAAATTTTAGCCTCAGGACTACATATAAACGACCACAAATTAGGTCTAAGTATAAATTTCTTTGTTTGCGATACGCCAGCTTTCCTTAAAGGTAAAATAGAAAATTAGTATTTTTTTTTAATATCAAACTATCGAACTTACAGTTATAACTTAATCTTAATTTAATAATAAATTTTAAAAAACCATTTGATGTTCAAAATATTTAAATTTAATTTACAATTTTGCACAAAATTGAAATTATATTAAATTGTTTTGAAATATAAAATTGTGTAAAATAACTATTTGCTATTTAAAATTTATTAATTAAACCTGATATAAGCCGTGGACATAAAGCATCATCTTAATGCATAATTTTTAATTAAAGATGTTGTTGGTGCCAATTCAGAAAATGGGGCTTGTATAAAATGTACTGTAGAAGGTATTTGGGATAAAGGTGGCCATCACATGAGTTATCCTATTTTTAATTGAAAACCTAGAACTAATGAGAGCTTTCGAAATGGAATTGATGAGATCACCATAAGGAAGTTACAACCGTTAATAAAATTGCCAATGGAGGTGGATCTAGTAAAATGTTTTGTTGTTTCCGACTCTTTACATTTATTAGATTTGGGTATGTACTAAAAAATATACATATTTCATAAAAAATCTATGTTAATTTTTGGATTATTTAATATTTCAAGGAATTATGAGAAAATGCTTGTTTGGTTGGTGCAATGGCAGTTACAATTTCGAAAAAAACTTTCACCGAGTGAAAAAATCAAGTTATCGTTGATTTTAGAAGAATGCAATAAGACGAAACCAAATGTTGAAAATATTGGAAAGGTTCAGAGTATCGACTATGCTGCTTTATCTAGGACCTGTAGTTTTAAAAGATGTTCTGTCCAAGGAACATTATAATAATTTTTTGGCGTTGTCATGCGCTGTAACAATTCTATCAAACCAAGAATATTTACAATATTATATTGAACTAGCTGAGAAACTACTCAATGATTATTTAAGAGAGTTTATAAAGCTCTATGGAATTGATTCAGTTAGCAGCAACATTCATAACTTATGTCATGTAATCGATGACGTGAAGAACTTTGGCCCACTACCTGAAATCAGCTCGTACCCATTTGAAAACTTTCTTGGTTAGCTGAAGTCTTTAGAACGTAGTGGTAATAAACCATTACAGCAGCTAGCAATGCGAATCATAGAATTATCTAACGTAAATAATGATAAGCTATCGAGTGAACTGCCAGCAGTTTATTGTAGAGATGCAGTTGACGAAGTTCATGAAGATCATAATTGTAAAAACGTGTATAAGAAAATGTGTATTGGAGAATATTACATGCTGACTGATAACGCAAAAGACAAATGGTTCCTAACAAAACAGCGAGATATAGTTTCTATGAAAAATGCCACTTATTTTAACAATAAGTTATGCATTTATGGGTCTGCCCTGAAAAACAAGTCTAACTTTTTTACAGAACCATTTAATTCATCGAACTTGAATATATTCTCATGCAAAGAAATTTATGGCAATTTAAAGTTATACAATATCAATGAAATTAAATGTAAATTATTTTGTTTGAAGTATCGAAGTGAACTAATTTTCTTTCCTTTGATTCATACTTTAGATGTGAAAATGAATCCTAAATAAAACTAAATGAAAAAACGAACAAAGTTTTTTATTAAGCACCTTTTCAGTTTTTATAAAAAAAAATGTTAAATAAAAATCACAAAAATATGGTATATAACCACATTTCAATGAAATTAAATTATTTCGTTTTGAAGGTCTTCATCAGCCTCGTATCCTTCATTACTTTTCTTGTTGCCTTGTTCTTGATTACTTGCTTCATTTTTTGGAGTAGCATCTAAACCGGTTAATGTTTCAGATTCACTTTCCTGTATTTTCTTCGCTCGACCTTTAAAATCATTTTTTTTCAATTCAGCTGTACTTCTTTTATTAGAGTGTTTTAGTATTTTATCACGAAATAACTTTTCAGTCTCTATTTTAGACCAGTGATCATCTGCTTTCACAAGAACAGTATTTATTAAATCCAAAATATTTTCGAAACTTCGAAATGCAACCTTTTGCTCGCAGTTTGTGGAACGAGAAATTCCTGTCCATGACGTCAGCGTAAGTAGCTGTTTCGTGAAAATAATATCGGAAACTAATTTAACACCGACTTTATCTCCTCTTTGGATTCCATCCACTCCACAAATTCCTGATAAATATGTTAACAAGTAAGTTCTGTATTTCGGGTTACTTTCTAACTCCTTATTTAAACTTTTTATATCGGTAATATTGTTTAATGGAAATTTAAATTTGTCACTTAACATTTCCTCTTCAGTCGTCTCTGATGCATCTTGACTTCTCATTTCGCCATTTTTCATCAAACAATTTTCTATTCTTTCTAATATGATACGCTGGGAAATCATTTGACTGTGTAGTCTGTCGAATTTTTGATTTAATGCATCATACCGTTTATTTCAGCCTTTAAAAAGTAACCATTTATTTAGATTTTAGGCAATGTATCAACTAAAATAATAAATACAAAACACTTACTTTCTAAACAGCCAGGGTTAGATATGAAACAGTCATCCCCAATGACTACCACCTGTCCGGTTTCTTCTGAAATATGTGGCGGCTCGGTTGGAGGTTCAAAGGTGATTTATGAAATATAATGGTGATTCAAAGGTTCACTATTGGGGTCTTTTTGTAGAGCGTGTAGGTCTCTATTTGGCCAAAACAAGAAACCGTTTTGAACCCATTTGTGTGGTACTACACTGTACCCCTTAATAATAATTGTACCTCTCTTTTTTAAAGTTTCCACTAAAAAAAAAATTAGTACTTGGGACAGCTTCTCTTTCCATGGTTAATCACAAAACTGAATACAAAAATATAAACAAATAAAGGCTGTTTTACATTCAATCGTTTAGTTCTTTTCCAAAATAATAGAAACACGAAGAAAAGTGCAAATACATTTTACTCATATATAAAAATGGACGGGCATGCTAAAAATTATATTTTTGCCTTTCAAAATGTTACTTTGATTTATAAATTTTGAGGAACTTTACGAGAAAGATAAACCAGTTCATCTTTTTCAGGTTTTTCCGTACTTTTTCACCAAAAAAAGTTGATTGTTGCAGTAAATAGTATTGAGTAATACTTTTTGAGTATTCCCTTCTGATTTTAATAGAAGAAAATCATACATCTTTCATCTTTTGGAAAAAAATGAATGTAAATCAGCTATAACGGAAACCGAACTCAACGATACAAAATTAACTCGACTCAACAATTTAGGTAAATTTTTCGACTTATTTAGTAAATTTTCACCTAAATAGGTATAAAATGAAATTTGACAACGTAATTTACAATCGAGCTAAAAGTATAAATTCCTTAAATAAGAAATTTCGTCTTAAAATAGGTAGTTTTGTTGAGAGCTGAGGGACAATTCGTTTTAAAAATTGAATAATTTAGTAATTATGGAGAATGAAGACGATTTTCAAAAATCCACCATTTTTTTTGTTTTAATAATGGATATATACCAAAATTCTGCTCCCGAAAGACAAACAAAATTGTTTTTTTTTAATTTATCGAAAAATTAATTTTACAATATCAATTATTTTTTTAGAGCATTGTACTTTTTCGAGGTAGAATGTGGGTTTTTATCGAAAAAATACAGGGGCATTAACTTTTTACAGGAAAAACGGTTTTTTGCATAATTATAAAAATGTTTATTTTTATTTTTCATATTATATATTATTAACTATGATCATATATTATTTACTATTTTATGTTTAACCTTTTATTTATATTAAAGTAATAAATTTTACCAAAAAGGAGAATTATAATAAAATTTGTCGATAAATTGATAATAAGTTGAAAATTAGGGAAATCCCACTTATGTTATACGTAGAATCGACGTATTATTACCCAACAAAGGTAGAAATGGAAAGTGAAATATTACCTAATTAGCACTTCTTAGGTATAATTTTACGTCGAATCGACGTCGAAAAATTCTCCAATTATGTCGATTCGACGTAATATTATACGTATTTGAAAGGTGTTTTTCGTCTTCAAAGACGTGTTTTAAGTAAAAATCTACCTGTTATCGACCTACTCTGTTACTTGGGGAACGACTTCAATTTTAAGAAATCTTTCTAAAGAAGCTGGTAAATTAATGATCAATAAAAGGACCCTTTATTTCATAAATCCGTTGTCAGTTCCATCCATTTAAAGTTAAAACAATATCCAATATGTTGTCTAATTTTATTCAACTAAAATTAATTTGGAAAAAAATATTTGAATAACAATAAATACAAAAATACCCTAAAATTAAATTAAATTACGAAGCTAAAATCATATTTCCAAAATGTAATCATAATTTATATGTTTATTTATTCTCCATCATATTTCGACAAGAGGGGCGACTACATCTAAACTGATATAATAACAGCATCAAATGCAAAAATTTTATGTTTCATGTTTTTGCTAGAATTTCAAAATCAAAAACAGAAATAATTAATCACACAATACACACTAAAATAATAAATAAATAAAAAATCAATAAAATTGCCTTTAAAATTCAAATCACAATCAATTATTTTGTAATAAAATTTAATTTATTTTCATTACACATAAATATAATATAATAGTAACAGAATAAAATCCAACATACAATTTAAATACATTTCCATTCAGCCATGCACAAATATGACGTATATTCGTATATTTATTGTATTTTGTTTACTGTGATATTTATTGTACGCACAGACAAAAGCTTCCCTCAATTTTTTTTTTTTTAGTTTTTATGTATTGTGTAAAAATTAGAATTTCCAATTTATTCCCCCCGGCTCCTTGCGCATCTGTCTAAATATAATAATATCTACAATCTACATGTATGGCAGCTCTCGTACATCCACACAAAACAATTACGATTAGTTTTTAATGTTTGAATAATCTAAAAACTATATTACACATGCAAAATAGACAAAAAAAAAGAAAATTTGTTTTTGTTATAAATTTTTATAAATATAAATAATTTATATTTAATTTAAAAATTATCAAAATAGAAAATAGTAGGAAAATGGTATAGAAAAACTTTATATTTAGATGAAAACACGTGCTGATTTTTATATTCAAATTATCATCACCTGTGTGTATATTATGCTGCTGAAACTTTTGTTTAACGAACAACATGAAAAAATAAAACATATACAACACAAAAAAAAAAAATTAGTAAAGCATCGCAACCATATATGTACATTATATACAAACCTAACTATGTATTTTATAAAATGAAAAACCATTTTCCCATATTTTCACTTTGCATTAACACCCTCTTCTTTTCGAATTATTTATATACATATGTACACAATACTCGTATTTAAACGAGTATATTCTGTATAAAAGCACTTTGCGTTATGCTTAAACGATGAAAAAAATTTAAAACGGCACAAAAATTAACGTTCGGATAAAATACGACAAATAAGTAGAAGATTAGAAGAAAATTAAGGGAAAACTTATTGGACAAATATTTATATAAGAAAAAATAATAATTTTTCCGCGAACTCGTTCAACATTTGTTCAATACTGATTCGACTGCAGCACGTGCGAAAAATCTGAATTTTCCATTTTTTTTGCATTGTTAGTAATTCCAGAGTTTTAATTTTTGAATGACGTCACACTTGCTCTAAATCTACACGTCTGGCAGAAATCACCTTCTTGTAGCCAAAACTATTTTACCGCTTAAGAGTTATCTTAGAAATCGGTTAATTTCTATGTTAAAAAATTATAACGGCTTTGTCAAGATGTCTCAAATTTAAAGATGTACCTAGTACCAACAAAAACAGTCATTTGGAAATTTATTTATTTAGCTACGGTTGTATGTTCGTGATTTTTGTTACATATGTATATGATTATTTCGCTATTCGTTAACAATAGAACTACCGACCCGTCAAAATGACGGATTTACATTTATTGAATTGATTTTTTTTTTATTATGTTAGAATTATTTTAAAAATGTATGATGCCTTTTAATATGACAATAAAGTAATTACAAATATTAAAAATCATCAACAATTTCCAAAACAATCCTAACATAATAATGGTTTAAAAAAATGAATTCAATTAATGTAAACCGGTCATTTTGACCGGTCGGTAGTTCTGGTGTTAATAATTCTAGTAATTAATCGAAAGCGCATATAAAAACGCGGATATTTTGTGTATTAACTAAACACATTTGCTCTTGGATTAAAAAGTACAATAATTGAGTGGATAATATCTTAGGGTGTATTTCGTTGGCTCCGATAGTGGTTTTATTTCTACGATTTTGTTTTGTTCTCTGTTGGCTGATGTACACTTTATCAGAAGAGATTTCTAGGAATTTCTCCCTCTTAAACAGAATGTAATTTATCCTATTCTAGTTATTTCATTCTTGTCTGATATTGTTTGTTACTTCGTTTATTTCCTTGATTTCTGTAGCTACAGATTCTATCTGGTTCCGTTCCTCGACTACGGTGAAAATATATTCTTCACTTACGGAGGTTTTGGAGGCTATTATAGATCTTTTAAGAGTCTTCTTTGTCCACGCAAGTAGATATTTTGCGTCGGTTGCCAACCATGAAAAAACGGATGCCGAATTTAATACCGTGTTTTGTTTAGTTTAAATAAAATCGCTTATAGTTTCTAGTAGTACTGATCGTGTAATAAATTCGCGTGTGATCATCGAATTAATTTTGCTGCTTAAGGGACGCCATTATTATATAAAATATAAAAGCACGCGGTTCAGCAGTTTTGTGAATTGGATATCATATTTTTACTGCTTTATAACGCCGCTAGTTGCGCGAGAATGGCACGTTACGGGTTTATTGGATTTCCATAATTCTATTATTACGGATGAACAACAGTCGCTGATATATCGTACAGAAGCAAGCTGCCATATAATTTGGATTTACAGTAAAGGTCATATCAAAGACTATAACTAATGGAAAAAACTTTAAGTATACTATTTTATTATATTAATGTGAAGTGAATATATTTGTTTTTTTTGCCAATTTTAATTTGTTTAAACGGGTCGGTGTATAAGTACCAAATCTATTGATTCCCATTTAAAATTCAAAATGGCAAACCTTGCTACTCAATCACGTGGTCGCGTTTTAGCATCACTAGATATAATTCGTAAGTTCACAACCAATATTGTTAAAGATACTTCGTTTATTGATATCGAGCTTAGATTGCAAAAACTTGAGGGATTGTGAACTGAGTTTTTTGAGTATGAAGATCAAATTTCGTTGATAATTTCAAATAACCCTACCTCGACTCTAGAATTGAAGCAAGAGGAATTTGAAGAAAATTCTTTGAAACCAAATCCATACTATTAAAGTCCCTGTATGAGCGGAAATCAGCGGTCACTAATGCGCCAACTAGTAATGCGAATTCGTTTGATACGTTACTAGATCAACAGTGAGTATTTTTAGAAAGCATTGCTGATAAAACACAAGCCATTAATGAACGCTCGATAATTCATTTGTCTGAGTCTCTTAAATTACCTCGTGTGAATATTGGCAAGTTTATGGGAGATTATGAAGCATGGCCATCGTTTTGTGACTTATATTTACATGTCGTCTGTCCATAAAGTCGAGAATATTTCAAATTGTTCAGAAATTTCAAATTTTTAAAGGGTTGCTTGGGGGTCCTCCACTTCATATTATCAGAAATTGTTTGGTCACTGATGCTAATTATTCTGAGGCATGGGAAAAGTTGGTCAAGCGATACAACAAAGAAAGCGATAATTAATGCACATATAAATCGATTTTGTGACCAGCCGTTTACAGTTAATGGTTCAATACAATGTCTTCGACAAATTAGTGATACATCGGACGAGATAATTAGAGGCATCAAGGCATTAGGTGAAGACGCTGAAAAAAGGGATCCTTGGCTGATTCGTATATTGCTGAATAAGGTTGACGAGGAGACGCGAACTGCATGGGCTTACGAAACCCTGAACTGTATGGGCTTACGAAACCCTTGAAAATGATTTTCCAACAATTGATCAGTTTCTGGACTTCCTAAACAATCGGTGCTATTCGAAGGAACGTGCTCAAGTGACAAGAAAGGTCGAAGTCGAAATTCTGGTGCTGTGAAGTTACTGTACACTACGTCAACAAATGAAAAATGCCCCTGTTGCCATTATCAACATACGTTAAATAGATGCATTAAGTTCAAAAAAATGCCAGTGCCAAATGACGAAGCATGGTTAAGCAATCGGGAGTATGTTACAATTGCCTGAAGGAAGGTCATAGCGTTAGTTCATGCCCAGCCGACTATTCATGTCGTGTTTGTAAATTAAAGCACCACACATATTTACATTTAGATAATTTACCGTCCGCTTCCAATCAATCATCGACAATCAGCTCTGTGGCTCCAGCCGAAGGTTCACCAGATACTCAACAGGTCCAAAGCACTTCGTTCAGATCAAGTTCTCAAATAGATTCAAGGTTAGTTCACACTGCTACATCGCGTCTGACTTTATTACCAACAGTATTGGTGTACATTCGTGACTCTGCCGGAACTAATCATCTAGTTCGTGCGTTGTTACACTCAGGATCGCAGTCTACATTCATTATTGAAAGCTTGGTGCAGAAATTACAGCTCAAAAGATCGCCTGCAAATGTTCGAGTATATCCGGTATTTCTGAAAATAAGGCTGAAGTAACGAAGGGTGTCGTGACCCTGATTTTGCAATCGAGGTTCGAAAGGAACAATTATTTCAATTAGATGCACTAATTCTGGCGAGGTTGACTTCGACCATCCCTCAATCCAAGGTAGATGCAACGGCCGTTGAAGAACTGGTCATTCGAAGGCAGCGGCAGTGAATCGGTTGATGGCAATGGAGCGTAAATTTAGTAAAAATGATAGTCTTCGCAATCATTACATGGCGTTTATGGAAGAGTACATTCACCTGGAACATATGGAACGGATACCACCAAACGAGAATGCGTTGGACGACAACAAATGTTTCTATCTACCCCACCATGCAATGATTATAAATGATAGCACAACGACGAAATTGCACGTAGTCTTTGACGGTTCGTGCCAGTGTTGTGAAACGAATCAAATTTAATTACGTTTCAGTTTTCGATTTAATTTGGTTACGTTTTTCGTTACGTTTTCGTTACGTTTCGGTTACAGTTACGATTTCGTTATACATCACTCATGAATAAATAAAATATAAATGCAATACATAATTGGGAAATGAATTATGGATAGTAATTAACTTGTTACATAATATTATTCATTAAATTCAGTTTAGTACCTGCAATAGCTGAATTTTTTGATTTGTTTTTGCTTTTAATTTTTTTAAATTTCAAGGTGAATATGATATAATAAAAATAAAATATTATAAATATGTAACGTAATAACCTAAAAAATAATAGCGGTTTTGTTACGTTTTTCGTTACAATTAATATGGATTATATCGTTTCCGTTTTGGTTACGGTACGAAATTTAAATTCCGGTTTTCCTTTTTTGCGTTACGTTACAATAACATTTCACAACGCTGGTTCGTGCAAGTCCGCATCAAAAATTTCATTAAACAATAAATTGTTAATTGGGTCTACTATACAAAAGGATTTGGTCTCGATTGTAATGATGTTCAGAAAACACGTTGTAGCATTCTCCTCCGTTGTGGAGAAAATGTACAGGCAAATTAGGGTCAACCGATTGGACCAAGATTACCAACGGATCGTTTGGAGAAATGCTGTATCATTCGAACATTACACCAACTAGCTGATGATGTGGGTTCGACAATTGTCAAACTAGATTTTTACGTAGATGATTGTTTATCCGGAGCCGGTTCATTCAATGAAGCAGTGCAAGCTGTGCAAGAGATCTCGGAGATACTGATTAAAGGTGGTCTAATATTAAGGAAATGGAAGTCAAATTCAACTGAATTAACGGACCAAATTCCACCAGATCTGAGAGATGGAGAAATGCTTCACATTGACGACAATTCTGGGACCGTCAAGACGTTAGGATTTCAACGAGAGCTTTTCTCCCAAGTAGCTCGTATATCTTCAATCCATTAGGGTGGATTTCACCAACTTCTTCAAAAATTGTGGCTTCGCAAGCTAAATTGGGATGATCCACTTCCGGAGGATATATCACCACAATGGAATATTAGCCAATCTACATTACAGGAATTAAACCAAATTGAAATTCCTCGTTTTTTACTGACACATAGTTCAACGACAGAAGTACAACTTCACGGATTCTGTGACGCTTCCGAACACGATTACGCGGCAGCAATTTATATCCAAACAACTGATGCCACTAGAACAATAAACACCAGACTAGTAATATCGAAGACGAAGGTTGCACCTTTAAAGCAGGTATCTCTGCCTAGGATTCAATACACAAAACGGACGTTGGAAATCGAGAATGGAAAGTGTTGGGCTTGGACAGACTCGGAAATAGTCTTGTCGTGGTTATCAGATATTCCAAGACGTTGGAAATGTTTCATCGGCAAGAGGACGTCAGAAATATTAGAAATAATGCCCCGATGCAGATGGAACCATGTGTCATCAAAAAAGAATCCGGCAGATATCGCATCACGTGGCGTGACTCCCAAGCAACTACTTAATTGTCTGTCATGGTGGAACGGCCCGCCTTGGTTACTTCATCCAGTGGAGAACTGGCCTACAAAATCCGAAATCAGACCGACCAAATTAGAAGAACGCGCTGTGACATTTATCGCTCAATTGAAGGAAAATGATTCACTGAGAAAACTGTTCGGTGACATAGAATCACTTTCAAAAATTAAACGAATTTTAGCCAGAATTGGCACAAAAAGCAAAGTAATTCCATTGTCCCCTTTTATCGATCATGAAGGAATTTTGAGAGTAGGGGGAAGATTACAAAATTTCAATGTTTCTTTCAATGCAAAGCATGCAATGCTTTTGCCAAAAACACACACATACTCAGTGATAAAATTATTCGAGAAACACATATAAGGTACTTACACCCTGGACCCTCACTTCAAACTAGTATACTCCGACAGCGATATTGGATTTTAAATTATTGTCGTATGCTGTGCTATACCAGATCAACAAATGTGTAGAATATCGACGCCAAAAAGCAGTTACGTCGAAATAATTAATGGGAAGTCTACCTCGATCGAGAATAACGCCAAGTCGTCCATTCCTGCACACTGGCGTAGATTATGCTGCTCCGCTTTACCTGAAGTCAAGACTCGGAAGAGGCCGAATCCCGCTGATTAAAGGATATATCTGCATATTTGTATGTTTTCCCACAAAAGTGGTTCATATTGAACTTAGTCATGACATGACAGCTAAAGCCTTCATCGCAGCTCTTAGGCGATTAACAGGTCGAAGAGGTGTTCCCATGAAAATAATCTGTGACAATGGCAAAAATTTGGTCTAAAAAAAAAATTTGCTGCTGTTTGAAACTGTAAACGAACTTGCTCGATATTTTATTCAAAAATCCAGATCGGCCATTTTATAGAGAATTTAGAAACCTTGCAAAAAGATACTAGGAAAATTTCTGTTCGGCCACTCCTTGTTGAGTTATTGAATTTTGAGAGAAAACGTACCAAAAAGCGTAGAAGTAATTTTTTTTATCTTGTAAACTTAGCACTCTACGATAAAATGTTAAGTCACTTTAACACACTAAAACTTCAATAACTAGACAAGGAGTGGCCGCACAGAAATTTTCCTTCTAAGAAAATTTCTGTTCCGTTTTTTAATTGGGTCAGTGTATATTGTGAATATGAGTCATTTTGGTTCATAAATATAGAATTTGTTAACAACTTGACTACAGCGCCACCTATCGGTTTTTAGCAAAGCTACGAACCATCGTCTCGACAAAACAAATATATTGGATGAATATGAGCTTAATCGGTGAAATCGTTCAGAAGTTACACGATCACTAACAGACGCACCAACGATTATATGGATTCTTGCCGCCATATTGTTTTTTTGAAAAACGGCACTCAGCATTCGAAAGTAGACGTTTCAACGAAAATATTGGTGCCCTTCAGATATTTTTTGATTGCTTCAAATTTTGGGTATGAAGGTGGGGCCCGATTGACTTGATATTTATGGTGAATTATCGTACATCCAGCTACTTGGTGATAATAACACGCTAAAATTTTAAATACATACTTGTAATGAATTAAATGAAATGATTAATTAATACAAACTCCAACATTAGTTTTATTGTCTGTGCGGCACTTTAGATAATTGCACACACCTAAAAGCTTACGAGTATGTATATAATATGTAAAGAATCCTATAAAATGTAATTGACTTTTAACGTAATTGATATTTGATAAGAGGTTGTTACGAAATGTTATAAAAATTGATTGTGTGAATTGAATTGATATTTTGATGGTAAAAAGCAAAAAAACAGAATTATCGTTATCTCTTTCAGGATATTAAATCAAAGTGAAAATGTTTAGAATTTTAAATTTTTGGTATACCCAAAAATATCTAGGCAATATTTGAAATTGAATATTTGATTTTGAATGAAATATGATTGTGATTTTTCATTTTGACGTGAAAGAATTTTTCTTCTCATCTAACATTTATTATTGATTATTTATACATAAACAACAACGCACACAGTTGTTTGTTTAATATCTTAATTGAATTGAGGAGGAAAATTGGAAATATTTATGTAATCGCACAATTTTAGGTGGACATTTTTAGTTACATATTTCTCTTGAAATATTTGACGGTGCTGCACAATATTCTAATCATTTTCATTTTCATAAGGACTCCTCTCGTTGCACATATGTACATATGTATGTAATACGGATTTACGAGATACAATGGTGCCACATGTATTTTAAACAATAATATCACCATGGGCATTGATTCATATGCATAATATATTCTCGTAATATTGATGCAAATAATTTTATTGATACCAAAAAAAAGAACAACATAGAAGCATGAAAGATATATGTATGTATGTATTGTATATAATATGTATGTTTAATCGAGCATAAAATTGTAAAAAAAAAATAAAAACGTAAATGCACAAATAAAATAAAATAAAAATTCCAATTTTCCCGCTCAAATAAAATGTAAAAAAAATGATTTGAAATTTATTTTATTATAAAATAAATAAATAAAAAACCAAATATTTTTAGCGTTTTTTTATTGTGGAATAATTTTTTCCTTCTCCAGAACCTATACATGGAATACATTTATGTCTACCTTTATTTAGCGGGATATTATGTGTGCAAGAGCGATTTTTATTATTTGATTTTAACTTTTCTGATTTTAAATTGGTAATTTATGTGTAACCTAACCGTTTTTTTATGACGGCGTCAAAATTAATCACATCGGTTGTTATTCAATTAAAATGGACATAGTATGTTCAAATGGGTGCCAAGGATTAAATGAATATTGCTTAATTTGATTATTCAAACAGGAAATTAAATAAACTGTTTCGGCTATTTACAACCTGAACGATGAGTTTGAATAAATATTGATTTTTATGTCTATCTATATTATATTTGTATGAGTCTAATCGGTCGATTAATAAAAACAAGTAGTTGCTTGTGTGGCAGTTGTGGTTCTTCAATTCGAATTGTGATGAAGGACTACGTCTATCACAGCGAGCACATTACAATATCAACAATTTATTCTGTATTGATGGTCGGGAGGAGGTTGTGGAAAAATTTGCTTATATAAAGCAATTATTGAAAAATAAGTTTGCTAAATAAGAAATATGTGCGGTTATAGCATGAACGAGTTTCGCGGCCACCAGACACTCTTTTGCATAATGGAAATATGTACATGTCATTCGACGTTTAATTTTATTTTAGATCAAGGTCAATAGTCCTAAGAATTAGCAATTGCAATTAAATTTCTGGTAGTTGATGAGTTGTGATTTGTGCGGGGGTGATTAACGAATTGTGCATCGTAGGGTCAAGGAAAGATCTCTTACCCAAAATGAACACGATTTGAACGAGGTGAAATAAAGGAGCACACTGAAAACTTTGAAATACAAATTTTATAGAATTTTACAATTGAAAAAAGGATATTGCCATTTTTTGTTATGTACAAGGAACTTAAATCTGCATTGAAACCAAATTGGATAGCAGTAATAGGCGCCAACAGAACCAAGTGTTAGTAAATGAAGTTAGGGAAAGAGCGACGATAAAAATTCAAATTATAAATGTCTATAAGCGATGATTATATAAATTATTTACCAACAAAAGAGATAACGTTTGTTTCAACAAAATCAAAATGTCTGTAATAAAAGATACATTTGGATAAAAATTAGAAGCAAAGAATGGTAGGATCAAATAGGTAAAAATCATTTCACGGACGATGACTGATATCTGGAAAATTTTAGGGTAACAAAGACAATTTTTGAATTGATTTTCCGTGAATTAAATGAAGAGCTGAAACCACCATCCGATGTTGTTCGAAAATTTATTCTTGGTCTCAAAATAGTGGGAATATCATTATACAATGATAGCGCATTGTGCTTCCTGTAGTGAATACAGGTTGATTGCCAATCAATTTTGTGTGCATAAGTATACAGCCAGGAAGCATCCTCTATAAGCTTGTTGGGGAGTAATTAAAATTCTTCTCCCGAAGAATATTACATTTTCTGATGAGGACGATCCCGTCAGCCAATTTGAAATTAAACCAAATGTTTCACACCAAATTTCGGATAAGCGGAATTAAAAAACCGAAAAGGATGGGCATCTTTGGTTTTACAAGGAATCGTAGATCCTATGTTTCAGTAAATATTTTAAAAAAATTCATTGAATATTAAATGTATGTCAGCTTTTTAAAAATGTATACCATTTTAGGTTTAGAAGCATTTATTGTAAACATCCAGGTTCAACACATGACGCTACTGTTTTAAAAGATTCTGGCGTCTCTAAAAATTTGCAGAATATTTTACCAAAAGGATTTAGTTTATGAAGGAAAAAAAACAAAATTTCAGAAAAATTGTTTTTCTATTTTTACTGGTCAGAAGTAGTTGGAGACTTAGAATTTTCATTTTGTTTGGTCGGTGATCCAGCGTATTCATTAATATTGAAGAATTGCTTCTAAACCTTAAAGGATTCACTAACTGACCTCAATTACCCAAACAAGAATCATATAATGTTTACTGTGATTTGTGTTGAAAATACATTCGGATGATTGAAAGCTCGATAGCAAATACTTGCCAAGAAAATCGAATTTGATTATAAATTTGTTTTAAAAGTAGTAGCTGCTTTTTGCTGGCTACATAATATCGCTGAAGAATACAATTGCAATATCAAACCTTTACAGTTAGATGAACTTCCGGCATTAGAAACTGTTTATCTTCAACCAATTAGCAGGGAACATGTTACTAGCGTGTTTGAATCGCAAAAATTTAAGGGACCAGGAGATTACATGGCTTCCAAAGTTCCAAACTTATTATTATAATAAAATATAAGTATTAATTTGGTCAATTAGTGAATGTAACAGACATTATTTTATTTCAATGTAACCAACAATTTAATTTAAATAAAGTTTAAACAACTATCAATAAATTAAATATTCATTTTTATTCTTAATCGCAAAAAACATCATTGGGATCTATCAAATATTTCACTTCGCACTCACCGTCTCAGACTCGTCAAGCGGTGTTTGTGTTTTATTCCCGTTTAGGCTTAAGATGAACTTAAGTTTGACTTGTTAAGTAATTTTTGAATTTTCGTCACCATCATCTTCTGGATCCTCTCGTCGTATTCTCGTTGGAATGTTTGTTCCGTTTGAAGAAGTTCTTTTTATTTTTGAAAAAAATCCTTTTGGAGTTATTTTTTCGCCTTGATTTTGATTATCTGTATCTAATTAAATGTACAATCAAATATGTATATTCAAAAGTTACAAAAAAAATTATGTAGGAGTTAACATGGCTGGTTCAATTTCCTCTTCGTTTAATGCTACACTAGATGCTTCTATTGGTGCAATTGTGTTAAATAAATTCTTCTTTGTAAAGTCAGGTAGTGTTAAATTACCTTCTATATCAAAGCCCACTAAAGTTGAGGTAGGTCGCATAATCAACATTTGTTTTGCGATCTTCTCTACTTTTAAAGTTCGTTTTTTTACAAGAATTATAATCTACTTTCAATTTTCGCCATTTTGTAATTATTTGTTCTGGATATTTTTCCATAACCCCTTTTGATCATTTCTTTTTTAATTTTTTCAAAAACCGTTACGGTTGTGTACTCTTTTCCATCCAATAGTTTTAATACATTCTCTTATTTTACAAGTAAATCCATCATCACACTCTAAAAGTAAAGACAAACCATTCAGTATTTTCTAACATTTAAAATATTTAAAAATTGATCAAAATAATTTAATATGCACTTACCTCGAAAACAAGAAAAATCGTTTTGATTTAACAGTACGAAAAAATCTATCAGTTGGATTAAATTGGAGGTTACATGTGTAACTCAAACTGAAATCTGACTCAACCAACCAAATTTAAGTTAACCGAACTCAGACTACTTTCAGAACACGTTCAGTCAAGTTACTCTTTACATATTGACTTTAACTGAGACGTTTTCAGTTAGATTACCTAGATTTTAACATGTATCTTTAGTAACGGTAAACCTCAAAATTAATTTAATTTGCAAAGAATACATCTTCATAATCCAGCAACAAATGAGTCTTGGTTACCACATATAAATGAGCAAATTTTTGTTAAAAGCTTGTAACGAACTGGTCGTTACAGACGTTCTCCTTTCTGTTCGTAATGATTTTTTTTGTTGACATCTCTGTTTTTAGTGAGTTGAGTGTCATTTTGCCTTCATTGTCGATGCGAGCCATACACTAGCGTTGTGCGTTGGGTGAATGAGACGTGAATGTAGACGGATTATAGACGATGTGTGTTTTGTGAGATATATGTGCTCCGGGTGTTTCATGATTTCGTCGACTGATACTGCTTGATAAGAAGGGTGTACTGCACGGATAGGCAAGAGGTGTTTTTTTTGTTTTGTTTTACTGATGATAATTTTTTGGGGGGGAATCAAAATCGAGACGTTAAAGCGTAAAGAGGAGAATATAAAAAAAAGAAAATACGAAATTAAAACAAAAATAAAAATACAACATAAAAAGAGGGAAATATAATCTCCAATTACAAAAACAGCGGTAGCCATTTGTTTTGTGTTTTGCGTGTGCAAACAAAAAATGCACGTCACATTTTTTTTTGTTGTTGTATGTTGTTTTGAACAACTTAAAATTTTAATTTCCGTATTGGCATAATTGCCTGTTAAAGGCGATGATAACGTAAAAAAATAAAATAAAACCACTAGGAAACCGAATGATTTTCCGGCCTATCTAACGGATTACACGGCGTTACGGTAATGACTAACAGCTAGCTTTTGAGAAGCCATTGGATTGGAACTATTCAAGGTCCTTACAGTTTTCCAGTGTAGACATCCAGTGGTGGCGTCATATTTTTTTGCGGGCGTGTAGTTTCCCGTAAAGTGCAAGAAACGGTTAGGTAAGAGCAGCAATATTTTCGGCGTAGCGGCTTGTAAATATGTTGGTATAACGAAGATTTTTTTTTCTTTATATGTATGTATGTACATATATATTTCCAGCCTAAATAATATTTTGTGTACTTTCTTTCTATAAATTCTCTTTTGTTGTAATTAAATTGCGGAATTTATTTCCTAGCAATCAATTCGCGTGAGTGTTTTTTTTCTTTCTCATTTCAGATATCTTCTGGATATGGAGAGCTCGAAGAATCCACAGGATGTCTGGGATTATTTTCTGAAATTCAAGTGATCTAAACACAGTTTTCATGACGATTGTTTTATATAAAATCTTGAATTTTTTTTATTGTAAACTTCGTGACAGTGGAAAAAGTAAAAAACTTGTATTCAATATTTATTTAGCTACTACATACGTAGTTGTTTAATTGAAAATTTTTAATAAGTCTCACATTGCTTTTGCGTTTCGTATCTTTTTGGTAGTTTTCTAGTTGGACAAAATACATTTTATTATTTGTTTGCTTTTTTAACACATCGCGATTTTTTGTAAGATTTTTATTCTTCAATAAAAAACGAAATTTCAATTATAACAATTCAAGACGTCAAAACATGTTTCTGGATATATTTTTTATTGTATCTTCTAATCGAGAATTTTTTGAGGTTTTTCTCCAATCTTACTTCGTGCTACAAGTACCACTAAAGGAACGTCAAATTTAAAAAGACGCCACACTATTTGTTTGTGAATTTTTTCTATTGCATTTACATAGTTATGATTGTAACAAATAAAATGTTTTTTCAAAATTATTATTGTGATCATAAAATGAATATAGAAATATTACAAGAATGTTTATCTTCTTCGTCTTCGTCGTCAGATGATTCTATAATATTCAATTCGACTTCGGATGAAGCAGATTTTTTCAAACTTCAATCCGTGGTATTTAAGCGCGAATCGAAGCATCGCGTAGAACATTTTGTGGATAATGTAGCAAAAATTTATTCAGTAATTTGTAAATTTTGTTTATTTATTGTTTCGAAATAATTTTCGATTATCTCGAAGTCTAGCAGATAAATTCATAGAGATGTAAAAGAATTCTACTCACTATAAAACTGGAAGAATGAATATAACAGCAGAAACCCAGTGCCTGGCATTCTTGTGGTAATAATTTATTTTCTTTGAAAGATTTCACAAATAATTAACTAGTGTATGTATTTTAAGGCTGGCAATAAGGAAAGTGTGGAACTTATTTAAAATTTCAAAGTTAACAGCACACACACAACTCACCGACTTTTTAGTATTTGTGTTTGACCTCGTAATATTTAAATATTCCACCGACGAATATTGAAAAGGCTGAGAAAACTAGAGACTTTGCAGAGGTAATGAAACACTCACAATAGATAGATTATTTGAAAAGATAATAAATTTTGTTAAATTTCTGCTGGCTGGTTTCGAAAATGTTATAGGCTGCATAGATGGATGCTACATTTACATACGGAAACCAGTTCACAAGATACGGTCAACGTATATAAATCGCCACGGGTTAATCTCAATAACTCTTCAAGGAATTTGTTGTTTTTTTTGTCAGCTCACCTAGTAAGATCAATGATTCAAGGATTTACAAGCTATCATACGTATAAAGCTATTTTAGGATATGCTGCTAATCCATTGAGGGAATATTTATTAACTCCTTATAAAGATTATGGAAATTTAAACGCCCGAAAAAATAAAAATAACAAGAGCAACGGCTCTTGCTTAAGCAACGGTTTAGACAACTAATTCGTCTCGATTTTTTCACTGTGGAGAGGATGTACAAGTTTATGATAGAGCTCGATAGAAAAGATATTTGGGATAAAGAAATAAGCAGAGAATCAGAGTGGAGGAGATTCTCTAGAGGGAACATCTAACCAACAAAATGACACAACGGAAAGTATGTCTGAAACTGTTTTAAAACATTTGAGGGAAAGAAAGCGGACTCGAATTACGGATCTTGTCAGAGCAATAAAATTAAACATTTTAATTGAATTCACAAAATTTATAAAAACTAAATTTAATTAAATTATGTAACAGTAAAAAAAAGTAAATATGTACAAAGTAGAAAAAATTAAGTTAAAGTAAAAATAAATTTCAATTTATTTCATCATAAAATAATAAAAATATTTATATAAAACAAAATGATTGATTATGTCTTGATTGTGTTTTTAAAAAGAAGGTTGGCAAAGCAAAAAAATGTAATTTTGGAAACAATGAATCCGAATGAATTGTTTTGCTTATGTTCTTGGTTCGGTTTTTTAAACCGCAATAGTGGATGAATATTTTTATTTTATGCTTGCTGATATATGTTTTGGATATATCTCTGAGATGAATGAATTTAAATATACTTGTAGTACTCACGCCAATATATACAGTGACTCACAGCTTATTTGATCAATCGCCAGATTTAAATGTCCTCCAAAATGTATATTGATATTACATTTAATTTTTCTCAAACAAAATAAGAAATCGCGAGATATTTACAATTTTGTTAATGAAATGCAACTGGATCAAATAAGCTGTGGGTCACTATATATGTGAATAAATTGTGGCGGTGGACGAATGTAAGTGTTTGTACATTTTTAACAAGTGAGCTGCTACACGTCTGTTGGTCTTTTTGACGTTGCGGACTGATTTGGTCTAATTGGTGGAAACTTAGGACACATGAAGGTACTATTGGTGAGCTTGATGATAATGATGTTAATGTTGAAGACGGATATGAATAAAATTTTGAATTCCTGGATGTCGAAGGTAGATTTGTCGTTGTTGGTGGCGCAATCGGTCTCAATGGTGTTGGTACCTACCTTTGGTGTAACCCGCTGACGCTAAAAATTCGGGAAGCAATGAATCGTCCTTTGTCACAATTTCATTTATCTCTTCCTCGTATTCGATTTTCTTCCACTTGTATCTTGCCTCTACTTGTAAGAGGGTGAACTTTATATCAAAATATTTCTGAATTTTTTCTGCTCCCACATATCTATTTTTAGCCGGAATTTTGTTAGTGACCCAACATTGTTTAAATTTTCTCCATACCAGTTTCCGGATTCAGTGTACCAGCTTAAAGAAGAACAAAATATTAAATACTATATAATTATTTTATAATTAATAATTATTTTACATTTTTCTGCCTCTTGATCGTTGGGCGCCCTTCTTCCTTTTCTGAGTTTACTGTTGAAGAGATCTTCTTCTTCTTCATAATAAACTATCGACGGTGCATCGTCATCTTTAATTTTTAACATAATAATTTGTCGATGCACGAAAAATGTAATTAATTAATATTATTATAAAAATCAATTCGTACGTACCTTTTTGATAACTGCTTTCATCCACCGTTGTTAAATTAAAATAGCCAGCAACCTTTTCATAATCGGCTTTCATCAATTCTCCTTCTATAAAATGTTATTTATAGTTTAAAATGTTGTTGATGTGTATTTTAAACATTATGAAGATGTACTACTTAAGTCCTTGCTATATATTGTAGTTTGACCAAGTCCCTCTTTCATTAACTAATAGAGTGTAATCATGAAGATAGCCCTCCATTTTATTTTTATTAAATTTTATAACCAACATAATATAATATGATAGAGATATAATTTACAAATCATGCTGCTTATGCGTTCAATTGGGCATCAAAAACTTGATTTTTTGACAATCCCAAAAATTTTAACATTCTCAAAAATTTCGTATTTGTTATTATAGTTAAAGTAGGTATCTTAGAAAATGTCTTGGTTTCTAGTTTCGGGACTTTGTAATATTTTTAGTTTCAGATACAGATAGCAGTGGGATTTGCTCGTCATTGGGGGTGTTAAAGATCCAAATAACTTCTCATAATAAAAAACAAACAATTTATTTATAATTTAAAAACTTTATTAAGCAAAATTAAAATATAATTAATTTAAAACTTTTTCACCAACTACATAATTAAACTTATTATTATACTTATTTCATTACCCAATGAAATGTTGAAATTAACTTAAAAAACAAAACAATAATTCATAATTTAATATTAATATTATATGTATGTACATTAAAATAATTAAGAACTTATCTGTATACATGTCCATAATTGTTTTACAACCATTTGGTAGTCTTAGATCGTTCTGATAAATAAAAAAAAGGTTTAAAGCTAGATTAAATATTAGAAAAATTGTAATTGTAACATACCCACTCAACATTTAACTTATTGTCAAGTCGATCATTATTATGTAACTATGTAAACGTCAAATCGTTATAGTCATTTTCAGACGTGAATATAATTTAACGTAATTTAACAGTGTTGCACGATGAATAAGTTATACGTCAAATTAAGTCATACTTCACGTTGTATGCAATCGATTTATATTTGGTATGTAAAAGCAAGAAAACAAATTATTATTCAACTCATACAAAACACATTAAAAATTATATCTTCAAATTTGTTAATAAATTAATTAAAAATTTTGTGTGTTCTTTCATTTAAAAATAATCTTCGAAGTTAAATTAAAATAAATTAATTGGAAGTGCTATTAAATTAAATAAAGTGAATTAAATATTTATATATTAATTGAAAGTGCTTTCATTTTTAGTCCTTCGAGCCGGATGGCGAAACTGCATGCTTCATTCAATATTACATACCTGAAAGGTACAGCATCTTGTTAATCAGGAAAAACTTACCTCGTGTTTCTCCATCCAAGTAATCTTCGATTTATAAAGAATCATCGGATAATTAATCATCAATAATTAGCTAAGTTAATTTAGCAATCCAATTATCGTCGGATTTATGATTCATGTTGGTAATCATTAAAAAAAATATTGTATTTTATTGCGCTATCAGAGAATTTCGTCATACGTATAACCGTATTACAGACCAGTAAATTGATTTTACGGTCGAATCAACTTGAAAATACTTCAAGAAAATGCTGTGTTCAACATCATCAAATTTTAAACTAAACTCATGTGGAAATCAATATTATTTTCACGAGGTTAATTTAATTAAAAGCGTCATCGTGAACATAAGCGACACATCGGCTAGTTCTTTGTTTACACCAATCGTTATACGAATCATCGTCCAGTTTAACGTATTACATCAATATCACTAAATATCACATTCCTGCATCAGTCAACTGTATTTAATCACGTGGAATCAATGTAAAATAATTATTATATAAAATAATTAATCATTCAAATCCTACTTCGTCATTTTCATTGAAATTATTCTAAATATTTCGTCATCATTTTCGGAGGCATTGCAGTAAATATTTATTCATCGCCAAATTGCAAGTCTCAACATCACCGGTTGCAGCTACTGGAAAGCGAGCTGGTCTGGTATAAGGCAAATTAAATCATCACAACTACATACATACTGGAATCATTGTAACTTTTTCGTTATATTAATATTCACTATGACATTAGAAAGAATAGTCAGAACTTTAGTCAGAATAAGTTGTAAGTTACACTAATATTTAAGTTTCTAGGATAATATTCTGTTGTTTAATATAATATTTTGTGTAAGCAGAAATAACTGCTGCTTTGTTTCAGGAGGCAAAACAGTGATTCGTTAGTTTTTTAATTGTATAATCGGGTCAAGCAAAGTTAAACAATAATATCAGACCGAGATTCTGACAGTAGTGATCACGCCAGTACTAGGGACTCTAGGCCTACATCAAAAACTGTGACTATAGATCCATTAAAAAGGAAACGTGCCGCATTTAAGGGACAATTAACCCAATTTAGAAACAAACTACTAAGTCTAAAGACCATATGAGAAGTTGAGTCTAACATTCGTAGACTACAGTTGGTATATGACAATTATCATCAAGTTCAACTTAAGATAGAGATCCTAAATAAAGATGCTGCAACTGATCGTATATCGTTTGAAGATGATTAATGATTAATTTTAATTAATATAATAATATTTTAATTAATTAATTTATTTTTAATTCATGATCTTAAGAAACTAGAAACTCAAACAAAAGAACTTAACTATGAGGACGCTTCAGCTAATAGCACCCAAATAGAACAAAACATTCCCGTAATGTCGATAAAACTCCCAGAGCTCAAGTTACCAACATTTAGTGGTTTAGAGAGTGAATGGTTAGCATTTAGGGACATTTTTAAAAATTAATCCATAACAAAACTACAATTAATAATACAGTAAAGTTTGTTTATTTAATATCACATATTCCTGCCGGAAAAGCGTATCATTTAATAAAAAACCTTCCGGTAACTTCCGATAATTACAACGTGGCATGGGAAGCATTGTGTAAACGCTACGATAATGCCATTTTGATACAAAGAATTCATATGAAAGAATTGTATGAAATAAAGGCTCCTTATGAAAATTCAGCAGTCTCATTACAAACATTTATTGACCACTGTGTAAAAAATTACAGTGCTCTAAAATCATTGCATATCGAGGTCGAAAAGTGGGATATAATGCTAATCCACCACTTAACCGAAAAACTCGATAAGTCATCTAAAATATATATAATTAAAAATTCAGAAACAAATAAATTATTAAACTTCGACAAATTTATCAATTTTCTGCGAAATCGTGTACGCATTTTGGCCGCCATCAAGGTGACAACCAATTCAAAGTCTCCAGTTGAAGACAAACGGTATCATTATTCAAAAGGAAAATCAATCTCTTTAGTTTCCAATAATATCAAGTGCTCGTATTGTGACGGATCACATTTGATATTCATGATCATCAATATTTAGTTCTGGATAAATGTGCTGATACATTTGGCAATAATCTTTGAAATCCAGAAGACGCTCTATCATGTTGAATGTGGAATTCCACCTAGTCTCGTTCTTGATAATAGGCTGACGCAATTGTTGCTGTATTAAAATATTGCGATGGGTTGGCTTCCTTAAGTAAATAGAAAAGTCCCTAAATTTTGAAATTTTGTCTCTTACGTTTTCTTGTTCTTTCAGGAAATCATTAACTGCTAGTTGGACGGTGTGTGCGGCACATTTAATCGTATTTACTAAAAATTCAGATTTATTGGAATGTTATTGAATTATATTTTGCACTGCATCATTTATTTCTCTATATTGTTCAATCCTTCGTAAGACTCTTCTAATCCGTCCGCCTCTATTTCCGGTAAATCGTATAATGTCTCATTAATCAGTCGAGCCCGCCTTTACCATATTTCTGCCATTATCGCACTATTTGATTATCCTTAATGTATTGTAGATTAATTCTTAGAATTGATCGATTAAGATGGATAGCCTCATCAATTTTTATTGAAAACATGGCATTTCCTAAATCGTCTGTTATCGATGTTTTTACTTTCAATGCTTCTAACGATATTTCATCTTTAACTGTATCTGCGTTGATTGTTATGTTTAATGCCGAAGATATTGGTCCAATAATTTGCCGAAAATCTCGTGAATTAAAAAGTTTGTATGTGCACTCATTGGCGACCATGCCCACACATACTTGTTTCAGTTCATTTCTATTTGTTTTGATTTTTATTGTTTTTTTTTCAATCTTATTACTTTTTGCTGCTTCAATTCGTTTTAGTTGGTATTCTATATATACATCGTTGTGCTTGGATTTTATATGGCGGCGTAGATTTGATATCATATTATTTGAAATTTTCACTTTACAGTTGTTTATTTTACACATTTGCTCTTTGGTTTCTATATTAAAGGTGAAATATTGCCGAATTGGCTCACTTTGTTTTCTACCCATGTCTAAGAATTTTGTTTTAAAATTTCTTTTTATTTCAAATACAACACAACATTTGAACATGAATTAATAATTACGCAGTACCTTTCTTTTCTAATCATTCATATTGTAAACTGAGTGTTCACTGTTCCCCTACTATCGCGTTTACTATAGATCAAAAGAGTTTAGAAATTACATTTGTATCGATAAAAGAGGATGATAATAAAACAAATTCTAAAAAGGAATATACATACTTATACACTGAAACAATAAACATAAAAACAATCATTCATAACTAGATAATGAAATAGAAACAAAATAAAATAAAAATACATTTCCGAGGAGAAATAGTTACATCCGCATCATCCAACAACACGTGTTAACCCTAATACAAATCAATAATATAATCAATGTTATCAATAGCATGTATTGTATTATATAGTATATATTGTATTCATACATAAGTATAATTTTTAGAAATAAGATTAAAGCAATATTTTATCAAACCATAAAATTAAAAATATAAAAACAATAAAACCCTTTTTGTGATCATGCATATCAACAGAAAAATAAAATATAATATCAATAATAATCATACCATTGTATTACATAAACACAATCTTTTCATTGTATAATCTCATATAAATACTCTCTTATAATATAATTAGATGTTCATTCCTTTTTCTAACTTTATACAGTTTAAGTGAAATAAAGTACAAACAAAAAACGAATATTATATTATTTTTTTTATTTAAATAATATTACGCTGACAAAATAACATTGGTCGCTTCCTAAAAAAATAAATTTATTATATCGGCCACAAACCACGATATAATTAGATAGGTATTATATTTTTTTGGATTTCTTTCCCAAGGAAAGATATTTTTTATTTTTTTTTATCTTTCCCAAAATATGGAAAGAGTAAAGAAAGGAAAGAAACATGAATTTGATCACTGCATCCGGCATTTCAAAAACATCGTGAGCCGAATACAAAAAAAAATCAAAAACAAAACCGCCTACTTTAATTTATTTTGTTGTGAAAATATCTGCTGTATATGGCCGCAGTAGCAAGTGTTTTTGAAAATGAAAATTGCATACGAGCAAAAGGACCACAAATTATGCTTGTGTAGTGTAAAAAAATTAAATCGAAATAGCGAGCTGTGAAAATTGCACATACATGTACATTAAGAGATTGATACAAAATAAAATAATAATTTTAATTTAATCGGTAATCGGTACTTTCTTATTAGTATTGCTCATGCTGTTGGTGAGTTTGGTTATGGGGGTACCCCGAAAATTCTACGAAACACAATTTTACGCAAGCATAAAACAACAATTCATAAAACAACAATTCGTTGCAAACAATTCATACAACAACTCTTCATAGCAACACAATTTTAAGAAAAATCAATTCTTCGTAATAACAATTCGTCGCAAAACGATTTATCGAAAAACCGTTATTCGTAAAATATTTTATATTGCGTAGTTAAAAGAAAATTGAATTCATATTGATCAATAGAAGAATTCAACTTTTATTAAACTATAAACACATACTAGAACAACTAAATTATTTAGAGACCTTTTCATTTTGGTTTTGTTTTTATCAAATTGATTTGTTTGCAAGATATTTCAAAGAATTATTTTTGTACCTAACCATAATTGTTATTAACAATTTTTTTATTTATAAATAAATCAATATATTTTAGAACAAATTCTAATTGTTCATAATTTCATTTGGATTTTCAATTTAAATCATTTATAACTTTAACGTCGAGCGTCCATGTATTTTCCATTTCCTAATTCAAATATTTTGCAACAAAATTAAATAATTATTTATTCTGATATTGTTAATAACAAATAAATATAAATTAATAAACAATTATATTGTTTATATATTTATTATAATTAAATTATTTGATTTTCGTAATTTTATTAAATCATTGCTACGGAAAAATCTTAAAAACTCAATCAAAATCAAATCCTATAGTAAAAACAACTTTTTATTATGAATTTTTGCGTTGAATTGTGTTTGCAACGAATTGTTGTTTTATGAATTTTATTGTTGTTTATTTTTGGAGATGCCGTGAAAGTTCTGTTTGGGTCGTACTCGTAAACGACAGCTTTAATACAGTTCTTGACTAAATTGGTGGTGCACTCGGGATTTTGATGTAACGTTTCAGATGAAAGAGATTGATGTAACGTTTAGACCATAGTAATTTGTTAATAATGGTCTTCGGGATTATTGGTTTCCTTTTCCGCATCTGCAGGAAGCGGAAGATTGGTCTAAATTCTAGTATGGGTAACCCTATCTGGTATTGCCAACTCCATCATTGCTATTCTCAACCCGCTCCGCCACGTCAAGGCTGTGAACTTGGAGAGTTGGGAAAAGAAAGGATAAGGAAAAACGGAATTTAAGGACGTGATCAGGATATTCTGTAACACTGCTATAGCAGTTTCGCCTAGCATACCTTCAATTAGATTCATCATAGATAAAAATTCAAAAAAATTGTGACTGTAAAATACTTTTTCCAAATCAAGTCAAAATATGATATAAATGATGTGTTTGAACTTAAAACACGAGAAAGAATTTATTTTCGATTTGATACTATTCAAAACGTCATTATTTTAATACTTACAATTATTAATGAAAATAAATTGCTTGCAAAATGTATTTGAATGGACCGATGATTGGAGTACAATGTTCTATAACATTTCATCAATTGGTCTATCCACAAATAAAAAAAAACTTCAATTCCAATAGTTTTGCTTTTCTCCGAAGATAAAGAAGTAATCCAACCTATGTCCAGTAATATTTATGAGAACAAAAAATCAGCCTTGCAAAAATCTCCTGTAAAATGAATAATTTTGCGCAAGCTATCACATACTGCAATAATGTATTTCCTACATAAAACAACGATTTTATTTAAGTCATTTTGAGGCTCAAAACAAAATATAACACAAACCGTCAGCTTAAGCTTCTTGAAAACGTATAACTCTAGCATGTTTCTTATAAATAGTGCCATTAAGGTATGTTGATTTCCGTAAAAATACTGAATAGGTTTGATAAGTCAATATATTGCAGCCATATAATTTGAGAATTTCGATACAATAAATTTTATCTAATCTTCCCAAAATATATTACCTACAATGCTACAACATATTCCACGCAATAACGAAATACAATACGTACCACAAAATAATGTCGAAAAATGGCATAATGATTTATTGACGTGCTGAGCATCAACATCCAAATATAAGGGAACAATCTAAAATGAAATACAAAGAACAAATAAACGCTGCCTTAATCACTTTCATTCAGTCCTAAACTTCTATTGTAAAATAGTTCAAAATTTACCTAACCTAAATTAGATAAATTCATCATTACTTAATTTACAATAGATTATTAGAAGTGGCTGAAAATGATCCAAGGTTTACAGTGAAATGTTCACCGCCACATTGCTAAATACGCTCATTTTTCTGCTGTTGCCGAATATCGTGCAACAACAGCTTTTAGCCGCGTATTAATATCGCGGTATTTTTCTTTTAGCGGGGGCTTTTCACTGCCAGCATTTATTTGCTCAATTGTTATTTTATTTGTCGATTGCTCCAATTGAAGTTTGGTTAGATACTTCCAAATATTTGGATGTTGACACCCTACATGTCTCATAAACCCATTATGCCAACCTTCAACATTATTATTTGTTCGTGGCGCATTGTTTTGCGTGGAATCAAAATGATTCCATGCGTGAATAGCATATCGAGGATTTCGTCTGTGTGAGGCCTCTTTGATTCGATCATCGAGAGCTCCAATATAGAAATTCTCAAAATATGCTACAACATTATCAGCACTAGATGGTATTTCGCCAAAGGCTTTTAACTCATCAAATACTTTAATAACATCATTTACCGGAACAAATGCTAGAGCCATAATCATTTTCATTTGAACAGTAAACTCAGGATTTGTGGCATAATTTTTTTTAAGCCCTTCGGACACAATTTTACGATAAATATTTTGTCCGAAATGAAATAAACAAAATCGTTGTATTATAGTAGGGAATACATTTTTTGCCGAATTCGTAATAGCTTGCTCAAAATCACTCATAATAGAGGTAGGATTTAGGCAAGGTCTTAAATTTTTGAGTTCTTCAAAAACACTAGTATAGGTAGATTCCAACTTATTAGGGAGAAGAGCAAATACTAGAGGAATCGATTTCGTTTCTAATATTGCATGGATAGAAAGCAACTGATGAAATATTAACGGAACAACCTTATACGTTCCATCAACGAACCATTCAGATGCATTTTGCAAACAATCTAAATTTCGATTCGCCGTAAATATCAAAATTCGATTTTGAATAGGACCAGAATCAAAAAATAAAAACTGTTCACCGCGCTTCGATAGTCTAAATACATCAGGAATAACCATATTTTGTCTTGATAATGGCAAAGGAACTTTACAGTCACGAATATTTTAAATAGTTCTACTCATCGAACTAGTTGAAGGCATGTAAGATGCAACTACTAAGGGAATTGTTACAGAATTTAGGGAAATGATTTCTCGGGTTGGAAGGGTAGACTCTGAGGCAAGTTCTTTCAGGGAATTTAGGGAACGAATTGCCTCATTTTGAGTTGATTCCGGAAAATGGCCAGAATGTGGTTCAACTATAAAAGCCAAATCAGCTTCAGTGTGCGCCCGCCCATTACATTTACAACTCTTGTAAAATTGGATGCAACGCCAATAAGTTTAAGAAGCATATCTCTATTTTTCTCAGTTTTCAACAGTTCAAATTCCATTGGAATAGGAATTTATAAAGGCTGAGAAAAAGCTAAGCCAAATAAATGGCTAATATGTATAAAAAAATTGCTATATATAAAAAATTGGAAATAAAAAAGTGAATTTATATGGCAAATATTCTTTAAATTCATTTCATCACACAATACAAAATTTTAACAGACAAAATTAACTCTTAAAATAAACAAATTACATGCACGAAGTAAATGTAAAATCGATTGAAACTGTACTTAATGCACCTAATTTCTTGAACACCCTATAAAATATAAAGAATATTATTTTTGTTTTCCTCCTTATATTTTATGAACGCAAAGATTATATATCCTCTATTCACTGCTTTGTACTGATTTCCTATATAAACTTTCCAACGAATAGTGTTAGCGATGAATTGTTAAATCTGCATATAAAATTGCTGTGTGGCGCGAAAATTCATAAAACAACAATTCGTCGCAAACACAATTCAACGCAAAAATTCATAATAAAAAGTTGTTTTTACTATAGGATTTGATTTTGATTGAGTTTTTAAGATTTTTTCGTAGCAATGATTTAATAAAATTACGAAAATCAAATAATTTAATTATAATAAATATATAAACAATATAATTGTTTATTAATTTATATTTATTTGTTATTAACAATATCAGAATAAATAATTATTTAATTTTGTTGCAAAATATTTGAATTAGGAAATGGAAGATACAGGACTTTAACGTTGAACAGTTAAAGTTATAAATGATTCAAATTGAAAATCCAAATGAAATTTTAAACAATTAGAATTTGTTCTAAAAAATATTGATTTATTTATAAACAAAAAGAAAAATGTTAATAACAATTATGAATTTGTCAGTTATTTGTTAATTATATTTATTTATAATAAACTAATAAGCTTGTTAATTTCTTACTGAAATAATAATTCTCTCAATTTCAGTTAAGCCGTAAACGAATTTTACTTGATTTCTACAATACATAATATTATAATTATAAGTATAACCATTCAATATATTTTTCTTGGCTTGGCACAGTAATAGTTGCGTAAAAAAAATTGAATCAAAAATTGATCAACACGGATTCAATCTACTTAATGTATGCATTATAAAATATGTTAGGATTAACTGTTTTTCGAAGAATTGCTTTGCGATGAATTGTTATGGCGTAGAATTGTTTTTTTGGGAATTGTTTTTTTACGAAGGTTTTACGATTAGTTGTTTTTAGAAAAATTGTGTTTCGACCAATTTTCGCGGAACCGGTTATGGGGGGTTTCGCGCTACTGTCATTCCAATTACAGTTTTTACGGTCTACATTGCGCCCCCAATAGAACCACTCTACTTTTTAATTTATTTTAAACTGATCAGTGATAAAGCGATGCGATTTTGCTTTGTTCAGCGAGTTTTCATTGACCATTTACTGCTATGTAATCTTGAACAAGATTGCTGTGTATGAGTAATGGTATATTTTAAAGCCTACATGGCAAGTAAAGGTGATTAACTTAACAGAATTATACCATAGACTAAATAAAATTTTACAAAGACTTCTCATGTCGAACAAAAAAAAATTCAAATTATTTGGGTGTAGAAAATACCTATTTGGGTGTAGAAATTATATTCCGAACAATACAGCGAGGCCCCACGCAATATACTTAAAACCACAAAAACATAACTCTCTCTTTGAGTAAATTTACTCTCCAACTAATGCAAATTTCCTTTGAGCAGGTATTTAAATAAAAAATATT
The DNA here is from genome assembly GCA_963556165.1 of Tipula helvola. Taxonomy (NCBI): domain Eukaryota; kingdom Metazoa; phylum Arthropoda; class Insecta; order Diptera; family Tipulidae; genus Tipula; species Tipula helvola. Next base: position 242,615,816 of record OY744481.1, on the reverse strand, counting down.
GGCTGGCAATAAACCGGCACACAAAAAATTAATATTTGAGATACAAAAAAATAATAAAACGGCACAAATTAATAATAATTTGGCAACATTTATAATTTTTTGGCACTATTGGAAGGGTACACAAAAATTATTTTTTGGCATCGAAATAAACATTTTGGGCGACAAAAATAATTAACTGGCAACAAATTTATAAATAAAAAAATTAAATTAGTTTAAAAATATTCTGGAAAATGGAGATCCCTAATTTAACTTAGGAGCCAGGATAATCCTGCGTGCCGCACGTAGGAGCGGATTATATAGAATCTATTAATGACACTGCAATGTTTTATATGGATCCCCACTAAATATTAAATATTACAAAATCGATTAAATTTAATTTTTTGTCTCGATTTTTTTTTTTTTTTTTACTACTAAAAATTATTTTTTTCTGTTCCAAAATATTATATTTGTTGCCAATTTATTAATTTTGATGTCAATGTTTGTCGCCACAGTATTTAATAATGTCCTTCAAAAATATTTGTTTGTTTTTTCATATGTGGTGCCAAAATATTATTTGTGATGCCAATTTATTATTTTTGATGCTAATGTTTGTCGCCAAAGAATTTTTCTTGTATGCCCGTTTAAATTGTCCCAAAAATATTTATTCAGAAAATTTTTCGTGTGTCAAGTAGAATGCGATGGAACACCGATGAGTATGGTTCAAATAAGGTTATTTCGATCTTTTGATTCACGTGTTCGTGACGTCATACAATTCCGCCACGTGTTTATAAATAAGAGAAAAGGCAATGAAACTTTTTTGTTTCAAGTTAGTTTTGTTTTTTTATTTTTCATTTGTTTACTTGTAATTTATACGACTCTTTTAATACTAGAATTGTGGGTCGTCATAAAAAAAATGCTCATTTGTTTAAATATTTAGAGCTAACGTGGTATTTATTGAATCATGACCGATGAATAAAGGGAATTATTATTTTGTTAACCTTTATCCAGCTGAATAAGTACAATTGCACCACCATGTTTATATGAAAATAAAGCGAATTTATGAAACTAACAATGGGTTTTCATTGCGTCATGGGTTATTTATTGCGGAACGCCAGGAATATGCAGTTGAATGTATACTGAATGAATACATTTGAATGGATTGTTGTGTGTTTTATCAGTATGACTAAATGTGGGATTCTAAACTGATTATGCGATTCTGGATTTTGTCCACATAGGATGGAACTTGGTTATTGCTTAACTGATCATGATGAAATTCGACATGTACGACAGAAGTGGGTGTTTTTAATGATTGCTAAATGAAGTTCTGTAATATGGCCAATGAAATGGGATTATAAAATGATTGTTAGATGAAGTTCTGGAATATGGCCAATTAGAACGCAACTCGGCTATTTTTTAACCGATTATGATGAAATTCCACATGTACGGTGGAAATGGGATCCTAAAATGATTGTTAGAAGAAGCTATGGAATATGGCCAATTTGGAAGGAACTCGGTTATTTCTTAACCATTTATGATGAAATTCGATACATACGATGGAATTGGGCTCCAAAAATGATCTTTAGACGATGTTCTGGAATATGGCCAAGTAGGATGGAACTTGGCTATTTCTTAACCGATTGTGATGAAATTCGATACATGCGATATAAATGGGATTCTAAAATGATATTTTGAAGGAGTTCTGGAATATGGCCAATTGGAAAGGAACTCGGTTATTTCTTAACCGATTATAATGAAATTCGACATGTACGATGGAAGTGGGGTTCTAAAATGATTGTTAGATGAAGTTCTGGAATATGGCCAATTAGGAAGGAATTCTGTTATTTCTTAACCGATTATGGTAAAATTCGATATATACGATCGAAATTGGATTCTTAGATGATTTTTAAGTGAAGTTCTGGAATGTGCCAAGTAGGCCAAAATTTGTCTTTTTCTTAACCGATTCCGAAATGGGATTTTATATTGATTTTTCGAAGAAGCCCTTCAAGGCCTTGCAAAAATTATTTTAGAATCTTATATGCTGAATTTCATCATAATCGGTTAAGGTATGGCCAAATCCCTTCCTAATTGGGTTTGTACATCATAATCGGCTGAGAAATTACCAAGTCCTTTTCGAATCAGCCGTATTTCAGAACTATTTCTAAAAAATATTTTAAAATCCCATTTCCGTTGTACATGCTGAATTTCATCATACTTGATTATTAAATTGCCAAGTTCCTTCCTAATTGGCCTTACTCCAGAAACGTAAGCATGTATCGTAATCGGCTGAGAAATTACGAAGTTCCTTCCGAATTGATTATATTCCAGAGCTCCTTCCAAAATTCATTTTAAAACCCCATTTTCATCGAACGTGTCAAAATTTATCATAGGTGGTAAAGAAATAGCCAAGTAAATTTCTAATTCAACATATTCCAGAAAATCAATCTGTTTTTAACAAAAAGTCATACGAGATATATCTTGACCTTCATGGATAGTCTAAAATATTATAAATAATAAACAAAAAAATAGTATCCCTTAAATAAAAATTGAGTCACATTAAATCGGGGTCCCTTAAATCGAGTTTTTACTGTAATTCTAATTTAAGAAGTTCTATATTATGTACACTAAATTTTTATACTTGCTTAATAACGAACCGCGTCGATCTATTTTACCATGTTCATAACCTAACAATTTTGATTGCAAATTAGGAGATGCTTGATAAATTTTGTTAATTGGGCGATTACGCAGTGAATATACAGAAAATTTGAGATCCAATGGCCCAATGCTATACTCCTGGAGGGACTTTAATCATTGGAGGTTTTACTGATCTTACCAGAAACAATGCAGTTTTTTTTTTAAATTATTAGATTTTCGTTTAATTTGGTATACTCTATTATGAATGAGCTAATTGGAATAATTAAAAATTTTAGTAAATAAATAAAATAATATCCGGTTTATTGGCTAATTTGGATCTAGTGAAATTTAATTATTTTTCTTGTATTTCGAAATCAAATCTTATTGAATATACTTATGGAGAATTTTATTGATAAAATGTTGATTAAATATAAAACAGCCTAAACCTCCTTGATTTTCAATTTCGTATGTAAATTTCATTCGCGGAGTAAAACTATTAATGGCCAAAATAATAATGTCTTCAACTTACCGATAAAAGAAGATATAGGTTTGGCGGAAGATGTTTTGGACACTTCGTCGGTTTCTAGTTACGTTAGAAAAACATTCGTTATAAAAAAGTTTATTTGAAATTATTGTATAAATCATTGCTGCCAACTTCTTTTTCTTCCCAAATTAATTTTATTTAGAAATAGACGGAAAATGTCGGAATATACCAGCGAATCGTCAGGTTTTTTATTAAAAAATTGCAATTTAAAATACAATTTGCTAAGTAAAACATTTCTGTTCGCCCAAACCTATAGCAAATTTTCAATAGGATTCATGCTGCATATACTCGGAAACTGTCGAATAATAATTCACGTCGAATCATTTTTGAAGTAAGGAATGACGCACCAGATTTATTTATCAAATCATAAATTGCAATGAAAATTATCTTTAGTAAAAATCATGAAACATATCAAACAACTAATAAATAAAAGCACTTAAATAGCACGGTTGTTGTACTATTACTATTTATATATTCACCACACTTTTTCTGAATCGGTTTCTTCAATATTCATGCGTTAACTAAATATGGTATACTTATATGCGTTTTGCGAATTAATATTTTGGTTTTAATTAAATTTTTGATAAAATATTCGTTTCAAATCTTTAGTTTTTTAATTTTATTAATAAAATATAACATAACAACATAAAATATATAAAAACAACATAAAATCATAACTTTGCTATTTCTTAACCGATCATGATGAAATTCGATGTGTACAATAGAAAGGAGATTCTAAAAGAATGTTTAGATGAAATTCTGGAATATGACCAATTTTGTAACTTGGCTATTTTTAAACCGATTTTAGTGAAATTTAAGATGTGCCATGAAAATTGGATTCTAAAATAACTTTTGGAGAAAGTTCTGGAACATGGCCAAGTAAGATGGAATTTGTCTATTACTTAACCGATTTTAGTTAAATTTGACATATGCGGTGGAAATACGATTCTTAGGTGATTTTTAGGAGAAGTTCTGCAATGTGGCTAAGTAGGACAAAATTTGTCTATTTCTTTACCGATTTTAGTGGAATTTGATATTTGCGATGGAAACAGGACCCTACAATTAATTTTAGATAAAGTTCTGGAATATGGCTAACTAGGATAGAACTTGGGCTTTCAAGTTCTGGAATATGGCTAACTAGGATAGAAATTCAACATGCACTACGTAAATGAGATTCTAAAATGGTTTTACCAATTCCTGCACGATGCACTATCGTTAGAAGTTACAAAAATGCTGCGCGTGCCGTCACCCACTTTTTCTTATTTTCTTGATTGTGGTTAAATTTTCCGGCAGACGCATAATAAATATGTATGAAATATGCTGTTGGGATTATCTGCTGTAATGCAGATCGAAAATCGGTTAAGAAATAGCCATAAGATCCATAACAATTGGCCATATTCCAGAACTTCATCGGGAAATTATTTAAGAATTACATTTGCAATGCACATATCAGATTCCACTAAAATCAGTTAAGTAATAACCAAATTCTATCTTACTTGGCCATATTCCAGAACTTTATTTAAAACTCATTTTATAATCTCATTTTCAGCGCACATGTCAAATTTCACTAAAATCCGTTTAGGAATAGCCAAGTTCCATCCTACTTGGCCATATTCCAGGACTTCATCTTAAAATCATTTTAGGATTCTTTTATTTTAGGACCAATGCGCATGTAAAATTTTACTAAAATCGTTAAGAAATAGCCAAGTTCCATCTTACCTGGCCAAATTCCTAAACTTTATTCAAAAATGATTTTAGAATCCTATTTCGATCGCGCATTTCTAATTTCACTGAAATAGGTTAAGAAATAGCCAAATTCCATCCCACTTGGCCATATTCAAGAACTTCATCTAAAAATTAATTTAAAATCCCATTTCCATCGCTCAAATCAAATTTCACTAAATCGGTTTACACTTTATTCGAGGAAATAAATTTTCGATTAATCGATTAATACTCAACGAAGTGAATTATTACTGTAATAAGATTTAAAAAATTCTACTCATGACTAAAAAATGACTCATGACATGACAAAACTACAACTTTTATCCCAAATTTTTTATAGGGAATCATTTGTTAATTTACAAAAATCCAAAACCAATAACATAAACTATTTAGGAAACTATCCAAGAAGCACTTATTTTCTATCTAGTATAATATTTCAAGTTTTCTATTTATTTGTTGCAAGCAAGTGCACATTTTGTTTGTATGTACTACTCACACATACAAATTGCATACACAAAAAATAAAACACAAAAAATAGTGAAGAATATGAATTATGTAGGAATCATGATTCAATAAATACCAATAATTGTAATTGGTAATTTTCTTTTGTGACGACACACAATTCTAGTAACGTATAAATTACAACAACAAGTAAAAAAACGAAAAGTAAAAAAAACAATAACTTGAAACAAAAATGTTTCATTCGCTTTTTCTCTCTTCATTTATCGGAATTGCACACGTCACGAACACGTGGCTCGAAATATTGCCCCGTTTTCTGGCACCTTAAAATCTATGTCATGTTATTTTATTTCCCCGCTTCCTATATGAATTTGTATTGAAAAAACAAAAATAACATAACATAACATAAAATTTTGGAAGGCAGAATCGGGCCCATTATATAGCTATGTAATCTATTATGTATTTATTGAATAACAAAACAAATGAGAAACATAATATGTATGGTACGTAGTGAGAAATTAACAACATGCAGTCTGATTTCAAGAGAGTAAGAAAATAAAGTTATTACGGTTCTGCTGTATTTTCAATTTTTTGTTGTTGATTTTTTATTTTTTGAAAATCAAGGCTCATGAGAAGTCTTTATAGAATTTTATTTAGTCTATGATTATACTTTGGTCATGCTCAATTAATGTCAGTAAAGTTCGTCCTCCAAATTCAAAATAGAATAACTTACTGACTTTTTGAACCAAAAATGTAACTCAGTTTAAATACTGAGTGAACAAAATCCGTATATATGGAGGGGTTTCTGAGCCTTATCAAAATGGCTTGAAATGATTCAATAGAAATTTATACAAAACAGTTTTCACATAAATCTTTTGCGAGTTGAGGGTGAACTCGCTCGTCGTTTTTTCTTCCTAATATACCTCATAGTTATATCGATACTGTTATGCTTACTAATTGCATTTCAGTACCCTTTGACTTAGTACAATGGCTCATACAAAAAAAAAAACATACCATTAATATACAGGGAGTCCGGGTTTGGGATGCTGACCCGTCAAGGAGTGATTCCTTGGTTCATTCTGAGAAAAAAATCGTATGGGGAGGGGGGGGGGGGTCCATTTTTGATATCCTTTGAGATACAGGGTGTTTAAAAAATTTGTTTCAGAAAAAAAGTACACTCAAATATTTAACTGTAACTTCCAAAATATTTATCGGAGAGCAAACAAACTTAGTCTTATTTGACTGGTAATTGTATAGGCTATTATTAAGATCTAGTTGGTTACCTTGCATCAGCATCCGTTTGAGAGCTATGTTGCTTTAAAGTAAAACAAAAATATTTTTTTTTTTAAAATTCAGTTTTTCTCAAAAAAAAAACGTTATAATTTTTTTATTTAATTTTAATTCGCCATGATCTCCCCTACAATCCCCCAATACAAAGTTTGAGCCTAGGAGTTATAAAAGGTGCTCAAATTGCCCTCCTTTTGATTGAATATCGGCTAATATTCGTTTAAGTATACCTTTGTTTATTTCATTTCTTGGTAATTCTGTCCTTATCTAGTATGCTGCTGTGTGAATTCGTTGAATGAGTTCTACTTTTGTTTCAATTTTTTGGAGTATACAAGCGCCTTTATTGTTCCCATACATAAAAATCCATTACCGTACGATCGGCCAATGAATTGGACCATTTCCTCCAATCCATTTATTTGGATAATTTTGGTTTAACCAATTCTTAACATTTTTATCGTAGCGACAAGGTGCACCATCATGTTGGTATGTGTGCGAGACTCTACTTAAAATAGGAACATCATCTAAGAGAAGTTGCAAATTCTTTTGTAAAAATGGTAAATAACGATCACTATTTAATCTCGATGGTAATATGAATGGTACAATATCCCAAATTACACCAGCACATACGCGGTGCTGAAATAATGTTTGTTTTTTCGAATGAGGATTTTCAGCAGCCCACTCGAGTAGATTCTGAAAGTTTGTTATGTCATCTCTTTTCAATTATGATTCATCCCGCCACAGGATACGTTTCACAAAACTATCATTGTCCAAATTCCTTTCCATCAACCAATTATTAAACCCCAATCTTTTATTGCAGTCTATCGCTAATAGTTCTTGAACGGGTGTTATATGGTATGGATGAAGATTCTCCTTATGCAATTCTTGATGAATTCGGTAGCAAGAGACGTTCAATTGTACTGCGAACTTCCTTATGCTAATAGAAGGATTTGCTGTTACATTACGAATTATTTCTTCGTCGACATCCAAATGATTTGGTGAGACTGAAAGGGGCTCCGCCCGGTTATTTGATATTGTTACGATAACTCGCAGTCTTCTATGAATATTTGTAAATACTCTTGCGTCAGGAACGCGACCTCTCCCACAAAGTTTGTAGGCAAAGAGGTAAGAAACGAGGAAGTGTTGCGTAGCAATGCATGCAGGTGTAGACTTTAGTATGAAAATGTTTAATTTTTGTTTTTTCAACATTTAAACAAAGGAAGTGATAATCACCTACTGTTTTAGTGATCAAAAAAAAAATTGTTACAATATTAACACTTCAACATCTCTTAATTAGATTGAGAATAATCGATATACGTAAAAAACTTTGGTACGTGGGTACAAATAATGTATTGGGAGATTGTAGGGGAGATCATGACGAATTAAAATTAAATAAAAAAATAAAAAATTATTACGGTTTTTTTTGAGAAAAACTCAATTTTATAAAAAAAAAATATTTTTTTTACTTTAAAGCATCATAGCTCTAAAACGGATGCTGATGCAAGATAACCACCTAGATCTTAATATTAGCCTATACAATTACCAGTCAAATAAGACTAAGTCGGTTGCTCTCCGATAAATATTTTAGAAGTTACAGTTAAATATTTGAGTGTACTTTTTTTCTGAACCAAATTTTTTAAACACCCTGTATCTCAAAGGATATCAAAAATGGACCCCCCCCCCCCTCCCCATACGATTTTTTTTCTCAGAATGAACCAAGGAATCACTCCTTGACGGATCAGCATCCCAAACCCGGACACCCTGTATAAATTTATAATTTTATATATTTTCGTTTAAAGTTTAATTTACTGCGACTTTAATTATTACAACATTCTTGATAATTATTCGATTATTAACATATTTTTTTATTAAGTTACAGACAATTATTTTTAATTTTATCAAACACAATACCTAATTTAACAGGTCACAATTTTATACATGAATGATGATAAATTTATTTATATTTTGCCCGAGAGTTTTAGACATAAAAATCACCTAACCGAAGCAATATTCAAAGCCTGACTCCAATTTAGTTTATTTATTTTTCGTCGGATCAATTGATTGATAATGTTGGCCATCAAAAGGGGAAACGTAACCGCTAGTGCACAAATACTTTCACATACCATCATCAACATCAATAATCAAACTGGGTGATCCGATATAGTCTAACCCGCATGGTCGTTACAAATTATTCAAGCAAAACAGACTTGTATCTTGATATTTTACTCAACAAATATTTTATTTTATTTGATACATATACATATTTCTTTCCGAATTCATAGAAGATTCGTATTAGGAGCAGTGTTGCCAGAAAAAATGAAATGAAACCGTATTTTTTCAGAGGCAAAAAACGTCAAAAACGTCATTCAATAAAAACCCAAACAGCAGAAAAATGTTAATTAAGAAATAGCGACATATAATTTAAATTAAACTATTTAAGATATTTAAAGTGTAGGCTGGTGCATGCCAATAGATTTAGGATTTTTTAACACGCAGTCTAACATTTTTTTTATATCTCTTGTGTTATATTCTAAAAATTTACTAAATTTTTTTGTTGTTGTATTATTTTTGGTAACTTTTTTAGAATATAACAGAATAGAGAAACAAAATGTATCTTTTTAGTGTAGACTGCGTGTTAAGGGACCTGGCACCCGAATTCCGGTTCAATGATAAATGAAAATGAGAAATGACTTGATTTTTTATTTCGCCTACTCTAAATAAAAATGCAACCGACTAGCTGAAATAAAACATCAAGTTATTTCTCATTATCATTTGTCATCGAACCGGAATTCGGGCCTTGGTCTATAGAAATGGCGCAACAGAGCAGAATATCGCTACGACGCGCACGACTTCACTTTCACTCCGTTTACTCTTCCCTAATAAATTCTAATACTATAATTGATTAAAGGACAACAAGAGAAAATGTAAAAAAAAACAAGAAAATAAATCGAATAGAAAGAAAAAAATGTAGTAGATTTTAAACTATTACTAAAGTTTATTCTTTAACTTTGCCCTATAACCAATTTACTACGAAAACTTTTCTAAAACCGATTTTGTATGGATATTTTTCAAAACGTCAATTTTGTTCTACGAGAAATAAAAAAACGTCTCATCGTATTTTAGATCTAAAAACGTCAAAATGACGATAATATCGTCCCAATGGCAACACTGATTAGGAGAGTAGGTACATTTATTTATTCAATTTTAAGAGTATATAAATAAGACACTATCTTTTTACAATATGTTACGACGCTTATTCTTGAGTGGGGCGGCTCATATATGAACATCGGTGCATATCCCCGTTTAACGAGCAACTGAACGAACAAAAAACGGAGATGCAATTCTGGGTTAATAATTTTTTTTTTTTTTTTGGTAATCGATCGGTCGTAGATTCTTGATAATGATAAGGGGAGTCTATTTTTGGTCTCAATTTTAGACGAACGATTTTTTGTTCTCTCGTAATTATCCTCAGATTACGTAATAATGTACATAAAAAGTTGATTTCAATATAAAATATAAAATAACTTACCGCCAAAAAAGTTAGACGTCAACCCATGACAGCGATCAACTGAAACTGCAACCAAACTCATAGACTTTCGAGTTGAATTATGGTTCAGATCAGGAGTCGATAATATTGTTCGCTACCTCAGCAGCTTAGTTCAAAGTTCACCTGGGGTGCGTTTGGACCCCAGTCATGAATTGTAGGGTTAATACTTCATTCATTTGAATCAATAACAAAAGTTTTCTTTTAAATTCGTGATTAATCTTAAACATTACTAACGTGTGCTACCTCCTTTTACATTTTTGAGACTCTTACCCTCTCTGGCTTTGAATTTATTAAATTGGAGACAGTATCTTGAGGAATTTGTTCCCAAGCTTGAATAACTTCGTCGATTAGTTCTTGTGGTGAAGAAAATGCTTATTGATCTAGGGCCGTTGATGATGAACACGAGAAAATCACTATTGAATAAGTACACTATTGTTATAATGCGGCCACACAAGTACACAATTAATATGTGACCGTCGTTTATTGAACTCAAAATTAACACGAGTATTAAAATAATTTCCACCACCACTTGTAACTCGTTACACGAAATTGTTAATAATTGAGGGTGCTTATTATTACGCGGACTACCGCACTTAATTAGAAAAGTATTATATAAATTAATCGCGTTATTATTATGCACTTATTTATTACGAAATATGTAATGATTTATTTAAATTGAATCACTTATAAAGTTGAAAAAAATATTACATAAAGTTGGAAAATGGCGAGCGATGTGTCGCGTCTTACACAAGTAACGAGAGATTAAAATTGTATTATTTTGACAGCGCGGCAAAGACACTAGAGTGAAGACCTTACATTTTTTAAGCAGCAGCTGCACGCCTTGCTATATATTTTGAAAGTTGAAGTGAAATAAAGAGGTGTACACCTGAAGTTGCGTTTGTAATTAATTTGTGGTGATGAAACGAATGTAGCAATTATGAGTGAATCGCTACATGCTACATTGACTTTGATACTTTTGTCGCCGGATTACGTCCCACATATGCTCCTTGGGATTAAGATCTGGGATGTAAGCGGACCTACGCATTACAAGAACATCCATAGCCTCAAGGTATCCCTTTACTGCATGTCTGCGACATGCGGACTAGCATTGCCATGAATAAACATGAATTCATCTCCAATAACCAAATGGTACATAGGGTATTACATGAGGTTCCAAATACTCGTTGAATTATATAATTGCATTCATTGTGCCGGGAGAAATCGGTACCAACATTTTTCTTGCAGTAAGTGATATTTCACCCCAAACCATAATCGAACCTCCGCCGAAAGCACGTTTAGAAATGATACGTGCAGGCGCAAAACTCTCACCAGGGGGTCAATTCTTGTTCTGTGAAAAGTACAATGAAAAGTATTTTCAGTGAGAAATAGAGATTTCCGATTCATGTTTCATGAGAAGAAAAAAAATGACGTCAAAATCTTCTCATATGAAAAAAACTTTCTCACCGAGTATTTTGGTCGTGAGAATATAAATGAATATGGAAATTCAGTTTTATAACACCTAAATTTGCAATTTTAATGTTAAATGTGCAACCAAACTATAATACTAGTCACTTTAAAACTAATTTATAAGCAAATTTATTAAACAAATTTCAATTCATTTAAGAAAAATCCCTAAATAATTAATTTCGTTTAGTTTAAATAAAATTTGGCCATTTTAGTAATTTATTTTATATTTTGACAAGCAATGACGAAAATTGGTTTAACTCTCTATTTACCTCTCTTTGAGAGAGTGATTAAATATTATTACAAATTATAATCTCTTTCATCATTTATTTAGCTACTATTTGCACCATTTACCTAGCGCGCCTAGCGGAAATATATATGAAACTTGATAAAATATGTTTTGCTGTGTAGTATTCAGCGTATTTCCATCGTTTTATTTCATTTGGACAACGAGAATCGCATATTGCTGTTGTGTGAAAAGATATTAATGAGAAAGCCGTGATGGAAACCAAATGGAAAGATTTTTTTCATTCCATTTTTTCATAGAACGAGAATTGACCCCCTGGTCGACGATAAACTCTTTTCGATGGTCTGATGAACCAAGGCTCTAGACTCGTCGCAGAACAAAACATTGGCCTATTGTTCCATTGTGCTTTGTGCTTTCATGTTCGAGAGCAAATGATAAACAAGCTCGGCGGTTTTCTGTAAGCCTTTTTGCAGTCAAATTGGACTCCTTGATTCGTCGACGCACTGTCCTATCACTAATGGGTGCAGCTCGCGATCCGAGTAGGTCTGATTTGGCGATACGTCCAGTTGCGAATGTTTTTCTCAAGCAAGATAATTTAATATACCTATCCTCAGCGAGTGTTGTACATCGATTTCTCCCACTACCAGTATGGCGATTTTACTGTGTATTCACCTGTAATCATTTGATCACTCTTGATCCTTATAGATACTTGATTTGTAACTCTTGATCCTACAATAGAAAAAAATTAAAAAAAAAAATATTTAAACAATTAAAAATTAATAATTAAAATCAAGTTATTTAAAAAATTTAAGAAAAGGATTCACTGATGTGTCGGGGACATGTTGCCAATTGAAATCATAATAAACTGTAACAAATGAAACCAAATGTAGAAAATTAATTACAAGCGCCTAGGCCAGGAAAAAGATCAAGGAATAAAAAAATAGAAAAAGGACTATAAAAGGGAAAAATATAAGTATGAATGCTGCTTGAATGTATTGATAGTGAGAGGGGGCTTCACTCTAGAGCCAAGGTGATTCCAAGTTTTCACTCGATGGACAAACTTACTATAATATTTGTCTGACAGCTGTTCGAAATGGACGAAAGATACGTTTGGTGCATGGGGAATTATCAAAAAATGTATTGGAATATGAAAAATAGGAAATGTTATTACAATTTTATTTAATTTTATTGTTTTTGTGTCAGGAAACCGAATGTTTCATCCAGATCCAGTTCTTGTTTCTTTTTTTATTTAAGACCCACAAAAGTAATGGCAGATATTGCAGGCTGCGCAAGCATACACACATTTTTCTCCACTATTTTTCACGTTTTCTAAATATTTTCCAAGTTTATTAGATATTTGACGTTAACCCAACTATGGAATATCACTAAAATGTCTGATGTAGTGTAATAAGCAAAATATGTTATAATAAAAATACTAAATTATTTCTACGTTGTAGAAATATAATAGTATAATACCGGCCTAAGGCAGTGATTGGTTCATCCAACTTTTTAGAGAAAATGTACCTCATACAACTAAACACTTATATTTTGTTATTTGGCTAAAATTTCACTCGGTTGCAAATTCACATTGCGTGCACTATGTATGAGTTGTTTAGAACTATCACAAATAATAATGGAGATAAAATCTATCTGACTCTGACCCCTTATGACCTAAATAAAATTCTATTATTTATTGAGTTTCATTCGTTGTAACTCAGTACACTTGATTCATTAAATATACGAACACAACATGAAATATCACACCATCACAAAATTAAAAATTTTTCCGCTTGAGAAAAATCAAACAACTCAAACGACAACGAGAAAAATCTTTACATAGTTGTTGTTATTTGTATTGTATTCCATTTTCGTCAATTACTTTTTGAAAATCTTATTTAAAAAAAAAAAAAAATTGCGCTTCTCATCTTCATCGTCTTTTTATTTTGTAACAAACAAAAATTAATCAGATTGATTTTCACTTTATTGTATTCTTTTCAACTAAAGTTTTTTTTTATTTATTTTCTCCCAAAATAATACGACAGTGAATAGAAGAAAAAGAAATTGTACATATATAGAAAGAGAATTTAACACCGACAACGAGCACCAGCAAAAAAAAATTGTAATCGTTTATATAAACATTTAACATTAAGTGTCATTCCTATTCCGTATATTTCACAATTTTCTTGTCTTCTTCTTCGTCATCATCCTATTATTGTTATTATTTTGTTGTATATTTCAAAATTTATTGTAAGTTTACCAACAAAAAAAATTGAGCTTTACATTAATTTAAGCTTTTTTGTAGGTGTACTACAATATTTATTTTTGTTGGCCATGGATTTTGCGAAAGAAGAGGGTAATTCCCACGATTGAATTTGTGCCACGAAAGACACTCGTAATGGAATTACCCTGTATATGTGTATACGATTTGTCACGATAGTACGATGAAGAAAAATTCGAATTTTTTTTCTTTTTTTTACGTGTTCTGTACATTCCGCATTCTCTTTGTACATACACATATGTATATAGCAGCAATTTGATTAATTTAAGTGCTGTATGAATAATGATTGTAACACCAAATTGAACCTCAACAAAAGGAAATTTAATATATTTTTGAAAATATAAAACAAATATTTATATATCACAGTGTTTCATAATATTCAAAGCTTTTAAGCTTTTTAATTGTTTTGATATATATTTTTAAAAGCTTTTTATTCCGCCTTAGCATGTTGCAAATAAATCAATATATTATTTATTTATAAATAACATATATATTTGCCAGTATGTGCCATGTGTATTATGTGTCTGGTATAAGAATAGAGAAAGGATATATAAAATATAAGATGATTATCCCATCAATTTTGTTTTAAGGCTCAGTACCTTTTTCGTATTTAGATTTTATTAAAAGAAAAAAACGGTCCATACATCAAACTGAATTTTACAAGCAACATAATAAAAAATGTATTCGTTAAATCATCTAAATATTTCATCTCTCTATTATTAACCCAATAATAAATACCCTTTAAACATCCCTTCTCTTTAAAGTTTTTTTTATGTACTCTACATTTAAGTATATACAATACATAGTACCGCAGCACAACACAAAAAAATGATTCGTAATAAAGACTGCTGGTCATATTTTGCTCGCTCTTAACATTTTGAAAAATAGTAAATAATTTCAGCACATAATTCAACATAAAAGTGAGGAAGCATAAAATTTCAATAACCCATTTTTCATAGCATTTACTTTTTGTTGTTGTGCGAGAAGCATTCGCACAGAAAAAAAACATTTCTTTTTTGTCGTCCACTTGTGTAACTTTTTTTTTTTACCCCAAAAATACCCTCCCGATTTCTTCAACTACTTGCTCTCTGTCTCTCAACATACATACAGGAAAACTCTGACTTGTGGCGGTGATATATTTTCCTCAACCATTAACCCGATACGAATATGTCGCTTATGTACGTCTGAGAATAATTTTTGGAATTATGAAATCTTGGTTGACTTTTAACATTTGTTTTAGATTATTTTTTATCACTAGTCTGTTAAATTATGTTTATGCATTGCTGGCTGAATTATAGACTAATTTTTCTTGTTTTAATTTTTATTATTTATAAAATTCTGATTTATTTTTACATACGAGTATTAGCCACGATATAGAAAATTAATAAGATATGCTCACGCGCACGATGTCGTCATCGAGTTACAAAAACATAATCAATCTCTGTATAAATAATAAACGCAGTAGGCCATGTTCAAATAAAAACACCATACTAAAATGTATGAAGTTGTCACTGGATGACGAAATGCGCAAAACAAACCCAATTTTGAAAGCAAATTGAGCACATTTTTATTTTGCTATATCGTGAGTATTAGCCAAATGTTCGGTGTTTCGCACCATTGTCAAGAAATAATAGCAACTTTATAGAAACAAATCAAAATTTTTTTGAAAGTAAGGAAAAACAAACAACTTATTTCTGTTCTTACGCCAGTCTACTCAATTTTCACAATATTTAATGTATAGCTTACACCAGTAAACATTGGACTTGTTTGATAATTCGCACGGTGCGGTGTACGTGTAGTGCATAATGTTTTCCTTGTCTACTTGATTTATTTTCTGGTGGTGAAATAAAGAAAAAATTGTACACTGCACTGCACTGCACCGAGCGAATTATCAAACAGACCCATTGTATGTATGTATCTCCACTGGAAAATATACATCTATCTCCACTGGAAAATATACATCTATTGTTTGAATTTATTTATGACATTACATAAAGTCGAAATCGATGTTTGTGTTATTGTATAATAATAAATAAATACATTTTTGCTGACTAGTGGTTTGATCCGGAAACAATAATTCTTTTCAAAAGTGCAAACGAGTGTAGTTTTGAGTTTTATAATTATTTAGTGACGTAAAAATTTTAAATTTTAATAAGTAGAATGGATCCGTGCTCTGAGTATAAAAAACGTGTGATTAAAGCGATGCGATTATATCTTGTAGTGGAATTTGCTCAAAAATATACCCTTCCAAATGCTTGTCATTGTCTCTTACAGTATCTCAAGCGGTAGCATCGCATAAATGTCTACGCTGGTACTGCGATAGCTGCTATAAATTAAACACCATAGTCGTGGTGGGAAGACTGGATACTATAACAGCTCAGATGGCTTCGTTTGCTCAGGCTATAGATTCTATTAATTTTAATATATCTCAGCTGAAATTGGAATTTAAAGAGCATAGGAGCACTCAGACTTATCTGGTGTGAACAATTCAGTTGATTCAATCAAAGCTAGTATTGACCAACTACAGTCATTATCAATCGAGGAAAACAGCAAGGCAGACAGAACTAACTCAACTGCTACGGAATTAAATCCAAATGAACATGCACTGCAGCCGAGAAGATCAAAAAGGATCTTATCTAAAAATTTTGATAAATTAGAGACACCAGTTACCGACCTGATTCCAGCTAGCACAGAAATGAATAATCCCGTAGACGGAAATAGCGGTAAAACTATCCCAGCTAAACAGGTCACAACGTCTAAAGTTAATACGGATGACTTCAGTATCAGAGTAGTCCAACCAAGGCGCTGGCTTTTTGTCACGCGTGTTCATCACACTGTGCCAGAGGAACACATTCACAGGTTGCTGGACCGTATAACATCCAGTAATGACGTATTCTTACAAAAAATCATTCCAAAGTCATCCAATGGAGTGAAATACGATTACGTATCATATAAGATTAACATGCCAGAGGAATCTTTTAAAGCCGCCATAACATCCAAATTATGGCCTGATGTGCTTCTTGTCAAAGAGTTTGAATGGGGGCAAAAGAAACCTTTTTTTCAACAACTTCGGCTAAACCACGAACACCGATAAAGCTACCAACTAATCTAGAACATGAATTCCACTACGATAAAAAGAACACAATAGACGCGAGGTGCTCAGTTAACGGTGGAATTTTATTTGCTGAATTTGGTGAATCGTATTACCGAGAAAATAAAATACCTGCTATAGGCCAAGTTCATTGCGGAGTACAGACGGAACACATGCAAAATCGACAGGCAGATCCTCTGTCCAATACATTCTTTTCGAGGCTCTACTCGAATCTCCGTAAATCAACTAAATCTAAAACAAATCTGGTAGAAGATTGTGAAGAATGCTTCCAATTTTTAAAGTTGATTCCTAATAAAACATTCAACTACAATGAACCTGAGGTAATTTCTTAGATTAAAGCTAAAACACTTCCGGATGTATCACTACTGATTGCTGTAGCCATGTACGAAAAATTGAACAACTGTATGCTGAAGTCATACTTTAAGAATATGAATATTGATCCCAATAAACATTACCTCAAGACAATAATTCAGTAACTAAGTTATACCAAGATTGAGAATAAATACATCGTGGTGATAAATAATCAAAACAAAACCATGTGCCGAGATCTTGTTGAGCTGGTACATACCTTTACCTCTTTGTTACACTCACGAAAACCTTAGGTATTTCGGCTGGTGCTTGATGTCTGCTTCAATGTGGACCGCCTAGAAAAGGTAATTAACTTCATCAATGGCATAATGTCTTCAAATGTCAAATGGATACTGAACATCCCATTTAACGATTCAGTTAAATATAAACGAGCTTTATCATCTAGATGGATTGTTGACATGCCACTACCGAATAGTGTTCATAGTGCAGGTATAACTAACACCACACCGCTTCCTACAACACCTAGTTACTATTCTGAAGAAGTATCTGATCATTACTATCGTAATTCTATAAAGGAAATTCTCCAACATCTTCACGAGTGATCATCTGTCGAAACTTTATAACAAATCAATTGACAGTATACCGTTTTCTGCGAGTTCCTTATCATCAATTTGGGGGATTTTAATTTTCCAACTATCAGCTGGACATATAACGAAGAAATGGATGAAATTTTACCATTGAACGTGAGTTGTGAAATTGAGTGCATGTTTATCGATATTGTTTTCGATATAAATCTTAGCCAAATTTGCGAGGTACAGAATGGTCTTGACCGAATTCTAGATCTAATTTTTACAAATGAACGGAATCTATTTAAAGTTAATGAATCACCATCACCATTCGTTATTAATGATATTAACCACAAAGCCCTAGAAATAATTTTTGAAAGCAAGGGTAGCAATATTTTTGACAACTATCAAAACAGAGAGCCGTATTACAACTTTAGAAAAGCCGACAGAATAAACCTTCATCTTTATTTTGAGCAGTTAACTGGAAAAATGAACTAATCAGTAGCAACATAGATATTAACGTGGAGAAATTCTACAAAATTATATCTGAGGGCATTGCACTATTTGTTCCTACTACTGCTGCGGCCAAATCGAACAAATATCCACCATGGTACGACGATAAACTAATCAATCTTAAGAACAAGAAAGAAAAAGCTTACAAAGCAAATCTCAAAATCAGTTCAGACGAAAGCAAACATAAATTCACTGCGTGTAATCAAAATTTCGAGAGATACTTTGAGATAAAGTATAAGAGTTATATAAGCCGTATTAAGGAAAAAATAAGAAACGATCCAAAACATTTTTGGAGATTTTTTAAAGAAAAACGTGAAACTAATGGTTACCCAGTGTGTATGACATTCAAAGAACGTAAATCCTGTGACCCGCAGGTTATATCAAACATGTTTGCGGAGTTTTTCCAATCAGTTTATAAACCGGAAGACATTGATAAGTATGAAAATCCAAATAATGGTGAAAACAACGTAACCATACTAACACCAAGGATTGAAACCGAGGATATTCATCGAGCTCTAGAAGTATTCGGAGATGGATGTGGTCCTGATGGCTTTCCAGCTTCATTATTGAAAGATATCACATCGTTGGTAACTCCTCTGTGTCTTCTATATAATCAATCATTACAACTAGCCGTATTTCCAAAGAAATAGAAAGTAACAAGAGTAACATCAATTTTCAAAACAGGAGCAAGAAATGATGTCTCTTGTTATAGAGGAATTACATCAATATCTTCAATACCCAAATTATTTGAACTGGTTGTATGCAACTCATTCAGATCTTTGGTTCCTCGATTCATCTCACAGTGTCAGCATGGTTTTATACTCAAGAGATCAACATCAACAAATCTTATTGAATTTACCAGCAACACCATTAAAGAAATTAAAATGCATAAGCAAGTTGATGTGGTGTATACTGACTTTGCCAAAGCCTTTGACTCCATCAGTCATTGTAAAACGTTGGAACAGTTATACAGATTCGGTTTTTCTAAACAGTTTGTTGCGTGGTTTAAATCATATTTGAGTAATCGCATTCAGTATATTGAGCTCAGTAATAGAAGATCAGAATCAATTCAAGCTACTTCAGGAGTACCACAAGGCTCTCATGTTGGTCCTTGGATCTTCATAATTTTCATCAATGATGTTACTGAAGTAATACAACATTCTAAGGTATTAATGCTTGCAGATGATCTCAAAATCTTTGAAACAGTAGAAAACATCGGCGATACCCATAAGCTACAAGAGGACATCGACAATCTAGCGAAATGGTGTGAGTCTAACCTCCTCAGTCTCAACATCAACAAGTGTAAGAGTTTATCGTTCCGTCGGAAAGTTAACCCTGTTACACAACAATATCAAATAAATGGCGTACTTTTACAAAAAGTATTCGAGATTATAGACCTAGGGGTTACTTTCGTTGAAAACATGTGCTTTACTAAGCATATTGAGCAATGCGTTGCTAGAGCCAATTCCATGCGTGGTTTTATTAAGCGTTGGACTGGGGATATTCATGACCTCGAGACAATCAAGATCCTGTATTATGCCTACGTCAGATCTCAACTTGAATACGCTGTCAACATCTGGTATCCTTTTTACGACGAACCTATCAGAAAAATCGAGAGTGTCCAAAAAAAGTTTATACGGTATATAACGTGTAAAGACGGATGGGATTACGATCATGACTTACCGCACCACGTTAACCTGAAGCGATTACCATCATATGCTACTGGATGCAAAACCTATCAAATGACAACATTGGCAAATAGACGAGAGCTTTTAAAGTGTTCGTTTATTGGAAATATTTTACTTGATCAAATCGATGCACCATCCATACTGGAATCAATTAAAATAAAGGCACCGAGTAGGAATTTAAGAGATCATGAGTTCCTTCATCTGAATAAACACAGAACAAACTATGGTGACAACGAACCGGTAAACATGATGTCGAAGAGTTTTAATAAAATCGACCATTTGTTCGACTTTTACTTGTAAAGACAGCTTTAAACGTAGGTTGAAGCAACATTTTGCTCCAACCTAAAAATATTTTTATGTCAATTTTTACCCTGTTCAATCTATATCTATATCTATATATATAAAAATGAATTCCTGTTTGTTTGTTTGTTTGTTTGTTCCGAATGGGCGCCTAAGCCGCTCAACCGATCGCCATGAAATTTTTACTATGTACAAGTTGCATATCCAGAACCAACCTTACGATATTTTGGAAGGGGCTGGACCCCGGGGTCTAGGGGCTGCGGTACAAATTTTTTCGAAAATTTTAATTTTCTTTAAATTTTACCACGAAAATGAGTTTATGGGGCTGGTTATATGAAATTACTGACATGTTCGAATCCGAGGGGCCCAGCCCCGGATCAAAAATTAATTTTTACATGTATAGATACAAATATTTGATTATTTCAAAATTACTTCTCAGTCGCTCAACCGATCGCCATGAAATGTTTACCACGCAAATGTTGCATGTTCAGGACCAATCTTACGATATTGTGAAAGGGGCTGAACCCCGGGGTCTAGGGGCCATGGTACAAATTTTTTCAAAAATTTAAATTTTTTTGCGAGAATGAGTTTTGGAAAGGGGTTATATGAAATAAGAGACATGTTCGAATTCGGGGGGTCCGCCCCTGGATCAAAAATTCATTTTTACATGTAAAGATACAATTATTTGATTGTTCTGAAATAACGCTTTAGCCGCTTTACCGATCGCCATGAAATTTTTACCATGTATATGTTGCATGTTCAGGACCAAGCCCACGATACTTTTTAAGGGGCTGGACCCCGGGGTCTAGGGGCTGTGGTACACATTTTTTCTCAAATTTCAATTTTTTTAAGAT
Source organism: Tipula helvola (assembly GCA_963556165.1). NCBI lineage: Eukaryota > Metazoa > Arthropoda > Insecta > Diptera > Tipulidae > Tipula > Tipula helvola. Next base: position 242,594,319 of record OY744481.1, on the reverse strand, counting down.
TTTTTGACAGGAATGACTTTAGGAAAGGGGTTATATGAAATTAGTGACATGCTCCAATCCGGAAGTCTGCCCTGGATCAAGAATTCATTTTTACATGTACATATATGTAGATACAATTATTTAAATGTTCCGAAATAGCGCCTTAGCCGCAAATTTATACACCAAAAAGGATATCTAGCGTGCGATTGTTATACACAAATCATACCTCTACTATAATTGATTTAATTATTCAAATTAATTTTATTAATTTAAACTTAAGACAATCTTTCATCACTTTAACTGAAGACAAATCTCTGAACACTTATATTATCCATACTAATAATCCATTTTTACTGGTTTGACATGTACTGTTTAGTGATATCCTATTTATCATATCCTGTTTTGAAATGTACCTACCATAGTCAGCGAGTTCTAATTTCCACATAACTTCAGAAATAATTAACATTCTATTTTAATCCACTATTGCAACCGGCGGCTTTTAATGAAAATAGTAGTTTCATACTAAACGCCACAATAGTTTATTACTTTATTTAGTTTATTACTTAAATAATCAATGATTGTTTCATAAAATCAATTCTGGAAAGGTACTAAAAAATATTGTACGTATAAACTGATTTACTTTGAAAAGTACTAGCGTTTTATATTTGAAAATAGCATCTTCTACAAGAAACATCCTTGGATCAAATTATTGTACGTGTAAAATTGCCTTAGTTTGAAAAAACTTCTTTTGTTTTTCGAAATGTCATTTTCAGCCTCAGTTCACGGTAAAACGTATCGAAGTGGACGTAGTTTAATCGTTTTGAATAAATTAATATTAATTTGTGTTTCGGATGCCGTTGTTCTCGATTAGTTAGCAATCAAAAATTCATTTTTACATGTAAGATACAATTATTTGATTGCTCTGAAATAACGCCTTAGCCGCTTTACCGATCGCCGCTTTACCGTTGTTCTCGATTAGTAGCTATATTGCAATAAATTAATTATTGGTGATTATTTTCCAGGTATTAAATATTATTTCAAGTGAATATACATTCTTATTAGATTTAAGTTTTCAGTTTATAAACATGTTAATCTATGATTACCTTTTGATTGTAGATAACATTTGATTTTGCGTATAAAAAATTCCGTAAAGACATTTTCAAACACAGTTCGCGGTGAAACGTATCGAAGGGAACATTAAAATCGTTTTGATAAATTAATACTAATTTCTGTTTTGAATGCCCGTCATTCCTGATTAATTAGCTACACGTTTCATTTTGCTTAAAAATGCCACCGAAAAAAAGATCAATTGGGCAGGTAACTGCAAAGTCGAAGAAGATTAGAGCCGCAAGGGTGGCTGAATCAAGCGAACAGCGTGAAGCACGACTTGAAAATGATCGAAGCGGTACGTCTTCTTCTAGAGCTAATGAAACAACTAAACAGCGCGAAACACGACTTGCAAACGTTCGAAGCAGGATGTCTTCTTCAAGAGCTGATGAAACAACTGAACAGCGTGAAACACGACTTGAAAATGTTCGAAGCAGAATGTCTTCTTCTAGAGCTACTGAAACCATTGAACATCGTGAGGCCCGGCTGGAAGTCGATCGGTTACGATATGGACGATTAATAGAAACTTTTAGAGGTGATTTAAAGTTAGCAGCATTCAATTATGAGAAAGACTATGATTACAATGTTTCAATTTGGCAAATGGAAAACATTTGTTTGTATTGTCATGCTTTAAAGTTTCACAATGAATCGCCTGGAATGTGTTGTTAAAATGGAAAAGTGAATTTGCCTCCTCTGGATGATCCACCTGAACCTCTTCTAGCTTACGTCTCCGGAACTACTGAGTTATCCAGACATTTTCTACAAAATATTCGAAAATACAACTCATGCTTTCAAATACAGCGATGTAAAGAGAGAATTCTTGCATAACAATCAAGGTATTTGAATTATATACCTCCCGAGCAACGCCGGGTAACTCAGCTAGTATGTTATAAATTCAAGTCAAATTTGTAGACTTTTCTCAGTATAAATAAATAAACAATTTACGTCATATTACATTATACTATTACATTACATCATATAATTTGCTTGTAGCCTATTTCTGTCTACTTTGTAATTTACCGGGTTTCTCAATGTCCAAATGTGACAAGCTTTTTTGAATAATCTTTTATTTTTATTTTTCTCGTAATCAATCGTAATAGCATTATCAAAATCAAATTCATGCTTTCTTTCCACCTGTTTGACAAGAGTCGATCCTGTAATGGTTATGATTACAATAGCTTGTTTTTTAATATAGTCTACGTCCTTCCTGTATTGATCAACTCTTTGTTATCTCGTTTTGCTTGTTTCGCCTATATAGCAAGAGTCACAGCTTTTACACTCAATTTTATATATCATCACAGAGAACATATATACAGAGTGCCAGAGTCATGAATGGTTTGATGTGTACTAACCAAATATCGAACAAATTATAGGGGAAATTAATGTAAGTCCAACGGATGAACTATACATATTCTGAAAATTGTATAGTCTTCTCATTTCTTCTTTCATACATTGAATTTGAATTCAGTCAGGCGAATCAAAATATAACAATTATTTTGAATGTGTGCAAAGTTCTTTACAAAATAAAAATAAAATTATTTGTAGAGCATTAGTGTTGGTTTCAAAATAGTTATACCATACAGTACCGAATAAAATATAATAATGAAATGCATAAATTTTCTATACAAATTAAATGTTATTGACTGATGAACGTTTTAGGCATCTCAACTCAAGCGAAGCGCTAGAGCGAGGAAGATGCCTTATATCTCCGCTACTGATGTCTGTTAACAAGTATTAAGTCGAAAAGTTGTAACAGATTTGTTAGGGCTGTGAAAGTTATGTGGTCGAGTCCACACACAAAGAACACCCTTCTGTCACTGAGTTTGATATTATCGATTGAGAGGTTTTGGCGCAGTCTTACATAGCCGGCTAAGGTGTCATGGTATACGGGGTGGGGTTTGCCAAAACATCAAATCATCTTGCTAGACTGCGAAAATTATTTTCCTGGAAGCGTAGATTCTCTCTAATGTAGCGATTACCAGCGATACTCACCCATCAGCTCATCTCAGTATCTAAACAGCCTAAGCTCTAAAATTCTATTTAACAGAAAGTTATAAAATACAAGGAAGAAGAAATATAATAATTATAATAATAATAATAATAACTTATCACGACTTTCGTGTCAGGCGGGCGGAAAAATTTTTCTTACGTGAAAAAAATCAAAAAAAAAAAATCAAAATTATTCCAAATTCGCCAAATTCGCGATTAACAAATTATTATAAGAAATTGTGGTTGTCAAAATTGTGCTGGTGTAGTTTAGCATAAAATTTTTTTTTTGTGGTTCGTAAAAGTTAGTGTTTTGAAACATTTTTTCGGTATGTACGTTTATTTTAACCCAAATTAGTGATAACCCAGTGCCTGGGGGTATAACCAGGCCCCTTTCCCAACTAACTGGATTAAATAGTTAGTAGTCTTTGGTAGATAGACAATAAACAATACCAAACCCAAGAATGGAGAAAAATCTACGTAATCGTATTATAAGGCCGCTACCTGAGGAACGTCAGGGTACTTCTGGAGCCGTCGCTGGAAGTGACAGCATACGAGCCGATGGTGATCGACGGCTGAATAGGCGGGCCGCGATCGGGATGACCCGAAACAGTACAGCCACAATTCCCCAACTTGTTAATGATGTTTCACTGGACTCCATTAGACCAGAGACCACATTGGCAAACTTACCACGTGTTCGGATGAAATGGACACCACAAATAAATAAATTTATCATGCAAACATATTACACTATTACACATTTAGAAAGTGACACTACATCTTACAGTTACAGACATACATTACACCAAATTTTTACACATAAGTACCCAAACATAACCGTCACTATTCAGAATCTTGCGGATCGACGCAGAGCAATTGTCAGGAATGGCCTTCTTCCCGAGTTTGTTCTTCACCAGATTAGGGATGAGGTTGCCGAAGAAATTAATAGTGGCCCGAGTGATATTGCTTCTGAGGTGTCGGTACAACATGCAACACATACAAATTTACACTCACAATTAGATGACGATGCTTCTACCATAATTCGGAATACAACAACCCAATCAGATACATTAACACAACAGCTTACACACATTTTTCAAAACACACTTACACAATACACTGGATTAAATCCAACATTAAAACCACAAATACCAAAATTACACACAACAAGGAAACTTGCAGAAACAATTCACATAATTAACACCAATATTTTACCTGTTTGTGTTGGTGCTGATGCAACATTTTGTGAGGTTCACAATTTTGTATACTGCGCTGCTGTAACTGCGGTTAAATTTATGGGTGGTACAGTTATTAATCCCAATCAACCTAACAGCTGCAGATATGCATAGATTTTGGTCTGGAGTCTGGGAAACAGGTATCTCACATAATAGTGAGGCATCTTGGATCGCAGATGAGGCGACCAGAACACACAATATACCACAGATGATTTTCCCGAGTATCACACAAAACACACTTACAGACATCATAAACCAAACACATATGTAATTGGAAAGCCCCCGGTACAGACAAAATTCAAAATTATTGGTACAAGAAATTCGCGAGTGTGCATCCGTATTTAGCTCAACATATAAACAAATTTATAGCAAATCCGCAGGAGATGCCCGATTTTTTAACAGACGGCATTACGTATATGGCGCCAAAACAGAATATTGTCACGGATCCATCCAAGTACAGGCCGATCACATATTTACAGACAATATACAAGATAATTACAGCATGCATTTCACGCCGCATACAAACACACATAACAGATCATAACATATTAACGGAGCAACAAAAGGGATGTTGGCCAGACTCACAAGAGTGTAAAGAGCAATTAATCATTGACTCGGTGGTACTTAAACAAGCACATACTAAGAAGCGTAATCTATTTACAACGTTTATAGATTACCAAAAAGCTTTTGACTCTGTCCCTCACTCATGGTTGGTGAAGGTTTTGCACTTGTACAAAATTGATCCTAATAACGTTCTTTTTCTGCAGCATGCGATGAGCCATTGGAGAACGACCCTACAACTGTCTTTATATAATAAATACAAAAGTACAACAAAACAAATACATATTAGAAGAGGTATTTTTCAGGGAGACTCTTTGAGCCCTCTCTGGTTTTGCCTCTCTCTAAATCCACTTTCATACATCCTAAACAATAGTAATTACGGATACAAAATTAAACACAACACGCAAGTTTTACATACAATATCACACTTCATGTATATGGATGATATTAAACTGTACGCATCAACAAAAACACATATTCAGTCACTAACGCAAATAGCACATACATTTTCCAATGTCATCAAAATGCAGTTTGGTTTGGACAAGTGCAGGACACAGCTAATCCACGGAGGGCGACAGGAGTTTGGGGGTATCCAACTTGAGGATGGTTCGATGATTGAATCAATGCAAGAGGGGGATACTTACAAATATCTTGGCTTCCTTCAATCTCGCTATATAAATCACACAAGCATCAAAACACAAATAATACACAAATACAAAAACAGACTTACCCATATACTAAAAAAACATACGTAAACTCAAAGAATTCATTTAGAGCAATAAATATTTACGCAACCCCAATTCTGACGTATACATTTGGTATTATACGCTGGACACAAATCGATCTTCGAGCGCTAGAAAGATTAACACGTACCACACTCACAAAACACAGAACACATCACCCACAATCTGCAATAGAAAGGATGACCCTGCCTAGGAAAATAGGTGGAAGAGGCCTAATAGACATTTTCAATCTGCACCACAAAATCATACACAAGCTCCGGGAATATTTTTACACAAAACAAAACACATCACCACTACATAACGCAATAGTTAAAGCAGACACAAAACACACACCATTAAACTTATACCATTTCGATAATTCAAATGAAACCAGTAATATTACGGATCAGGATAAAATGTTAGCATGGTCTCAGAAGTCGCTCCACGGAAGACATCAACATGACCTAAGCCAAATTCATGTCGACAGTGAAGCGTCGCACAAATGGCTAAGTATTGGAGATGTCTTTCCGGAGACTGAAGGATTCATGCTGGCTATCCAGGATCAGGTAATAAACACGCAGAATTATAAGAAATTCATTATACACGATTCAGTTGCAATTTTACTACCACCGAGTAAACATTTAAAATAATTTACTTATTACTTGTGTGAAAAGTTGAATCAGCAGTTTTAAATTTTTTTTTATTTTTAAAAAAAATTTTGTGATGTGAAAAGTAGTGAAATCGTGATGTTCAATTCTCCGCCTCAAGTAAAAAAGGCTGGGCTAAATCAGCAGACAGAGATGTCCGCAAGCGATTTGCCACCGAACGTCACGACCTCAATTATTAATAAAATTGGAAATGTGCAGCATAGTCCAAAGCGACAACAAATTTTAAATGCTCAAAAAATTGCTTTACCAGGCAATTTAAATCAAAATGAACTAGAAATTAATTTAAATAACTTTGGTGTGTTGAACCATAAAGAAAATAAAAGTGCATCGTCGACAAATATTGACGATAACATAAACAATGGAAGTGCATTGACAACAAATGAAAAAAAAATGAACAGTGATGTAGGTCAGTGTTTAGTGCAAATGGGAATTGACCGGTATATTACTGTCCGATCAAAGCGAAGGAGAAGCCATAGATCAGCGGCCAGTGCAAGCGCGAACAAATTCACTAAGTTAGCTTCCGTTGAATTAACACATGGCAATAGGTATTCTTGCTTGGTTGTTGAAGATCCGCCGCCCGAAAAACTCTAAAAATTGAGAAGCCGCCACCAATCTATTTGAGGGAAGAATCAAATAGAGAACTTGCAAAAACCATCGAGTTTATTACGGAAGGTGCATTTTATATTTCCGTTATCAAAAGAGGAGATATAAAAGAAACAAAAGTTCAACCGCTCAATATTGATGCTTACAGAGCGTTAATCAAGCATTTTGATCAAGTTGGTAAACATTACTACACGTACCAACTAAAGAGCCAAAAAGGATTAGTTGTAGTTTTGAAAGGAATAGAGAGCTACGTAGATTCAAACGAAATTCAAGCTGCTCTCGCTGAGAAAGGTTTCCAATGTAAATCTATTACCAATATTATTAATCGGGAGAAGGCGCCGCAGCCATTGTTCCGCCTGGAATTAGAACCAGATAATAAAAAGGTCAAAGGCAAACATGCAATATATGACCTAAAATATCTACTGCACAGAAGGGTTACCATCGAAGAACCCAGGAAAAGAAATGGGCCGGTACAGTGTGTTAAGTGCCAAGAATATGGACACACTAGAGCATATTGCACTTTGAACGATGTTTGTGTTATATGTGGTGAACTCCATAACGCAAAGGTTTGCAATAAAGCCAAAACGGAAGCATCAGTGAGAAAATGCAGCAACTGCAATGGAAATCATACAGCTAATTATAGAGGGTGCCCAATTTATCTTGAATTGAAAAGAAGAATCAATCCAAAGCAGCGAGCTGAACAACGAATGCTTAATCTCCATTCTTCAGCTAAAAAACAAGCACGCCCAGAAATCGTAAACCCAAATGCTCAAACTGGAAATCAGTACGCAACTGTCAACGGTAGTGTGCACCAAGGGGTTTCATACGCAAGTGTTCTTAAAGGTACGGCTCCTAAAGTGCAAGCAAGTGAAGAGGGAAACATCTCAAAAGCTTTAAACAAATTGACTAATATGATGCAAAGCCTCATGGCGATGATGGAGAGAACCATGGATCTAATGATGCAGAATATGAACACGCTGATGCAGATAGTCGTAAAAAGTCAAAAATGACCATCATCAAAATAGCTATATGGAATGCAAACGGCCTAGCACAACATAAAGCGGAGGTTCAAGCATTCCTCACTGAGCACAATATTGACATAATGTTAATATCCGAAACACGCTTCACCAAAAATAGCTATTTCAAAATTAATGGGTACTCTATTTATGACACCAAGCACCCAGATGGGAAAGCACATGGAGGCACTGCTGTATTGATTAAAAGAAGATTAAAGCACTATGAGCTGACGAAATATGAGAAAGAACATATACAATCAACGAGCATCTGTCTTCAGGAGTGGTCTGGAAACTGTGTCATATCGGCAGTGTACTGTCCTCCAAAACATGCTATAAAAAAACTCCAGTTCTTGGATTATTTCAGCCAGCTGGGTAATAAATTTCTTGCGGGAGGTGATTACAACGCCAAACATACTCATTGGGGCTCCAGATTAACATCGCCGAAAGGCAAACAACTTTATCAAGCAATAGAGGAACAGTCCCTGGATTATTTATCTGCCGGTAATCCAACTTACTGGCCGACGGATAAAAAGAAAATTCCTGATTTAATCGACTTTTGTGTAACTAAGGGCATTCCACGTACATATGCTAAGGCCACCGATTGTTATGATCTGTCTTCTGATCACTCACCGGTAATAGTAACAGTGAGTACCGATGTCTTAAGGAACGAAACACCCAACCGTCTTACAAACAAGCAAACTAATTGGGATCAATATAGGAGGCTAGTCGAACAAAATTGCCTACTTAATATTCCTCTGACCACACCAGCTGATATTGATGCGGCGGCCGAAAATTTAAAAGACATCATGGCATTATCAGCTGAAAGGGCTACACCTGTCATAAGTAGTTCCGAAAAAGTTAATAAGCTGTCTCATAATATACAGGAACTAATCCAGGAAAAACGGAAAATTCGCCGGCTATGGCAGCAAACAAAATCACCGTTATTGAAATGGAAATTAAATCGAGCTATCAAGGCCTTAAGATTTGCTTTGCGGGAAGAAGAAAACCAGAGCGTCCAGAACTATTTAAGTGATCTCTCGGCAACCGAGAGGACAGATTACTCTTTGTGGAAGGCAACAAAACATTTAAAAAGGCCAACAAATTCGAATCCACCGATTAGACTACCAACTGGAAATTGGGCGAGAAGTGATGAAGAAAAAGCCAATGCTTTTGCTGATCATCTAACAACAGTATTCACACCACACGAAGAAGATAATAATTTCGTGCTACCCCAGCAAATGGATGGTGGTTTATCCTACAAACCTATAAAGTATAATTGGAAGAAAGTTAAGAATACAATTAAAAATTGCATAAGCCCGAAAAAGGCACCAGGACATGATCTCATTACTGGAAAAATGATAAGGGAATTGCCAGACAAATGCATAAAACTAATAACATTCATATTCAACGCGATCATGCGAACCAGTTATATTCCTCAAAAATGGAAAATATCTTTGATCACAATGATACATAAGCCTGGAAAAAATGAAACGCAGATCTCATCATATCGCCCAATAAGCATGCTGCCCACAATATCAAAGCTATTTGAAAAAATGTTACTAACAAAATTGAAACCAATATTGGAAGAACGGCGCGTTATACCAGACCATCAATTTGGATTCCGAAACCAACATGGTACCACAGAGCAAATTCACAGAATTGTAAACGCAATCAAAATCACCTTCGAGGAAAAGAAATATTGTTCTGCTGCTTTCTTGGATATAGCACAAGCATTTGATAAAGTATGGCACGATGGGCTAATATACAAAATTAAAGAGCTTCTTCCGAAGAAATTTCACTCAATTTTGGGAAACTACCTTATTCAAAGGCAATACATTGTCAAACAAAATAGCGCAACTACTTGCTTAAATGATATTAATGCAGGTGTCCCGCAAGGCAGCGTTCTAGGGCCAATATTATACTTGTTGTACACAGCCGATTTACCTGTAACCAACAAAGTAACAATATCAACATTTGCCGATGATACGGCCATCCTGGTGTCACACAATAATCCCGAAATTGCCTCAAAGGAGTTGCAGAATCATTTAAACAAAATCGCGGACTGGCTAAAGACGTGGCGAATAAAAATGAACGAAAACAAATCAACTCACATCACATTCACGCTGAACAAACGCACCTGCCCACCAGTGAAATTAAACAATACAAATATTCCTCAACAAACGAAGGTCAAATACTTAGGTTTGCACCTGGATAGAAGGTTAACGTGGAAAACCCATATTGAAACTAAGCGCAACCAAATAAAACTGACATTTGCCAAAATGTATTGGCTAATGGGAAGGAAATCTCAGTTGTCATTAGCCAATAAAGTTTTACTGTACAAAGCGATTATCAAACCCATATGGACATATGGTATTCAGTTATGGGGATCCACCAGCGCTTCAAACAGAGAGCTCCTGCAACGAACTCAAGCGAAAATACTTCGAAGTATTACTAATGCTCCGTGGTACATTCGAAATAGTAATATACATGATGACCTTGGGATTAAAACCATTAAAGAAACAATTAAAGAATTCAGTTCTAAATATTATTCAAAACTAGAAGCGCATCCCAACGAATTGGCCAGGGATATATTAAAACAGCCACGATTTAGGCGACTGAAAAGAACAGATCCACTCGGACTGATGAACCTGTGAACCTGTAAATTTATTAAATGTTGATGTTATACATATGTATGTATAAGTATAATCTAAATTAATTAAATTGTGAGCACCAACAATAAGTATTAACATTGGTTAAGACTTAAAATATGTAATAATTTTAGCTTAAGATTTGATTACTTCTTGTTAGTTTCTTATGTAGAAAGATTCAAGAATAAAGCCATTGGCAGCATTTAAAAAAAAAAAAAAAAAATTATACACGATACAAACACACAAACAGACCTCTGTAGGCGTTGTGGCAGTGCATCAGAAACCATACAACACATCACTAGTGCTCGCCAGTCTCTTGCGCAGGTGGAGTATTTGCATCGGCACAATCAGGTATCAAACATAATACACCAAAAACAGGTATCAAACATAATACAACCTCACAAACACAAACAGACCACCGTTACCTTATTACACATATATACCCGAAGCAGTTTTGGAAAATAATAATTATAAATTATATTATGATATGAGCATCATCACTGATCACACAATACCACACAATAGACCGGATATTACACTAATAGATAAAAGAACCAAAACCACATACATAGTAGACATCACAATACCAAACACACATAATTTACAACACAGTTACACAGCAAAAATCACAAAATACACAACATTGGCGAATGAGGTGCGACAGGTGTGGCGAATGGACAGTGTCATTACGGTGCCTATTGTACTTTCTTCCACGAGAGTCATACTCCATTCGCTGCACAATATCATTAATACACTTCAGCTACCTAAAAACACGTACATGACACTTCAGAGGGCGGTCATTTTGAGCACGTGTAGTTTAGTTCGCAAGTTTCTGAATACACAACCAATCACCAATCACACACACACACACACACACACACACACACACACACACACACACACACACACACACACACACACACACACACACACACACACAATATCAAACCGCACAAATAATTAACACAACATATCCACACAACAGCGCCTAACTATGCTCTTGTTTCTTTGAAGCCGTTCATGTTAGGTAAAAATCCCAGCGCAAGCTGAGAGTGAACCCTTTAATGGGAAAATAGATAAATAAATTACAATAATGAAATTTATTATTTACCCACCACCATGATATAATTACCAAGAATTGAACCTTAACTTAATTATTTTAAGATTATTGCAATGTAGCGTACGATGGGCACCTTTGGATTTTTCATCGATTTCGGTAATTCATATCGCCGCAAAATAATGGCGAAAAGATGCTTTTGAGTCAAAAACTCATCAAATAAAAATTAAGAAAGGATGACCCTGCCTAGGAAAATAGGTGGAAGAGGTCTAATAGACATTTCCAATCTGCACCACAAAATCATACACAAGCTCCGGGAACATTTTTACACAAAACAAAACACATCACCACTACATAACGCAATAGTTAAAGCAGACACAAAACACACACCATTAAACTTATACCATTCCGATAATTCAAATGAAACCAGTAATATTACGGATCAGGATAAAATGTGTTACGGCACCTGTTATGTGCGTAACGTCAATGCGGTCGCGCATTGGTCTGGTGCGAGTGAATAAGTGTGAACAGCGCTGCTCACTTCCAGTGGTTGATGGTGTGTGCGCCTTAATGCCGGCTATTCACTAATTAAGTTTATTAATGTTTTGAGTGAGTGATATTTTTGAATGTGGTTTTAAATGATTGAGTGAAAGCGTGGTGCAATAATTTCTTCTTGGTTTGGCTGTGTTGATTGAGCGAGAGCTTGGTTTTATAATTATCGTACGATTGGTTTTTTCTTGTGATTGGATGGTTCGTATGGAAAATTCTGGATGGGTATTGTTTGTTTTTGGTAAATGTTGTTTGCATGCGGTTAGATGTTGGTGTGGTGGTGGGCAACAGGCGTGACTACAAGAACGAGAGAGTTTTGCGGTTCGTGTCGAGTTTTTTTTTTGCGATTTTTCTTGTGGTTATCTCATCGCGAGAGATATAAAATTGGAAATTTTTTTTTTGCGAGAGAAGAGGAAAAATTTTTTTTGAGGCAGTCTAGTTTTGAATTTTACAGACGATAAGTCGAGTTTAAGTTTTGAAAAGTCAAGTTTGGTATTTTGGTCGTGTAAATTTATTGCCGTGTGGCATTTAATGTATTTTTTTTTTTTTGAGTCAAGCTTGGATTTTTAATAAAAGAAAAATAAAATCAAGTTGTGAACGAGTGGTAGAATAGTTTTTTTTACCAAAGACATTCCTGTGTTGTTTAGTGAAACAAATTAAATATAGATTTAATGTTAATTAAGTGGATTATTGTAATTTTATATATAAAAAAAAAGAAAAAACATATTTCTATAATCTTAAATAATATACATGTAAATTTTGATTTTTATTGTCACAAATTAAATTGATATTCAGAGAAAAAAATAAAAATAAAGGATTAATACATAAACTTTGATAGTGTGGTGTTAAATTTATTGGTGTATTACTTTGGTGGAGTTTTGTATCCGAAGTAGTTGAGTTAGATATCTGCAAGGCTAAATCAATGAAAATAAATAATTGAGGAAAAAAATATATAAAGGAACTTTTGAATTACGTGCTCGGGTGTTAATTTTATTGTGTGTTGATAAAACTAGTGCGGCTGTGGTATTTGCCCAAATAAATATTAAAATTTCGTATCTGATAGACAGTATTAACGGATAAAGTAAAATCAGTGACTACCAATTAATGCGAAAACGAAGATCTCCGAGTCACAAGTGTTGTGTCACGTGAAGGTCACTACATCCGGAGGTATAGAAATATATAGTCGTTCATAGCAGTTTATAATCTAGTTTTGGTTAAAGATTATTGCCTTGGTGTGTATGAGTATTCCGCACGAACAAAATTAACAGTTGGTATTTGTGGCAATATTGTATATCCACGTGTGGAGAAAATTCCACCGTGTTTGGCTTATTTTTGGGTTTGTGGCAGCAACTCCGCCAAACGGAGTGGGGTTCGCGATTGAGGGGGCAGCTGCGTCGGTTCCTGCGTCGGCGCTGTTGGTAGCTGTTTGGTGGTCGGACGGGAAAAAAAAATTTTTTTTATTATTCAGGTAAGGTGTCAACCGGTAAAAATATAAAAGAAACCGGTGCACCGTGTGGTATTTTTTTTCTTAATTTTATTGTGAGCCAAACTCGGTTTTGTGTTTTATTATTATATTTTTTTTTCATTTTATATGCACATTTTTTTTCTTATTTAGCTCTCCCGACCTTGTAGTCGCGCCTAAATAGATAATTTTCTTTTGGGGTTTTCTTTTTGTGTTTTCATGCCGTATGGCAGTTTTGGTGTGTGAATGTGGTGTAAATTAGGTGCCATGAGTGAGTAGGAGATAAATGGTGGATCTTGATGGGTAATAGGGCAGGGTCTCATATGTAAGGTCGGTTTAGCCTCCGTTACTTTTAATTTTCGGGTTTTCTAGTTCCTCTAAACAGGATAGTCAAGATGTAGTTTTCCTTTTTTTTTTTCTATTTACTGCGGTTATTCAAGCATAGAGTAATGTCTGGACACCCCACGCCATCCCTGAGCTTAGCCAGCTAAAAGACCGCACCAGACCGCTACTCTATGTCTGTTAGCGACATCGCAGGATGACGTTAAAATGGCGCACACCTGATTGTTGAACCAAGGTGCGCCAAACGAAATCTTGCGGTGCCGTTACAGTGGCGCCCAAACTTATTGGCTATTAATTAAATTTTTTTAATTTTTTCATTATTAATTTCGTCTTTTCAGTTCACAATTTTTTTCGCTTAATGAATGCACTCGTTGTTGTATCCGACGCCAGCGTTGTTTGAATTCACGCGAGTGTATTCATTTAAGTTCCTGGTCCGGTTGGTATTCGCATCGGTGATGGTAACCGACTTAAGGTTGTTTGATTACGCACCGGTGTGAATATTAAACCCCTCTGCTCGGTGTATCGATTGTAGTGATTCCTCCATTTCCGCTATGTGGCGTCTGATTGTGGTTGGAATTCACTCTTCCTTGCGCTGAGTCGAGAAATTTTTGAAATTTATTTTCTTTACTTTTTTCAGATTTCTTCGTACCCTTTACAGTAGTTTACTTCATATTTCAAATTTTATTTTAATTTCAGTTTTCCGACTATTTAAATGAGGAGGCGTTCCTTGCGGGTTCCGGCGCTTGCGTCGTTCGATCTTGCGGGAGCGTCAATCATTTAGATTCCATGTGCTTTGAGCATTGAGACGGCTGAACTAGCTGTTTCTACCAATGTGGTATTGATTGGGCGGTTAGTTGTCTCGATGGTCAAAGTACATCATTTGGTCCTTCTTCTAGTATTTCGTTTGTCTTGTTTTGCAACAACTGCCTTGTTTACAGGAAAATTTATTATTATCTTTATTTTCATTTATCATTACTTTTCATTTTTATTATTTATTAAGTTCAGTTCATTTATTATTCTTTTTTTGCCGACCCAGTGCGGGGCCCTGACCCGCGACTCATTAAGATCCACTCTTTTGTTATTGATATTTCTTTTGTTTTGCGTTTGAACATTTGTATCTTTTGGAAATTTTGATATACCGTTGAATTTATAATCATAATTTATCTTTTGGGAAGATATTTAAAAATAAAATTTTTTTCTGTAAATATATTTTTGTTATATAGACATATACATATGTCCTGTGAGTTATATAGGTAGTATCATATAATTTGCGACAACTTAATTAATTGTTTGAATTATTTAATTTCCCTTTGGGATCAAAGTATTGCCTCTCCTGCTCCTCAACATCCTAGAGTTATTTGGATTCACTGGATATACGTGGTGTTGATTTAGAACTCTTTAAGTTACTATAATATTTTTTTTCTTTATTATTCTAAATTAATTTTAATTGTAATTGAATTTGGTTAGATATTTCGTAAATACTTTAATTATTTCTAAGAGCGGTGTTGGTTTTGTTTCTTTTAATTTACCTTGATTGTGGAATATATATATAGTTTTCTTCCGTTTACCCTCGAAAAGTATAAAACAAAATTATAGTAATATAAATATAACTCATGATGGATATATCACATTTAAACCCTAATGAGATCGATGTGGAATGCGAGGTGCGGGGTTTGTTTTCGGGAGCTCCACAAGTGGGCGATCAATTGCGTGCTTTGCTGCAGGCAGAATTCGAGGGTACACAAGCAGTACCTACCAGGATGCATGGGAAGGCCAGTCGACAACCCAAGACCGAAATTGCCCATTGCAATGAGAAATTGATGCAACTCCAGGATGAAATTGCCTCCTTAACAGAGGTCGAAGCAGCAGATCAACTAAGTTTAGCAAAAAAAATTCGTTCTAAACTTTGGCACATCCGAGGGCGTTTGGAGCGTGCTTTACCATCCCCAACTTACGGCAGTGACGCTCAGAAACAACTAACGGCCTGTGTTTCGGTAATGGAAGCGCTTGAGCAGTACTTGGGTGATGAGGATCTGTTGAACCGGTCTCTGGATGCCGCCAAAGCTGTACCGATTGAAAAAATTTCGGTGTTAAATACCGAGGAATATTCTAAGCCGGACGGGGATCAGGCGGAAGCTCGGGCAGGTGGTTCCGCAGCTACGTTTCAGTCCGGTCCCTCATCCTGTGAGCAACTAGTTAAGCAGGATACGGCAGTTTTGGTGGCAACCATCCAGCGCAAGATAGACATATTATCCGAACAGTTGAGAGCGTTGACCAACGTGGCAGCAGCACCTTCATCTCGGGAGCCGACTAATTTCCAAACTAGCGATTTTCAGTTTCAATCTAAATTACCGAATAATCCTTCTACTAATACACAGGTCCGCTTTCAGATTCCTCCAGTGTCTCTTTCATCCATAGATTTTCCCAGCATACCAACTTCAATTACTCCTGGTGGTAGTCAGTTTCCGACAGGGCGTTCATCTCTGGAGCCGACTATCCCAAACAGCGATTTCCGGCTTTCATCCAATTTACAGTACAATCCTTCTACTAATAGACAAGTTCGCTTTCAGGTTCCTCCAGTATCGTTTTCATCTATAGATATCCCAAGCATTCCAACCGCAATTACTCATGATGGTAGTCAGTTTCCGACAGGGCGTTCATCTCTGGAGCCGACTACGCAGTCTAATGTCATGGCGGGATCTTTGCCCTCTCACAGCCTACACAACAGTACTTTTCATGGACCGAGTTCTGATTTCCCTCCTCGTCCGTATGGTGGTGAAAGTGCGTCTAACCCTTGGGCCACCGGGTCCTCCGGTTATCGTTCATTGGCACGCAGTGGTATTTCTTTTAGTGGATTATCGTCTGGTACTACTGTAGACATGTTTCTTTTCCAACTGGACATCATCGCGTCCTCAATGGGTTTGCGTCCAGAAACCTTGCTGGTGGAAATCAGTACAGTATTGAAAGAGATTGCCCTGCAGTGGTACTGGATCTATCGTCGGCACCACCCTTTGGCTACCTGGTTTGACCTTAAAAGAGACCTTGTTGAGAGGTTCAAAGATCGGCGTACCGCATATGAAATCCGCCGCGTTATCGAGGGTAGAAAACAACAGCCTAACGAAAATTTCCTCGAGTTTTATCATGAGATGTGGGGTTTATCTTTGCAATGCCCGACCCCGTATTCTGACGAGGAATTCTTACAGTTGATGATTTCGAATATGAACCCAGTTTTACAATTTCACCTCACGGATCGTAGATTTACTAGTATTGGGGAACTAATCAAAAGCTGTTCTGCATGGGAGGATACGTTGAAACGCTTTCCTTCACGACCCGAGGTTGCAACGTTTCCTAGACGCACTGTTAATGAATTGATTATGGATTCGGGGAATGTCTATGGGGGGCCGGAATTGTATCCTAAAACAACGCCAGCTGATGTTGGTAGTAGCGGTGAAGTGGCGGCGCTGCAGGGTCCTTCTATAAGTCCGGTGGTTAAGGGGAACACTGTTAGAATTATGTCCTACAATAACCAGCCACCCGTTGCTTCTCAAGCAGCTGGGGGAAATATTCCTCCAGTCTGTTACAATTGTTCAGACATAGGGCATGTATTCAAGAATTGTTTAAAAACCCCAACGAGACCTTTCTGTTACAAATGCGGAATGAAGGATACCATTACTCCCTACTGTCCTAAATGCACGGGAAACCGGTCGAGTGGCCAGTGGAGGTCGGGGAACTCTGGTCCACTTCAGACAAGCACCCCAGGAATGCGTTGCAGGACGCAGCCAGCAATACGGATGGAGAGCTTCAGCGGATGTCTACCACCTTCGTGAGGGGACAGACAGAACCGCGAAGGCCTTCGTAGAGTCATTTGACTCCGAATTAACATCCGGACCGGTTCTGGCTGGTCCCGATCGTCGGGTGGGAGACTCCACATTGCTCCCCTCCGTTTTGAAATGTCGAGCTGTCCCCTCTGTCAACGTTAGGAACTCCATTTCACAAAATCCATTTCTTCAACCTGATATGTCATCCTCACCTTATACGTCAACGCCCTATCTTTACACATCTTTTTCGCCAAAACCTTATAATTCAAATCCGTCTACAGTTGAGACTCCTATCACGTATACGTCGATACCGGATCTGTCGATACCGGATACGATTTCATTAACTACAAGACCTTCTGTCAAACCTATTCTACAAAATACAACTGATTCCAATGCCATTATTTCTACTTCATTAAATTCATCTGTTTTTCGCTCCCCCTCAGCTTCTCAGATCACAATTCGACCTAACGGCTCCAGCCGTTTGATGCGCTCTAAACGCTATTGGAGAAGGCGGAAGAAACTGAGATCATTCATTGTTTCTTCTATTTTCGGTACTGAGGCAAGCGACCTGAGGCCATATGCCGATGTACTTGTCAATGATGTTCCATACCGAGGCCTTCTGGATAGTGGAGCTAGTATAAGCGTGCTGGGTCGTGGATCGGAAAAATTGTTAGTCAACCCTTTCATTAAGATTCATAATTTTCCGTCTCAAATCCATACCGCTAGCGGACAACCTCAACGGGTGTTCGGCTACATTCATGCTACTGTTAAATTCAATAATGTTTCTCACAACCTTGTTCTCTACCTAGTACCATCACTGGAACAACCCCTGTATTTGGGAATTGATTTTTGGAATCGTTTTGGGATCATTCCAAAAATTTCTTCTTTAAATGTCTCCAGCGACATATCGGATTCTTCCACTGAGTCTAAATTCCACCTTCTTTCTGATGAAGATAACCGCTCATTGGATCAAATTAAAGAGTTGTTTCCATCCAGTGCTAGTTTGGGTCTAGGTAGAACCTCTTTTCTTACGCATGTGATTGATGTTGGTTCGGCTAAACCGGTGAAACAACGTTTCTACTCTGTATCTCCTGCCATCCAGAAGCTCATGTATGACGAGTTGGATCGGATGGTGTCTTTGGGGGTCATCGAGGAATCACAAAGTTCCTGGTGCTCTCCGATCACCTTGGTGCGTAAGGCTAATGGTAAAGTTCGTCTGTGCTTAGATGCTAGAGAACTGAACAAGGCCACCGTTAAGGATGCGTATCCGCTGCCCCTTATCAACGGATTGTTGGGTCGTTTGGATCAAACCCGATACATATCGGCGATTGACCTCAAAGATGCCTTTTGGCAAATACCTCTCGACCCACAATCCAGGGATAAGACAGCGTTTACGGTACCTGGGCGGCCTTTGTATCAGTTCACCGTTATGCCCTTTGGGCTATGCAACGCGCCGCAGACACTTTGCCGCCTCATGGACAGGGTGATCCCACACCAGCTGCACGATAAGGTTTTCGTATACCTCGATGATCTTCTTGTCACCTCCGCCACTCTGGATGAACATTTCTATCTATTGAGAGAAGTTGCACGTTTACTAAAGTTGGCCGGTCTTACCATCAATCTCTCTAAAAGCCAATTTGTCCTGAAGGAAGTCAACTATCTAGGATATGTAGTCGGACATGGTTGCCTTCGCACCAACCCAGATAAGTGTAAAGCGATTTTAGATTTCCCTGCTCCGAAGACCACGAAACAAATCAGACGCTTTCTGGGAATGTGCGGATGGTACCGTCGTTTCATTCCAAATTTTGCTTCGTTAGCCGCGCCGTTGACTGATCTCACCGGTAAATCTGGAAAATGTTCTTGGTTTTCTGCTGCAGAATCTTCTTTTGTTGCTTTAAAAACCGCTTTGTCTTCTGCTCCCGTGCTGGCTAACCCCGATTACAGTAAGCCCTTCTACATACAGTGCGATGCCAGTGCCGTTGGCGTAGGAAGTGTATTGTTCCAAACGGATCCTGATGGTGCAGAGCATCCCATTGGGTTTATTTCGCATAAACTCAATGCGGCTCAGCGAAACTATTCAGTGACCGAGTTGGAGTGCTACGCCGCGGTACTCAGTGTGCAAAAGTTCCGGCCTTATGTAGAAGGGTATCCTTTTGTGATTTACACTGACCATGCTAGTCTTCGCTGGTTGATGTCACAGAAGGATCTGTCGGGGCGCTTGGCACGGTGGAGCCTAAAATTGCAGGCTTTTGATTTTCAGATCGGGTATCGGAAAGGGTCAGTTAACGTGGTTCCTGATGCTTTGTCTCGAGCCTTCGGCGAAGAAGCATCCCCTTGTGATGTGGATTCCACTGGTTCGAACTTGGTGTCTCCTGATGCTTTACCTGAGACTTGTCCGTCTGTTGCTAGCTCTATAACAGCTCCTGTTGATTCCGTGCAAGTCGCTAGTCTGACTCCGACAAATTCGGTTCCTGTTCTGCATATTGATTTGAACTCTTCAGCGTTTGATGATCCCGAATACGTGGCACAAATCAACAAAATTCTTCAAATGAAGTGTGAGCACAACTTTAAAGTTCAAGGCAACAAACTTCTCATTGCTCCATCTTTTGGTAAGCGATATGTTGATACAGATCTTCCAGATTTTAGGTTGGTTATTCCTTGTCCTCTGACTCAGTCTTTGATTGAACAGGCTCATGTTCCTCCCACTGCGGCACACCTGGGCGGCAGCAAAACCTTAGAACGGCTGCAACGACAATTCTTCTGGCCTGAGATGGCTAAACAAGTAAAACTATTCGTTGCTAACTGCTCAGTGTGTAAAATGTCGAAAGCAGTGAACTTTGTTACTCGACCAGCTATGGGAGCTCCGGTGTCATCTACTCGCCCTTTCCAGAAATTGTACGTGGACTTTCTCGGCCCCTATCCGCGATCCAAACGGGGAAACACTTGCATTGTGATAGTTGTTGATCACTATTCTAAGTTTGTCTTCATTAAACCCTTGCGAGAGGCTTCGGCTGCGTTGCTGTGTAATTATCTGGAAAATGAAATTTTTATGATGTTTTCCGTTCCCGAAGTTATCACATCCGACAATGGTAGACAGTTTACCTCTCATCTGTTCCAAGGTTTGCTGACCAAATATAGGATTGCTCATGTTCGCACTCCTGTTTATTCTCCCCAGAGTAACGCATCAGAAAGGGTAAATCGAACGTTACTGGCTGCTATTAGGTCATATGTGGGCGATCACGAGCATGGTGAGTGGGACAAACATTTACAGGAAATCGCTGCTGCCTTGCGCAACTCAATACATGATACTCTGCAGTATTCCCCTCACTATCTCGTCTTCGGTCAGCATATGTCTCTGAATGGTTCAGACTATGAGCTGAGGGCGTTACTCAGCGTACCTGCACCTGATTCTAACGAGATTCATCTATGGTCCAAGCCCGATCGCCTAAATATAGTAAGGGACAATATCATCCACTATCTACGGATTGCACATGAGAAGGGAGCTCGACATTATAATCTACGAAGTTCGAATCGCATATTTCATGTTGGACAACCTGTGTTCATCCGCTCATTTGCCTTAAGCGATGCGGTTAACAGATTTTCGGCCAAATTGGCGGCCAAGTTTAAACCGGCTGTAATCACTTCTAAAGTTGGATCCGTGGCTTATAATGTCGAAGATCTGTCCGGGAAACCGTTAGGTCTTTATCATGCAAAAGACATACGGGCATGAGGACTATTGCTTATTTCTTGTCCGCTTCTCTATCGTCGCATGGGACAATTAACTACCGTCCAGCTTCCGTCATTCGAATCACTATGTGCCAGTAATTTGGTCCGAAATATATTAGATATTGCCAGAAAACCTACTAAATGGATTAAGCTCTCGGAAATGTTGACGCTCATTGGTTTTTTTGCCCGGCTTCTGAGAACTCTTTTCTCGGGTGTGGGTCGTCCCCACGATTGTTACGGCACCTGTTATGTGCGTAACGTCAATGCGGTCGCGCATTGGTCTGGTGCGAGTGAATAAGTGTGAACAGCGCTGCTCACTTCCAGTGGTTGATGGTGTGTGCGCCTTAATGCCGGCTATTCACTAATTAAGTTTATTAATGTTTTGAGTGAGTGATATTTTTGAATGTGGTTTTAAATGATTGAGTGAAAGCGTGGTGCAATAATTTCTTCTTGGTTTGGCTGTGTTGATTGAGCGAGAGCTTGGTTTTATAATTATCGTACGATTGGTTTTTTCTTGTGATTGGATGGTTCGTATGGAAAATTCTGGATGGGTATTGTTTGTTTTTGGTAAATGTTGTTTGCATGCGGTTAGATGTTGGTGTGGTGGTGGGCAACAGGCGTGACTACAAGAACGAGAGAGTTTTGCGGTTCGTGTCGAGTTTTTTTTTTGCGATTTTTCTTGTGGTTATCTCATCGCGAGAGATATAAAATTGGAAATTTTTTTTTTGCGAGAGAAGAGGAAAAATTTTTTTTGAGGCAGTCTAGTTTTGAATTTTACAGACGATAAGTCGAGTTTAAGTTTTGAAAAGTCAAGTTTGGTATTTTGGTCGTGTAAATTTATTGCCGTGTGGCATTTAATGTATTTTTTTTTTTTTGAGTCAAGCTTGGATTTTTAATAAAAGAAAAATAAAATCAAGTTGTGAACGAGTGGTAGAATAGTTTTTTTTACCAAAGACATTCCTGTGTTGTTTAGTGAAACAAATTAAATATAGATTTAATGTTAATTAAGTGGATTATTGTAATTTTATATATAAAAAAAAAGAAAAAACATATTTCTATAATCTTAAATAATATACATGTAAATTTTGATTTTTATTGTCACAAATTAAATTGATATTCAGAGAAAAAAATAAAAATAAAGGATTAATACATAAACTTTGATAGTGTGGTGTTAAATTTATTGGTGTATTACTTTGGTGGAGTTTTGTATCCGAAGTAGTTGAGTTAGATATCTGCAAGGCTAAATCAATGAAAATAAATAATTGAGGAAAAAAATATATAAAGGAACTTTTGAATTACGTGCTCGGGTGTTAATTTTATTGTGTGTTGATAAAACTAGTGCGGCTGTGGTATTTGCCCAAATAAATATTAAAATTTCGTATCTGATAGACAGTATTAACGGATAAAGTAAAATCAGTGACTACCAATTAATGCGAAAACGAAGATCTCCGAGTCACAAGTGTTGTGTCACGTGAAGGTCACTACATCCGGAGGTATAGAAATATATAGTCGTTCATAGCAGTTTATAATCTAGTTTTGGTTAAAGATTATTGCCTTGGTGTGTATGAGTATTCCGCACGAACAAAATTAACAGTTGGTATTTGTGGCAATATTGTATATCCACGTGTGGAGAAAATTCCACCGTGTTTGGCTTATTTTTGGGTTTGTGGCAGCAACTCCGCCAAACGGAGTGGGGTTCGCGATTGAGGGGGCAGCTGCGTCGGTTCCTGCGTCGGCGCTGTTGGTAGCTGTTTGGTGGTCGGACGGGAAAAAAAATTTTTTTTTATTATTCAGGTAAGGTGTCAACCGGTAAAAATATAAAAGAAACCGGTGCACCGTGTGGTATTTTTTTTCTTAATTTTATTGTGAGCCAAACTCGGTTTTGTGTTTTATTATTATATTTTTTTTTCATTTTATATGCACATTTTTTTTCTTATTTAGCTCTCCCGACCTTGTAGTCGCGCCTAAATAGATAATTTTCTTTTGGGGTTTTCTTTTTGTGTTTTCATGCCGTATGGCAGTTTTGGTGTGTGAATGTGGTGTAAATTAGGTGCCATGAGTGAGTAGGAGATAAATGGTGGATCTTGATGGGTAATAGGGCAGGGTCTCATATGTAAGGTCGGTTTAGCCTCCGTTACTTTTAATTTTCGGGTTTTCTAGTTCCTCTAAACAGGATAGTCAAGATGTAGTTTTCCTTTTTTTTTTTCTATTTACTGCGGTTATTCAAGCATAGAGTAATGTCTGGACACCCCACGCCATCCCTGAGCTTAGCCAGCTAAAAGACCGCACCAGACCGCTACTCTATGTCTGTTAGCGACATCGCAGGATGACGTTAAAATGGCGCACACCTGATTGTTGAACCAAGGTGCGCCAAACGAAATCTTGCGGTGCCGTTACAAATGTTAGCATGGTCTCAGAAGTCGCTCCACGGAAGACATCAACAAGACCTAAGCCAAATTCATGTCGACAATGAAGCATCGAACAAATGGCTAAGTATTGGAGATGTCTTTCCGGAGACTGAAGGATTCATGCTGGCTATCCAGGATCAGGTAATAAACACGCGGAATTATAAGAAATTCATTATACACGATACAAACACACAAACAGACCTCTGTAGGCGTTGTGGCAGTGCATCAGAAACCATACAACACATCACTAGTGCTTGCCAGTCTCTTGCGCAGGAGGAGTATTTGCATCGGCACAATCAGGTATCAAACATAATACACCAAAAATTAGCGTTTAAATACAACCTCACAAACACAAACAGACCACCGTTACCTTATTACACATATATACCAGTTTTGGAAAATAATAATTTTAAATTATATTATGATAGGAGCATCATCACTGATCACACAATACCACACAATAGACCGGATATTACACTAATAGATAAAAGAACCAAAACCACATACATAGTAGGCATCACAATACCAAACACACATAATTTACAACACAGTTACACAGAAAGAATCACAAAATACACAACATTGGCGAATGAGGTGCGACAGATGTGGGGAATGGACAGTGTCATTACGGTGCCTATTGTACTTTCTTCCACGAGAGTCATACCCCATTCGCTGCACAATAGCATTAATATACTTCAGCTACCTAAAAACAAGTACATGACACTTCAGAGGGCGGTCATTTTGAGCACGTGTAGTTTAGTCCGCAAGTTTCTGAATACACAACCAATCACACACACACACACATACACAATATCAAACCGCACAAACAATTAACACAACATATCCACACAATAGCGCCAACTATGCTCTTGTTTCTTTGAAGCCGTTCATGGTAGGTAAAAATTCCAGCGCAAGCTGAGAGTGAACCCTTTAATGGGAAAATAGCATAATAATAATAATAAATAAATTACAATAATGAAATTTATTATTTACCCACCACCATGATATAATTACCAAGAATTGAACCTTAACTTAATTATTTTAAGATTATTGCAACGTAGCGTACGATGGGCACCTTTGGATTTTTCATCGATGTCGGTAATTCATATCGCCGCAAAATAATGGCGAAAAGATGCTTTTGGGTAAAATAAACATAACCATTATAATTGAAGGCCAAACTATTATTATTATGGAGATTAATTAATTTAATTTAAAATTAATTAGCTACCACTGGTTTTTTACGCAAAAATTAACACCATTGGATCTCTGATCGGATGAGCCGTTCTCTCGCTACACTGGTTGAAGCATTTAAATCGGCCGAAATCAGAGGTTCGCGGCGCGGGCTCCTGTGCCGGCGAATGACGTCATTGCGATACTATTATGCGTGACACATAAACCTGTTTCGTTCTGAGTGGACTGTATATTTTTGTTGGAGTTGATTTTTCACTTTCACAATGGCACTTAAACAACACTGCACTAAACTTTGAAGACTTACGATTGTTCGTATAGTACTAAAATTCACTAAGTCACAAATTTATATTCTGAATATATCTGTTTATTCTTCTTTTCACCCGCAGCACAAATTCTGAACAAATATCACCCGTTTAATATCCACAAGAAATAAAACACAATAAATACAAAGTATAATAATTGTCAATCACTCAATTTATTTCCTGGTTAAGACTAAGTTACACAAATTTTATTGATCGGCTAAATTTTGGTTTTACAAATTTGTATATTTCACAAATGGCAGCTTAATTAATTTTATATTTAATTTGGTGGATCGCTTGCCAAAAACCACTTCACAACACTGACTTGATCTAACTAACTTTTTTCGGCATCCCATAAGAGGCTTTTATTTAATTTGTTCTATAATAATAAAATACGTATTAACTTTTGATTGGTTAAGCCGAATGTTATTATGGTTCAATTCGCGGTAATTTGAATTTTAGTCGATGCGCATTTACTATTGGTATAAATTGAAATTAGTAGAGATTCATACCAATATTCGTTAAGATCAATCAATATTGTATCAGTGTTTATATTAGGTGGCAGTTGTGAATTTAATTTATTATTTGAGCTATTACAAATTATTTCCAAATAGAGTGATTTACATTTGTCTTGTCAACAAAAACAAACAACATAACCTAGTTTAAGATAAGTTTACAATTTTTTTCTATACATTTTAAGGATAATCAAATTTTCTAATATTATTTATTTTTTAGATTATATACAATTGTTGGGCTCAAACAAAACCCGAAGGACCAATCTAAGCAATCATATCTTTAAATTAAAGGTAATGCTTATAGTTGATGAGTAGTTGCCCCCGACCAAGGGCTAAACCACAATCGCTATTTTGTAGTTTAAATTTTTAACCACTTAACGCGTAGCTCCGTGACATACACGGGCGGCGTTTACTATCAAAATTGTGTAGCTCCGTATACGTCACGGGCATAAAATATTCTGTTAATTTAAATATTACAGTTCTTATAAACTACGTCACACGCCTATGGGGGGAGGATGGTTCGGTAGCGTGATGATCTGTGGCATAGGGGAGGGGGGGGGGGGGGGTGGAAGGGGGCGATTATAAAATGCGACCATTCTGCGGTTTTTAGAAGTTGAATACATTTTTGTACTGTAATAAGTCATAAATATTTTTCGAAAATTTAAAGACTATAAAGTATGTTGAAAAGGAGGGTCTAAATTTGTAACGTTGTTTTATAGAAGGGTATAAAGTTTTGCGATAATTTGTGACAAAAGGGCAGAGGAGTTAAAATTTAAAAATGATCAAAAAATGCGTGACATAGTTTATTAAGAAGCACTTAAATCACGTTTTATGTTAGATTTATTCTAGAAATTTAGATTTGTATACGTTACGGTATTTTTTCACTTAGTTTGTTTATTTTAGTTTATTTACTATCAGCGAACACACGAACAAACAAACAGCAAACGAAATGAAAACAAAACGGGAAAGTAAATGAAAACTGAGAATAAGCAAAATAGAGACAAAACCTTACATTTTTTTCGATTAAACTCGATTTTCCTTATTCTATTCACTGTTCTCAGTATGTATGTATGTACATATGTATATGGATTCTGAAGTATACAAAGTTTTCTGAAGCATACAAAATAAAATTTAAAAACAACATTTTTTTTTAAATAAACTAATTAAAAACAACATAAATTATCATTTTCTGCAAAAAAAAAATTGTTTATTTTTTACCCCAAAACGATAAAAATATTATGCGTAATATAAAAGAATTTTTAGATAAAGAAGGTATAGAATTACGTTTAAGAAAACCTAACAGCCACACAGGTAACGCTGACGTAGAAAGACTAAACAATACACTGACGGAAAAATTAAGAGTTTTAAATATAGACCAACCCAATCCTATAAGAACCCAAATGTTAGAAGCAATAAAAAGCTACAATAATCAGTATCACAATACCATTAGGTGCACCCCAATAAAAACAGAAGAGGGCATTTATCAACAAGAAATTTACCAGAATTTAGTTAATTCCCAAACAAAAAGGTTAACTATACACAACAGAAATAGAGAAGAATATACAGAAAATAGAGAACAGGGATATATAAAAAACTACAAATCTTTAAGGCATAAAGGAAAACCTAAATATAGATAATATAGTTTATGCAATATACATCCAATAAACATTAAAAGACAATTAAAATTTACAGAAAGCAATATTACTAATGACAATAGAAACTAACGATAATAACCTAATATCAAATATGAATAGTCAAATAAAAATTAATGATAATTTTAATAAATCAATCAACACACTACTAAATATAATTAAGAATGATCGAGCGGTCATTAAAGAATTTATAGAAAATAAGGAAAATAAAACAATTAAAAATAGGATTTTCAAAAACAAATACAAATAAATTGATATTTCTAATAAAAATCCCCTATGAAATGATAAATATTAATAAAAACCTAATTATACCATTGTCAAATGAAAACAATTATAACTCAATTAAATACCCAATTATGAAAACCTTTGAATATAATAAAATGTATTACGAATACGACGAAAATAAGTCTTTAAATCAATTAAATAATTTAAAACATTGTATAGTATTGTGGCGGATTGAGGAGTTTTGATTGTCGGTAGATGGTTTGTTCGCGCAAAATTTAGTAAGTATTTTTTTCGGTTAAAAGCTCAAGGAATTATGGAAGAGTGGAGACTTTTTTTTTCAGACTCGGTGTGCCAGGGAAATACAAGTTTTCCCTGGAGGTTTTGTTTTTCCAAAAAAACATTAGATTATATAATTGTAAATTCAGAGGAAGTTTAGTTTTTCTTTGGTCAACAAATAAAAATAAAATATTGTAAAAATAAAAACGTTGTAACCAACTGAACTAGATATTGGGATTAGAATAAAAATATTCCATTAAACATAATTTGCAACTGCGTTTGCTTTCTATTTAAACGGAGAATATAAAAGTGATTATTAAATCCAAGAAATTGGACTTAATTCAATTCGGTGTGCTCCCGCTCACGCATTAAGGAGCTCTCGAGTGCGACAGTTACGCGGCGAGCCTACCGGCGCAATCATAAAGACGCGCCGCAGCTGGAATCAGCCGCTATCGAAATAGTTTCCGTTTTCCACAGAGATGCTACACAAGTATACGATTTCATCACAGAAAAGTTTGGGAGACACGCTTTACCTCGGAAGAAAATAAAAATAAATTTGGGAGTAGGTAAGCCAACCACAGCCCATACCTACCTTCCACAATTGGTGACCCCGACGTGATCTGGGGTAATAAGCAGTCCTCATCAGTGAACCAGCCATTACCAGGATACAGGAACAATCGCAGCCATTAGATTTAAGTAGTTAGGATTCTTGTCTTATCGAGAAGTTGTATTTCAACCTGGGGCCCTAGCTCCCACCAGTGGTAAGCGCTCAGGGGGGAATACAATTTTGCGGTAGGGAAACCCGGGCACACACTAGAGGAAAGGAAAAACGTGAGTACACTTTTCATAATTTTTTGAGCTGACTACATTTTTTAATAAAAAAAATAAAAAAAAAATAATTTCGAAATCGTTTTCTTTACTTTATTATTTTTATTTGAATATATTTTTGTTTTCAAATATTTTTTGTCGATTCGTTACCGGGACAAACCATCTACCACGGTAATCAATTCTCGGTTGTTTTCGAGGCTGTGATATTCGTTCGGTTAAAATAAAGAAACATTTTTCTTTCGGTGTTAATAATAGTGTTTTAGTGTTAAAGTTAAGTGATTATCATGGTGAATGACGCGGGGGATACTCCACCACTAGGGAATTCGACTGATGGTTCGCCTTCAACAGTGACATGGACGGCAGACCAACTACAACGATACGTCAACGAACAGCTACGACTGAGACAACAGGAAACAGCTCCCAGTAGTTCAGCGGCAGCAACTCCTCAGGACAACACACCACAAGCCACCGGAATAGCAACTAGCCACATTGGACTCGTAACGTTTAAGCCACCACAGGTTCTGTATTCACAAAATCCAGCGGTGTGGTTTAATATTCTGGAGCAAACCTTTGAATTGTCGAATATTAAATCAGAAAGGACCCGGTATAGCCACGCGATTGCGGCATTAGATGCGAGGTATCATGAGACGTTCGCTGGGCTAATATTACGCGACAAAGGGCTAAATCCATATACTACCTTCAAGAACGAAGTCATTCGAACCTTGGGCGAATCTGAGCGATCCAAGTTAAACAATGTATTGCATGGACTTACCTTGGGAGACCAGAAGCCGTCACAGCTGTTGAACAAGTTCCGTCTCAACGCCGGAACAGCTTTTGACGAGAGGACACTCAGGCAGTTGTGGATGAAGCGACTTTCTCCCCAGGTACAATTGATACTGACAACGTTTGAAAACGATATCGAACTGAACACGCTCGCAACACGAGCGGATAATTTAGTAGAGACGTTGACGCAGGCAAACTCCGGACAAATCAACAAAATTTCAACATATACGGTACCAGCGAGTGTGGACACAAAAACTTCGTCATTAACCGAAAAATCAGAGATGTCACAAAACATTAATCGTCTGACAATCATGATTTCGGAATTATGCGGTGAGTTCAAAAAGTCACGATCACGTTCAAATCCAAATTCAGGCAATGATTCTAGAGAACGATCTCGTACGTCTTCACGTAACCGGATAAACCCAAAGTTTGACCAATGCTACTATCAGTTTAAGTTTGGTAACAAGGCAAGGAAATGTGTTCCCGGGTGCAAGTTTTTTGAAGGGTCGAGAGATCTCGAATAGAAAGGGGATTTTTAAGCTCCCATCAACGGGCAACGGCGGCCATTGATGGTAGCAACATCAGCCGACTTCTCATTTTTGACACGCGTTCAAACTTTAATTTTTTAATCGACACCGGCGCAGACATTTCGGTACTACATACCAGCCAAATCCTTTAAGAACATCCTTTCGGCAACGGCATCAAATTTATTCGCAGCAAACGGAACACCAGTCAAAGCTTTTGGCGTTAAAATTATGAAGTTAGATATTGGACTCCGACAAGAATTTTTGTGGGAATTCGTTATCGCAGACGTATCCATTCCGATGTTAGGATCGGATTTTCTAAAACATACAGGGTTGTTAGTTGACATCCAGGGACAGAGGGTAATAGACCCATTAACCTCCTTGTTTGTCAAAGGAACTATTACGAACAACGCAGAACAGGCGCTATCATTATGTACTGGACAAGTCGTTATTGCATCCGCAAATTCAGAACCTACTCTCAAAATTTCTGGAAATTACAAAGGGCACGCTAGGTAAAAATGTCATCAAACACACTGTCACACACCGTTTAGAGACAAAGGGGCCTCCAACAGCTTGCAAAACGCGGAGACTGGCTCCTGACAAATTAAAAATTGCAAAGGACGAATTCGAACTCTGGATGTTGCAGGGCATTTGTCGTCCCAGTAGCAGTGCGTGGTCAAGTCCACTTCACCTGGTCATGAAGAAGAATGGTACTTGGAAACCATGCGGTGATTACAGGGCGTTAAATAACATTACGATACCCGACAGATACCCTATACCACATCTGCAAGACTTTTCTTACCAGCTCGAAGGGTGCACGATATTTACGTCACTAGATTTAGTTCAAGCATACCACCAAATACCAATTGAACCGTCAGACATTCCAAAGGCTGCCATTATGACACCCTTTGGCTTATTTGAGTTCACGAAAATGACATTTGGTCTTAGGAACGCAGCGCAAACCTTCCAAAGATTGATGCATTCAATATTGGCTAGTTTGAATTTTTGTTTCGTCTATTTGGACGATGTTTTAATAGCGTCAAAATCTTTCGAGGAACATCTAAATGAGGTTTTACAGAAGTTTTCGGAACATGGTTTGGTGATTAACCCAGATAAATGTGTGTTCGCAGCACATGAGATTACCTTCCTAGGGCATACCGTGAATAAACACGGCATTTCACCCACCCAGGAGAGAATTGAAATAATTAAGAATTTTGAAAGGCCAACGACAGTTAATCATCTCAAAAGATTTTTGGGTATGATTAATTTTTACCGGTGCTTCATTCCAAACGCGGCTCTAGATCAAATTTTACTGAACGACTTCTTGAAGGGATATAAAAAAAACAGTAAAACTCCGATACATTGGTCAGATCCGTCAATACAAGTCTTTGAGAATTGTAAGGATAAACTATGTCAAGCGACTTTACTGGCACATCCTTCAGCCACGGCTAGGTTAGCCATTATGGTTGACGCATCGGACACGGCGATTGGGGCCGTGGTCCAGCAGTGTGTTGCAGGAGTTTGGCAACCGCTCAGTTTCTTCTCAGTACAGCTCAACGAAACACAACAACGGTACAGTGCTTATGACAGAGAGTTGCTTGCAGCTTACTCTGGCATTAAGCACTTCAAATATTTGTTAGAAGGTCGTGAGTTCACTCTGTTCACGGATCATAAACCGTTAATTTACGCGTTTAAACAAAATCCAGAAAAAGCATCACCGCGACAATTTCGACACCTTGATTTCATCGGCCAATTTACTACCGATATACAACACATCTCCGGCGTACATAACGTTGTAGCAGATACACTCTCACGTATTAATCAAATTTCAATTCCCGAAAGTATTGATTATGCAGCAATAGCGGATGCTCAAACCAATGATGGCGAATTACGAGAACTATTGAATAGCAATTCAAACACTTCACTCATTCTTAAGCTAATACCCCTAAAGTTCGACTCCAACAAAACTATTTGTTGTGATGTTTCAACCGGTATATCAAGACCTTTTATTCCAATAAGTTTTCGGAAAATTGTTTTTGAATCTTCACATAATTTATCACATCCGGGCATACGCGCTTCAGTAAAACTTCTAACTAAAAATGTTATATGGCCCTCCATCGCAAAAGATTCAAGAATATTGGCTCAAAATTGTATACCATGTCAAAAATCAAAAATTTCAAGGCATACACATTCACCTCTCGGTACATTTGTAGTTGCATCGCAACGCTTTTCTGAAATTCATCTCGACATCATTGGACCACTACCAATTTCTGGTAACAACCGTTATTGTGTGACGTCGATAGATCGTTACACACGTTGGGCTGAAGCGGTTCCAATTCCGGACATTACTGCTGCCTCGGTCGCATTCGCCGTGTACTGTGTCTGGATAACCAGGTTTGGCGTTCCAGATTTCATAGTAACTGACCAGGGAGCACAGTTTGAATCGCTTCTGTTTGCTGAAATGTCGAAGCTAGTGGGATTTCTACATAAACGTACCACAAGCTACAACCATAAGTGTAACGGCATGATAGAACGGTGGTATCGGGTGTTAAAATCCGCATTAATGTGTCATGGCAGAACAGACTGGAGCAGCATACTTCCGCTGATTCTACTGGGATTACGGACTACGTATAGTACGGAACTGAAGACCACACCAGCAGAACTAGTCTACGGAAGCACACTACGAATACCAGGACAGTTTTTTGACCAAGCCACGGACAACAAAATTCCACAAACGGACTTCGTACAAAATTTAAAAAAGCACTTCGACGAAATTAAACCGACTCCAGCTACCAGAAATAGCACAGAAAAAATCTTTATTTCAAAACACTTAACGGATACAACTCATGTCTTTCTACGAACGGACGCGATACGGAAACCTTTAAAGTCACCATACACTGGACCATACAGAGTAATTAACAGGAATGAAAAGACATTTACCATCGAAATTAACGGTAAACATAATAAGGTATCAATCGACAGACTCAAACCATGCCATACGGACAACATCCTGGAAACTACGGACGCTACTCAAAACAACGGACCAACTGTGAACGAACCGAATGACAACAAAAACACAAACTCTCGTAAAGTTTCCTTCGACTTACCGGACAAAACCGCACCATTGGTAAAAACAACGTACACAAGAACAGGACGACTTATCAAAACACCAGCCAAATTTAAGGACAATTGACGAAACAAGTACTTGACATACGGATAATTGTTTGGAGCGTGAATTCTCACCGAATTTACTGGAGGGGGAGTATTGTGGCGGATTGAGGAGTTTTGATTGTCGGTAGATGGTTTGTTCGCGCCAAATTTAGTAAGTATTTTTTTCGGTTAAAAGCTCAAGGAATTATGGAAGAGTGGAGACTTTTTTTCAGACTCGGTGTGCCAGGGAAATACAAGTTTTCGCTGGAGGTTTTGTTTTTCCAAAAAAACATTAGATTATATAATTGTAAATTCAGAGGAAGTTTAGTTTTTCTTTGGTCAACAAATAAAAATAAAATATTGTAAAAATAAAAACGTTGTAACCAACTGAACTAGATATTGGGATTAGAATAAAAATATTCCATTAAACATAATTTGCAACTGCGTTTGCTTTCTATTTAAACGGAGAATATAAAAGTGATTATTAAATCCAAGAAAATGGGCTTAATTCAATTCGGTGTGCTCCCGCTCACGCATTATGGAGCTCTCGAGTGCAACAATTACGCGGCGAGCCTACCGGCGCAATCATAAAGACGCGCCGCAGCTGGAATCAGCCGCTATCGAAATAGTCAGTTTTCCACAGAGAGGCTACACAAGTATACGATTTCATCACAGAAAAGCTTGGGAGACACGCTTTACCTCGGAAGAAAATAAAAATAAATTTGGGAGTAGATAAGCCAACCACAGCCCATACCTACCTTCCACAGTATCACAAAATTGTCAAAATATTGTAAACTGTAAAACTGAAATTTATAACATTGATGAAACTAGTATAATTGATTCAATTAGCGAATAAAATAAATTTAACATCCAATTGTGACGAAAGGAAATTTGAGTTAAACGGAAACTATTTTCTAAAATTTTATAATTGCGGTATTACACTAAATAATAAAACATATTACAATGATATAAAAATAGAACATAATAAATATATAATTTCAAATTTAGAATATAGATCAGAAAATAATACTTTAACATTTAACGAAATAATTTTAGAAACTAGAAAAAATATTAATGAAATAAACGAATTAAAATATCATAAAATGATAATATATTATGGAATAAGTTTATCAACAATTTTTATATTAATAATTATAATAATATATGTATCCTATAAGAAAAAATTGGGTCTATCCCACTCTCGGATGACACTTTTCCCAGAAAGCATCGTTAAAGAACACCAAATCAACCATTTATATTTTACAAACATTTTTCGTTATTTTGAGCAGGCGTTATTTTGGGCTGGCACAATATGTCACGCCTTTTTTTAAATTTGTAGATCTCTTCCCCAATATCACAATTGACCACGACAATTTAAATCTTCTACTCTCATACCGCCAAATCACAGATCCACAAATAATGTTAGATTATTTAGAACTGACACGTGTTGATCAGCAATCAAAGTCGTATTCGCCATTTTTCATCTTCGATCTTTAACAAATAGATCCAGTTATACATCTCTAGTATACCATTGAAAGTCCTTAAGAATTTAATTTACTCCATTCAGAGAGTATCCACAATATACGAAGTATAGTAGGCTTATCAGTCCAATAATAAAGAAATGAAAACTACATAAGTCATAAATCAGTTTTCCAAAATTTTTTTATATTTCGCCCCTTTGGGCGATTGAAAAATTTTTGGAAAACTGATTTATGTAGTTTTCATTTCTTTATTATTGGACTGATAAGCCTACTATACTTCGTATATAAATTAATAAACAGTCAATTTCTATAAATAATAGTATCCACAATGTTCAAAAATTTATTTTCTGAAAATTTATGCCGCTTATTCAGATCACAATATTATAAAAGCAACGTGAGAATTTGCCGATATAATTCTTTACTCTGTATTTAGTCTGGATAAAACACAAACAATACAAAATCAGAATTAACTTTAATTATCATTTGTTTCCAAATTCCACCTCCTTGTCATAGAGCATTTCATTTTATATATCCCCAGCTCTCCTAAACCTGCGCCACCCTAGTGGCGCGATATTATTTTAAAGCCTCCCATAGTAATTTGCTATTAGGAGTAGTATATACGCCTTTGAATACCAAGAGAATTTATTACTCAGAAATAATACCTTTGAAGGTGATTTTATTCACAAAATCACAAATAATATATCGATCAACATGTCGTTGATATTTCCATCATGAAAATGTCACAAAATGTCAATAAAACGTCACAGAAATGTAAATGTCAAAAATGTCAATGTCATAGAAACGGGAATATCTTGCTATATTTAAAAGCTCACTAGATATAATTATTTTTAAATGTTGACGATATTATTTGCCACCAGCAAAGTATTTTAGATAAATTTAGAAATTTAAATTTCATATTACACGGTAATCTAATCATTTTATCTTAAAGACACCTAGGGAACAATTGTTGGAATTTGCAAGGTGTATTAACTGTAGAAAAATAGTTCTCGGAAAATTCGATATTACCTTGGTAAACAGATAAATACATTTTTATTACTCCTTTTTGTTAAAATGACCCCCACGCAATGCATCATGTACAAGTAGATGATGAATTGTCAAATTTATCATCAACATAACAAAAAAATCGTCGGTCCCGTTTTTGAGAAAATCTGTTTGGCAGTTTTCTCTTCCACTGCAACCCCCTCTATTCTATACTCGAATGGACCTAAAAGTTAACACAGACTGCTTGTTACTAAAATCTATCTTTGTACAAAATGTCGACCAAAACTATCGATATTTGTTAGAATGGGAGGCAAAACAAAAATAATAAAAATGTGCGACTGGAAGGACGGACGGACACGACATTTTTCTGATCGGAGTTTCGGGGTCCTGGTAACCTAATTCGTCGAGAAATGTGAAAATCTGGAACAAAATTTTTTTCGCGATTACAATACTTACCCAATATAACTTCGTTATAGTGGGAAAAGTAAAAAGTTATAAAATTTGAGGTAAATTGAATTCAGGAGAATCCCAAATCTAACGAAGGGAGAGTTACATTCTGTACCAAGAATGCAACCACATCCAATACCGAGAATCATCCAGAAACAGAAAACAAAAATGCACACAGCATGATTCTATTTTAATATGTACTCACCAATCTAACTTACCATATGTATCTCCAAGAACTAAATAAATGTTCCATCTTCCATCAGACTATAACAAAATATATTCCTTAGAAAAATATTGTAAATTAAAATTCATAAAGAAGGGGAAACAAAAAAGTATAAAATAAGAAATACTTGTAAAGATAAAAAGTAATTACCGTCATTCTGAAGAATGAACCACTGGCACTCTGAAGAGCTGCTTCGGGTAATAAATAAACAAATCATTATATAACTAAAGTTATACAAACAAAATACATCTTTTATTTAAAAATAAAAAGAAACATAACTCGCGCAGCGAACATAGTTGATCTTAAACAGAAGGTGACCACACTATGCGTCACAGTATTGATAAAGCTTTAATTTGATCGAATGGCCATCTGCTTTTAAACATTGGTCAACTCAGCAGTGTAGTAAAGTAATGTTCCGCGGAACTTTCATTTCATTTTTTTTTTTTTGATTAAAATTTTTGTTATCGTTCACTTGAATTTTGGGCACGAGAGCAAAAAACATTAATTATACTAATAAAATTAAAACATTAATTTTAATAAAAATATTATAACGTTTTGTGGAAAATAAAACTAAAATTGTTTTCATTTGGAACAAATTTGGAGACACGCATCCGCACAATTGTTGATGTGATTATTCTGAGATTATCCATGATTTTTTTTTCAATATTTGAATTTATTTTTATTCAATAAACAAAAAACGCACAAAAATACAAAAAAGAAATAAATAAAATTACTTCTTTCTTCGGAACCAAATCGTTTCAAGCCATAATATAACAGCTCCAAACCAAATACCTACGATAAGCAGAATGAAAATCAAATAAGTTTGTTGCATCGAAATGGGATCATTAGAATGAGCAATTTCGGGAACAACCAATATTTGTTTCGATTGTCTGTCCTTGGACATTAAAACTCGCTGTGTATAATCGGTAATACCGGAACTCAAGATTCGTAAGAGCCTAAAAATTATTTCGAAGTTAATAACAAACCACTTACAACGATAAACCGTTTATATTCATACTTACATACAATTGAACTGTTCTCGATACTGGAACGACTTGCTGACCATCATTGTTGTGTATGCTATAAAGTGTTTCCTTGGCAATGGTGTAAATGCACAATATCGCGCCCTAATAAATAGTATCAAACAGGCGTGTGCTCAAAATAAGTAGGTAAATATTATTATTTGCAAAAAATACTTACATTTCAGCAAAGTATGTCGTATGTTGCCAGCTTAAAAATACTACGTGTTTGTTGTCACATTTAAATTTTGCATCTGGGATCCAAAATCCTGTTGTTTTATTAAGCGTGGGGCATTCTTTCGTATTCATATGCACCACATTTAATTTATCAATTAATTTTAAACGCTTGATAGTGATATATGTTGCAGAATTCTTTTTAACACAAATTACAAAGTCAGAATTATGATAAAGTTGCATGATATCACGGAATGGTGCATCGACTTTCTTGACAGCTAACAACGAGTCAATGAATGCACCGTACGCCGAATAGAAAATAACGAGCAGGAAACCAAAAAAAATCATAATTAATTTTGTGGCCCACATGTGGTTGGTTAGATCCGTGGTCATCCCTTGGCTCAAAATTAATGAGACCACATCGAAATGGTTAAATTTGAATTTGTTTATAATCTTTTGAAAAATCCAAATCGCCAAAAATATTCCGATAAAAAATGAAACAAATGTTAACCATAGTGGAACGGTAAATGTTTCGATAAAATATACTGATGATTTTTGATAGTCCCAATTTTGAATCCAGAGTAATTTATTTTGCCTAATAATCGGTAGCAACGAACGTTCCAGTGGACAGTTCGCCACAGCATATGGACTAAAATAGTTTTTTTTTGAAAGAGCCGTGGTTTCTATCAACGCGCTGATTGCTTGGTGCTTTTCACCAACCAGTTTAATCTGAAACGCTTTTAACAAAATTCTAGTAATATGGTAAGTCGAAGGAATGGCTGTCCCAGTTGATCCTACTACTACAAATTCGTCACTCATATTACGCGGTCCATAATAATGCGTTTGATATTTATGATTAAACAGTGATATGACATCGTTTGTTGATTCATCAAAATAGAATATGTGAGTTGGTCGCCAAACTTTATTTATCGAACGCCAAAATTTGTCCGATTTTGTTGAATAGAACATTTTTATTGAGTCGATATTCTTTTATTCACTGTTGCACAAGAACTACCTGTTTAGTTTATAATTTTATTCAACTTTCGTACTAAATTCTTGTACAAAACAATTTTAATATAAAATAATATTAAATATCGATTCCAATTTACAAATTAATTTCAAATACAATTTTAATTCAATTCTAAATTTTATTGAAAATAAATCCCTCAGGTATATTAATGAAATTACTTTCCACCAATAAATCAAATAACGGGTTAACGATTATTGTTTTTCTATTATGTAATATCGAAGATTACGTTGACACACGTGACAAATAATATACTCTCTGATAAACATTTACATACAATTTAATTCGTGTAGCAACACTATGTAGCACACTTTTGTCTGTAAAATTTATGCTTTGAACTCACAGACAAAACGTCATGTGAGTACTACTTTGTCCTATACGCCATTTGTAAAATTTTACAGGAATCGAATTTTACAGTTGAAACAAAAAAACGTTTACCTTCCCAATTAAATTTCCAATGGTTGTTAATTTTCATATAAAGACCTGACATTTCGTTATATAGTTCAATAATAAAAATGGAACTAGAACTAATGCTGGAGCTCGAAAAAAATGTTGAATAAAAAATGCCAAAAATGGATATAGAACAGTTTCTATGTACATGTTAAATAGATTTATTTTATTTTTACCATAGTTGAAGAAACCATTGGATATGGGATGCAAAAAGAAAAAGTAAAAGAAGAGAATATTGTATAAAAAAAAATTTACTTTCAAATTCATTTATTAGTAGATGTACTCGTATTTTTTAAATAAAACATAGCACTTAAAAATGTATATTATTAAAAAAAATTCAATTTTTATAAAACATTAATATGTAATAATATTTAAGTCGGATTAAGATCTCTAGTTTAATATTGTATTTTATTTTTGTTTTGTTTGGTTGGGGATTTTTAAAATACCCAGATAGAACTGCTGATCCATGGCATGTAATCAAACATGGACAGGAGAATTTAATAGCTGAACGGTTGATAGCTTTGTCATTTCAATTATATTTTTAGGTTTGGTTGTTGTAGCAATATTTTTAGATTTGCCTCGCCGGTTTGTTCAGATCGCAACATTTTTTGAGCAAGATGAGAATTGGCTGTTATAGTT
The DNA here is from genome assembly GCA_963556165.1 of Tipula helvola. Taxonomy (NCBI): domain Eukaryota; kingdom Metazoa; phylum Arthropoda; class Insecta; order Diptera; family Tipulidae; genus Tipula; species Tipula helvola. The sequence goes on along the minus strand of OY744481.1, from coordinate 242,554,527 downwards.
CTTTACTGCTTCAGTCTGGCGTCTGTAGTACATGCCACAAGGGTTAATTGAAAATATATATATATTTTTTTTTTGTGCATAGAATTCATGTTGCGCGTGTTGTATTAAATATTTATTTATGTACTACATAAAATTTGTACTGTAAGTACTTCTCCGCGTGGCGTTTATTCTATTTTCCCGTTGAGCTGATTTTTGATTTTGATTGATGCATGAGGCGTCATATTTTTTTTATTTTTTTTAAAATCATTTTTTTTTTGGAAAAAATACGGATAGTCAGTCAAGTTTGGAGGTGGAAAGAGATTGGTCGAAAATTCAAATTAATTCGACGATTAGTGTAGTGATTTTATTATATAAATGCCAAACTAATTATATAATAAGACATTTATTTATTTTGGTTTAAAGTTAAATAAATAAAAAAATGTTTATTTTATAAAAAAAAGCGAGAATATAAAAGTCAGACTTTGTAAAATTATATAAATTGTGCTAAAGGAAAATTAATTTAAATTTAAGTTAATTGTTTAAAAAAAAAATATTTTTCTCTTTACCCATGTGGTTTGTAAATAATAAATAAAGGAAATTCGTTTTGTTGTTGTTTTTGGATGAAGAGCTTAAATAAAAAATAAAAATTATTATTAAGAAATCATCATTCATCCATGTATAAGGTGTACCTTTTTGGATTTAATAAAAAAAAATGTATTGTATAATCAATTAACAATAGTAATCCGATAATTGTGTCTTAATTGTCATTTTAAAGAAAAAAAAAAAAGGGAAAAAACACAGTGAATTATTAAATCAAACTATTTTATTGATTAAAAGCAAAAGTGATTGAACGGGAAGATTCGCGTGAAGTTTATCCTAAACTATCCTAAAAAAAAAAAAAAAAAAAAAAAATAGGATTGTTTAGGAAAACTTCACGTGATTGCACAAATGTGTGAAGTTTTTCCTAAATTTAAATAGCTTTGCATGTGTTCGTGATTATTAATTTACGTAATTCGGATTAACCGATAATCAGCATTATATAAAGAAGAAAACCCGATTCGAATTACATAGTTTATAAAATAAGTATGGACTGAAATGAGCCCAAAATGCTAAGTATAATTTTGAATAATTGTGGATGTAAATTAACCAGAAAACAATCATTTTGCAAGTTATGTATACAGCGTGAAATTATTTAGTATAACAAGACCATAATTGTTTCCGTTTATGTATTGTAGTTTACCAATTCTTAGACAAATTGGCCTAAAATTCTAAATTTGTTTTTATTAATAGAAAAACACCATCAATCCTCCTGGATGCAGAATTAATGGGCCGACTCAACTTATATGTCAGTTGGGTGGGAGATATCCAATGTGTATGTGGTCTAAGTAAAACAGTCAGAATATCTTTTCAATCGCACTAGCTGAAAATTTGAAACAAACAAAATCAAAATTCAAGATCATTCAAAATAATTTTGGAAAATATTACCATATCATGCTTTGACTAATCGTATCGTTGAGGTTTTAAGTTATCCCGCAGCATGGCTTATAAACTATAAGTTAACTTATATTTTCAATTGTGGAAACTTGAAACAAACCAAATTCTAGGTCACAGGCTACACTTTGCTAGGGAAAATGATTGGGGCTTGAACCTGATTGGCGCCAGTTTTATTCACCGGTGAATTGAGACTTTGTTTTGTGGTGTTCTAATGTGCGAGAACGAGTATGGGGTATGGCAGATTCAGCGAAAGGGTTCGAGGCAGATCAGTCATGGTATGGGAATTTCGATGGTACACTCAAAGAAAAATATAGGTGAGAATTACATTTTTCGAGGTAAATATTACAGTTTTTTCGTAAATATACAACATACAAAATTTTTTGTACAATTTAGAAATTTACTAAATATTATACATTCTATAAAAAAAATATTGTAAAAAATACAACAAAAATTCTCAAAGTAACAAAATACTTTGTGAGATTTCTAAATTCTTTTTTAAAAATGACGGAAAATCTTTAACGGTAATTAACATTTTGTAAAACTTAGAAAATGAAATAGTTAAATTAAGAAAGAACATTGTGATATTGGTAAAATAAACGTAATTATTACAAAATGAAATTGTCAGTTTCAAAACCATTTTTATTAATCATCCAAAATGAGTTTTATTTTAACAAAAATTTGTTTTGTGAATTTAATGAATTATCGTAAAGTTAAAAAAAAAATTTATGTAAATCACAGAAATGTTTTTGGGTTTTGTAAATATAACAAAATATTTTATAAGATTCATACCATGGTTTGTGATATATATATATTATAAGGCCACTGTAGCGAATAAAAAAACAAATTATTACTTTTTATTTAATATTTATTCACAGACTTAATTCACAGTTTTTCTTTATTTGTAGGATTAATTCAGTATTCAAAAATTCTCCAATTTTCTAATATTTTATCTTCAATTAAATTACATATTAAACGCTACATACTACTAGTAGCAATGGCTGGATGGATTTCTGTTTATCCATTTCATTGTGGAGTTTTTCCTCCAACCCTTCCGCCGTTGCACCAACTAGAATAAAGCTGTTTTGTGAGTCTTGAACGCAAAATCGAATATGAGCTTTCTTGTTGATGTCCATTCGTACTTCCATTGAGGTTGGCAGTAATAGGTGATGTAATAAATGAAATAAAGCTGCTGCTTGATCATCTGCCAAAATTAATAAAATTTTTACTTAGTATAAATAGCACCTACAATACGACCGAGTTTAATCGTAGAAATAGTATAAAGGTTAAATTCTGCTTTATAAAATTTGTTTCGGTACTAGATTTATCTAAGTACAATATATTATTAAATTTTTTGATTATCTGAAGACATTACTAAATCAATTTATCGTATGAATTGTTAACGGCCTTTCATTTAAAGATTTTTAATGCCTGAACAATTTCAACATGGAATATGATACCCACTTGAATATTATTTATTCGTATATATAACATTTTTTCTACATACTTACTTTCATTAAAATTATCTTTTAATTTTAAAACTGCCAACAAATTCCTATTTGCTGCCCCTTTTACTTTTTCATCCATGATCGGTTTTATTTTGAGCAGAAAGCTGCAAAATTAACCTCAATGCTATTTCCCTTGTAAGGCGCCTTAAAATCCGTTTCAAGCAAATTTCTTACCAATTTATAGCCAAACGGTTTTTTATATTGCGGCCATTTTCTGAAAAGTTCTTCGGTAGAAGCCCAGCTTTTATTTGTTTATGTCGAGACGAGATACTTTTTACCCAATGTATTTCCATTTCAGCCCATGTACAATTGTCTTCCAACAAAGCCTTCAAGCTTCCTTTGCATTGATAGTCGTCTTCAAGTTCTGGTAAAGAAGAAATAAAAAATTAGTATTTATATGGTAAATCACCATATCATATTAATATTATGTATTATGTATTTGTATATTCCCTTTTGTTACATCTACTGAGGCTGATGTCAATTTCAGCGTCTAAACCAATAAATTATGTTAGTGATAAAAAATTTGGAAAAATGGTTTTGCAATTAATGAAACTAATAATTATTTAATAAAATAAATGTTTATTTTGGTTGAACATACTTATTTCAAAAAGATATGTAGTTTAATTGCATTGTGTAGAATGTGGTTACTATAACTGGATCGTTTATTCGAGAAAGGGCTCATGTCCACTTTTTCAAATTATTCAGGAAATAAAAAAAACTATATATTGCCAACAAAAATAAGTTTAGGAGGGAATTTGAGTTCGTTTGTTGAAAATGTAAGTCGCTATGAAGTGATAAGCTGAATTTCAAGACAAATTTGTCAATTATTTCAGTTTTTATGCTCATTTTAAAAGCATGGGCATGAGCCCTTTCTAGAATAAACGAATCGTTTATTCTTGAAAGGGCTCATGTCCACTTTTTAAAATTTGTAATTTAGGGCTTTTTGCAAGTCACATATTTTTTTAAATATTTATTACGTTTACAGTATCAAATGCTCTTTGAGAAGGTTCTGGAATATGGCCATGAAGTTCTGGATGAAGTTCTGGAATATGGCCATGTATGATGGAACTTGTACAATGAAAATGGGATTCTAAACTGATTTTTAGATGAAGTTCTGGAATATGGCCAAGTAGGATGGAACTTGGCTATTTATCAACCGATTAGGATGAAATTCGACAGGTACAATTAAAATGGGATTCTAAAATAATTTTTAGACGAAGTTCTGGAATATGGCCATGTATGATGGAACTTGGCTATTTATCAATTGATTAGGATGAAACTCGAGAGGTACAATGAAAATGGGATTCTAAAATGATTTTTAGACGAAGTTCTGGAATATGGCCAAGTAGGATGGAACTTCGTTATTTCTCAACCGATTAGGATGAAATTTGAAAGGTACAAGGGGAATTGAGATTTAAAAATGATTTATAGATGTAGGTCTGGAATATGGTCAAGTTTCATAATATTTGACCATATTCCAGAACTTCCTCTAAAAATCATTTTAGAATCCCATTTCCATTGTGCATGCTCAATTTCATCAAAATTGGATAATAAATGGGCAAGTTCCTTTCTAATTGGCCATATTCCAGAACTTCCTCTAAAAATCATTTAAGAATCCCATTTCCATCGTACATGCTCAATTTAATCGAAACCGGTTAATAAATGGCTAAGTTCCTTCCTAATTGGCCATATACCAGAACCTCCTCTAAAAATCATTTACGAGTCCCATTTCCATTGTGCATACTCAATTTCATCAAAATCGGATAAGAAATGGCCAAGTTCCTTCCTAATTGGCCATATTCCAGAACTTTATCTAAAAACCATTTTAGAAACCCATTTCCACCGCCCACGTCAAATTTCATCAAAATCGGTCAAGAAACAGGTAAGTTCCACTTTAATTGCCCACTTTTTAATCTTGTATCACAATCATAGTTTTATAATAATAAATATTGAACAGAAGTTCTCATCTTACCAGTAACAGGAAAAAAAATGTTTTTAACAGACCCGTTATGCCAGTATAATTTGTAGCTCTTATCAATTTTTTTTGAGTAGTGAAATTTTTTCTTATTGATATTTTGGATAATTATCAATAAATGGAGTCGATTATTGATAAGTTAAAACTTTTGGTGCAACAGAACTACGAAAAACTTATCAAAAACCTCAAACTTATCGCTTATCAAAATATTACTTATCATTTATCATTTCGCGAATTGGTCCAACATAATTTTGATAAGTGAGTGCTTATTACTTAGTAAAACTCAATAAAATACTTATCAAATTTAAATTTAGTGCAACAGAAAATTATCAAAAATTATGATAAGTTGATAAGTGATAAGTAGTTGTTGCAATAGGGCCCAGGGCATTACTCTTAAAAAAACCGATACGCATTATGGCACTAAATAGAATAATTAGCGAAACTGAGTTTACTCAAAACTAACACAAATGTCTATACAAGCCTTGCAGTCTCTACACATAGGATATATTGCGGTAGATTAGTTTAGTGATTTGTCGCTATATACTACTGTGGCCAAAACGTAAAGCCAGTTTTTATTTATTTCAAAAAATATTTATTTATTCTTCTGTATTTCGTCGCCTTCAAAGTAATCCCCTCCCGACACAATACACTTATGCTAACGTATTTTCGAATTTTCGAAACAAGAATTAAAGTCGCCTTCCGGGGTAGCCTTCAAAGCGCGTAGCGATTCACGTTTTATATCTTCTATCGTCTCAAAATGATTTCCCGCAGTAGTCGTAGTCGTCGGTAGAGTTTCGGGAATAGCCAGAAGTCACACGGTGCTAAATCAGACAAATACGGAGGTTGTGGAACGATATGGATCGAATTTTTGGCGAAAAAGTCACAAGAACGAGCGCAGTGTGAGAAGGTGCAATATCGTGGTGCAAATACCAAGAATTGTCTGCTCACAATTCTGACCTCTTCTTGCGAACAGCGTAACGCAAACGACGCATAACACTCAAATAATACTATTTGTTGATGGTTTGGCCGGGTGGAAGGAATTCTGAATGGACAACACCACGATAATCGATGAAAACTGTCAACATGGCCTTAAACACTTTCACGGCCTTCTTTGAACTGCTTTATACCATTTGTAAACATTCCTTTCCGACAAATCATGGTCCCCGAGGGCTTTCTGCAACATTCTTAACGTTTCTGCACCCGAAATTTCATTTCGCAAGCAAAATTTAATGCAACTTTTCTTTGCTCATTATGATTAGAAATTGTAAAAATCCGAATGCACTTTTAGCGTCATACAAAACCAAGCGTAAAACAAAAACTGATGAATGTTTTGAAATAAAATTTGTCACAGATGTATATCACAATACTGCACAGTAGTATAAGCATGTTATAAAATAAACGAAAAAGTAAAAACACAACAATATTTTACTTTTTAAATATTAGTTTAGTATTTAAAGAGCACATGTCCTGGACATGAGCCCTTTCTAGAATAAATGGCATTTTTTTTGCAAGGTAGGTGCTGTTCCATTAACCATATGGTAATGTCGTCTTGCCATAAAACGTATATACCTGTCTGTGATACAAAACCGTCATAATACTAATTTTGACAAAATGTGGACATGAGCCCTTTCTCGAATAAACGATTCAACTCTATATTTAATTAAATTATAATAGTTGATAATACACATTAAACAGTTTAGGCGTGTGTTTTTAGATATTCATAGAGGATTTTATTTATTTTGGAGTAGCGATGCCAAAACCAAACAAAAGTAAGAGCTAGAATGTAATTCTACGGCTTAGATACATAAAATAGTAAAACCGTTCATTTATCAACACATTTATGTTAGGTTTGGCAAAAACACAAATATGTACATGTATAATATTTTCACATTTTAAATTTATTTTTTCATTTATTTATCCACATTTGGCACAATGCAATTAAATTTCATATTATACACTTTTAAACATAACCAGATAACTTATTTAATTAAATTTGAAAATTGGCTTAACTGAGAAAATTTTCGTTTATTTATTTTTGGTTATAATAAAATTGAATCGATTCCAATATTAATTAAAAAATTATCCATAATATTTCAAAATATTGTCCACACTTTTCTATACAATGATCAACTCTCTTACACTAAACCTGCTTTCTTTCTTTATGGAACAAGTTTTCAATCTTTAATGTTTCACCACTAAACATAAACTGATTTAATTTTATTTATAGCAAAAAATAAATTATGTTCTACAAGTTTACAAAAAACTTGTGTAAGGTACGATTCTCTGTAAAATTTACAAAATGTAGCGAAATAATAACAAATATTTTGTATTTATGACACAATTTTAATAAAGTGATAGAATACTTTATAAATTTTACAGAATCATTTGTAGAAATCAATTACTTATTTGTTATAAACACATTAATTTTTGTAAATTTTACAACTGAATTCCCAAATACCATTTACACAAAATTTTGTAAATTTTACAAACATTTTTGACTTTTACAAAATATCTTTATAATTTATAAAATTTTACTAAAATTTCAAATGCCAACCGCCATAATTGGTTTTTTGATAAAACTTAACTACTTTTCTGCCTAAAATCCTCCCAACCCTCTAATCGTATATCATCCCTAATTTATCAAACAAGCAATTGAATGAATGGTTTCCTCGATTTGTGAATGTATGAAAAAATGAAAAACGAATTCCCGAACCTCTACTCTAATCTCTAATAGAGTAATTGATATTTACAATAATTTTGGGTTTAAGCTAATCCAATCAATAATTCCTTCAAAAATTGTCTTATTACCAAGTCGACATTTCAATTATACTGACATTAATCAAAATATGTACTAATTGAATTTAAATTTAAATTATATTAAAAGTTTGGCTTAAGAAACAATTTGTGCTATGAAAAATGCTTATAAACTATTAACTTCCCATTTTTGCATATCGACAATTAGGTACATACATAGATTAGTTTATGATAGACGATTAATATCAGCTAAACGACATTCATGGTCAATATTTTCATGTTGCCGCTGATGCTTTAGCCGTTTAGATTTATAAAACTACAGTTTTATAAATCTAATAAACTATTTTGGTAAATGATACTAAATAGATTTGAATTTCACAATTGTGCAATTTCTAGTTATGCAATTTACAAAAAAAGTAAATTTTCAAAATAAATTCTACAAAATATTTTGTAAACTGCATTTTTTTGTTTCCTTTATCGTAAGTAATACTAACAATTTTTTATTACAATTTATTGGTAATTTTGTGATAATAAATAATTTTTGCAATGAACTTATAAATATAAATATACATTTAACAAAATTTTAGTAAACATAATAAAAATAATTTGTAGTTTAACATATTTTTATTTTTAATTTAATTAATAAAAAAAAATTATAAAACCTATTTAATAAATTAATAGAAAACTTAATAAATTTTACATAAATTTGGAAGAAATTAACAATTTTATCTTAAATTTAAAAATTTATTTTGTAAGCACTTTTACAAAATGATTCTGTAAATTTAACTGGTAAAATTTTTTTGAGTGTAAGATGCACGTAGCTTTACTTGGTTCCAACGGGATCTATAACGGCCGTTCGCTATATTAACGAAATATGATGATTTTGTTGTTGTGTTACGGCCGCATTATTTAAATAGCTTGAGCAGTCCTGATATACATGATTTTGAGTAGTAGTACGTGTAATTAGGAATTTGTACCATCCGAATAATATTACTCATACAAGTAAAGTTCATTGAACTTTATTTTATTTCGGTCGTTCTCTCATCAACTGGTAAATGGTATATTTCCCCTATGATATATAATAATTACTCAAGAAGAAAATCGTTATCAGTGTAGATGTAATGGACTGTTAAGTGGTAAAGAGATGTAATCATTTGAGATCACGATGATCAATTTGCATTTTGCAAATACATTATTGAGTTTTGATTTAGTATTGTTGAGGCCGTCGTTCTAAATTCATTTAATTAGTGAATATAATAAAAAGTGCAGTATAGCACAAATTAATTAATAATAAATATTTTAAGTGATTTACCCAAAATGTCTAACTGGTGAGCTTAAAATTTTGTTAGTTATTGCTTTTTATTGGTGTTTTTTTCATTTAATCGATATTACTATAGTATTTATCACGTAATAGAGTTTTCCGTTGGCATGTGAAATTTTGGATTAGTGGCGAGAAAATAAAACGATTGTTCTGGTGATTTCTCTTATTAGAACGGGTGAGTTAATCTAATCTATATTGTCAGTACCGCCGTAGAACTGATACCGGCTTACCATCATCAATATAAGAATATTAAACAGCATATTAAATTTTTGTTAGTTATAAATTAGGAATTAGGAAAGACTTAATACATAAGGAGACATTTGGAAAATTTATTATGCCAATAAATTGACATTTGATTATTTTAGAAAAATTTATTTAAAACTAATTATGTACATACATAAACGCATATTTTAGATTGCCGAAAGACGGGGTTACGAGAGCTTAATGGATTGTAGGAGCCATTTGCGGTGCAATATCAAAAAAGATGTTATTCCTAAGTTATTCAAGTTAACAGAATGTATTAACAACATGTCATCGAGGACGAAACATGAAATGCCACTTAGAAACTTCCTCACTCGAATAGCAATATGTAGTTAAAAATACATACATTTAATCTGATGTACAAATTACAGATTATTAAAATAATAAATATGTATTTTATAAGTTTCCTAAATAATTTCTTTCATTTAAAAGTAATACATAAGAATTATAAAATAAAATTAATTAAAAAAAATAATGTGTTTTTATTTTATATGAAAAATGAGTACCCTTCTTTTTAAGAGTTTTGCCTACGTCTTTTGATCACTCCAATGCTTCACCTACTTTTGACAGATGTGTAGAACGAAAACAATTTTGTTCGTGATCTATTCTTTTATATTCTTATATCGATGAACACGTCCGACCAACTTTGTTTCAACCAACAAGCATACACACGTACATACCAACTTTCAACAAAATTGAACCAACCGTCCCCGACCAAATTGGATCGGGTCTCCTACCCATTAAAAAAAACAACGAAGGAGTTCACCCTCAACTCAGAAATCCCTCCATAAAGACGGATGTTGTTCGCTCAGTATTTAAACTAATACCGTAGACAGATACAAAGTTAATCGCGATTTTCAATTATCCCGATTGTCAAAAATCGCGTTGTGGAAACGGAATAATCCGGTTTGTTGTGAAAATTCTGTAATGACAGTCGTTTATCATTACACGGTCTTCAGAAATACCGGATTATTTCGTTTCCACAACGCGATTTTTGACACGGGATGAATGAAAATCGCGATTAACTTTATGTCTGTCTACAGTATAAGCTACACTTTTGGTTCAAAAAGTCAATAAGTTATTCGATTTTGAATTTGGAGGACGAACCTTACTGACATTATTTGCGCATGAGCAAAGTACAGTTCTGTTAAGTTAATCACCTAAACCTGCCAATAGACAGCAATCTTGTTCAAGATTCCATAGTAGTAAATGGTGATCAGTTTAAATATATAAAATAGAGCGGTTATATTTGGGCGCAATGTTGACCGTAAAATCATTGCAATTGGAAAGACTGTAGCGCGAAACCCCCCATAACCAAACTCACCAACAGCATGAGCTTGAGCAATACTATTAAGAAAGCGTACCGATTAAACAATTTTAAAATTATTATTTTATTATGTATCAATGTATATGTGCAATTTTCACAGCTCGCTATTTCCATTTAATTTGTTTACACTACACAAGCATAATTTGTTGTCCTTTTACTCGTATGCAATTTTCATTTTCAAAAACACTTGCTGCTGCGGCCATATACAGCAGATATTTTCAGAACAACATAAATGAAAGTAGGCGGTTTTTTTAGATATTTCTTTTGTATTCGGCTCACAATGTTTTTGAAATGCCGGATATAATGTTGTATATTGCATGTGTATGCGTAGATTTTGCATTGATCTTACGTTTTATTTAATTTTTGTTCTTGTCGATATTCACACATACGAGCAATATTTTTTGTTCGGCACTTTTGTTTCCGTAACCCGATTTCTATACAATTTTTTACTTACTCCAACCGCTACAGACGTTTTCACATCAAAAAACCTAGGCAGCCTTGTTATGTTAATCAATATTATATTTTAAGAAGCTTTTCTTTTGTCGAATAGAGCACATGGCCTAATCGTAACGCAGCTACGTTTATACCACAAATTAATATATACAGATGCTTTATGGCTAAGAAATTTATGAAATTTTACTAAATCACTGATACAAGCGACAATTGTGTGAGTAAAAAAAGAAGTTTGCCATGTTACCCATTGTCTTGGCTAAGAAGTATAAATCTTTACTAATTATAATTATAATATTCAGTGTCTGCATCTAGCGTAAATATTATTCGTTTTGTCAATGTTTTGTTCTTGCATATCTCTAACAATTTCATGAAAAAACCCGATTCATATTAAAACTGAAACAAACGAAGTGCACGTATGATTTGCTTAAGTACGTATTTATTACATCTATAGTATGCATAGATACAATACATACATATTTAGCTTTCAGTGCATTTTGTATTTTACAATTTGGTTTTTGAGAAATTTTCATAAATAAAATAAATGTATGCCGGATAAAAACAAAACAAAGAATACGAGTAGGGCTAGATAGGTACGTATGTACGCACAACGTATTCTGATTTATAGTTTATTTGAATTTTGAATATTCAAGCTAAATATTGTTGTTGTTGTTACGAAAGTAAATTATAATCATGTTCGGAAAGTGAGCGACTCCAAATGTTGTCCTTAGTCGTGAGCAATTACTCATCATCATCAACAATAAGCATTACCTTTAAATATACATTTGGATAGTTTGGTCATTAGGCTTCATGCCTTACGTATATAATATATTATCGAAATGCCACGAACCTCTCATGCCACGAGACCACCTACCCGATGGATGGACGACGTTGGAAGAGACCGTGTGTGGCGTTCTCTTGCGGCGGATCGAATTATTTGTCAAATCCCTTCATGGGAAGTAGCGCCAGCGGAAGAAGAAGAACTCTAACGAGAGAACGGCTCATCTACTGATAGGAACAATTCTGGTGTCAATCGGTGCGTAAAGAAACAGTGACCGGTAATTAATTTTCAATTAAAATAAACAATCGCAACATAAATTTTAATTCAAATTTCAAACTACAAAAAAGCCATTTGCAATGCTTAAGACCACTGTAGCGAAAGCTCGCCTCATCTGAGCGGAGCAATTCTGTGTAAATATTTGCGTAAACGAACAATGGCGATTAATTAATTTTACATTAAATAATAAATCTACTTGAAGCTAATAATAATATAGATTTTTACAAACAATTATTTACAGACTATCATTATTCTCACTGCGTATAAACGTTACACGCAAACACTTGGCCATGTAGACGACACAGATTTTTTTATTTGAGAAGTTGCGGCTATAGTGTGAGCTTGTTCTTTTATTTACACATAACTATTTCAACTACTAATAGAATGCAAAAATGCAAGAAATTTATCGAAACTAAAAATAATGCTTTGTAAATCGAGAACGATACAGACCTAATAAAAGTAGTATCAAAATGAATTATAAGTCAAAAGTGGTAAACTTTTTAAGAAATCTTGCATAACATATAATTATAAAATTTTATTTTTTTAAATATACATCATTAAAGTTTTGCGTACGTTTACATAAATAATGAATGAATTATAATGAAGTTTGATATACATAAATGTACGAAATTTCATCTTAAGAAAATAAATGAAATTAGAAACATGGAGTGTCATTAACCCTCCGAGAATACACAGGGTCGATCGCTTGAAAATGTTTTGAAAATTGGCGGCCCTGATTCTATCTAGCTATAGTTTTCGGTAGTAAATACATGTTAAAATGGTCCCTTTGTAAAGCGTAACACATAGTAGGCGTATGGCATCATTCGAAGTTCGTGCAGGGTCGTTCTGACCCTGTTGTGAATCAAGCATCGGTTAACTCCGAAAAAAAAAATTATTTGAGGTGATATCATTGAGGAAGTATTTTAAATAGAGGGAGATTTTGTATGACTAAAATATGCAAAGGTAAATAATTTCTGTTTCGTTTGGAAATTTTGGTTGCCAAGTAGTGAAAAGAATAAAAAACGTGAAAAGAATAAATGGAAGAACCTTGTGTACTGGCAAGTATGAAGCGGAAGGATATTTGCTGCTATAAGGAAACTTGTCTTTCACCTACTTACTCCAGACTTGTAAGAAAACTAAAAAAATCCAAACTGCGTTCTGAATATTCAAAGGCATTCAGATTATTCTTCATCAAAAACCAGCTGCACCAGAAGATGATGACCGCAATTACAAAAAAGAGCATGATGTTCAATTTGCCCTTACGCGAAGGATAAAAAAACTAAAATTAATTGTCCGCCTTGCTTGCGTCCGATGTGCGATGAACATCCTGCCTATCTGTATGATTGTGCCGGAAATGAATAAATAAGTTAATAATTATCACACATCATGTAATTGATAGAATATGTATAGTGAAAATAATATCTCAGCGAAACTCATTTTTTCATCGTTGTGCGCAGCCAACAGTGAAGTAGTTAAAATAAATTAAAAATTCAGAGAAGGGTCGGCTGATTAATAGTTTTAAAAACAAAATAAATTATAAATAAAGATATGTGAAATTTGATTCCATTACATAATGTAATTTATATTGAAAAATATTAAAAATTCTCATTATTTTATAGGTAAATTCTAAAATAACATGTGAAATGAAAAAATATAAAAAATATTAACAACACCACTGGATATGTAATGTTATACCCATTTAAGGTACAAACTAGGCATATTTAGAAAGAAATGTCATTTTTCGTGTTAAAACAAAACAATAAAAAAACTCGATTTTAAATTTCAATTTGTTCGAGGCAAGCTAATGACATTAAAATTATCTTAATTGTTATCAAAAGTTCTAGTGCTAGTGTGTTATCTAAATTAAAATTACATTAATTATTGTGAATAAATTTGAGGAAAAACATAATTCAAAATATACAAATTCTAACCTCAAAATGTAAACAAATTAGCCTAAATACATCGCTGTGTTTGCGCCATTTGTTTTGATGCGCAAGAGCTGTCAGAATTTCGCTGAGATATTATTTCGTCCCTCTAGTAATGAAACAGCGTATAAGAAAAATAGTGGTTTTAAAATAATTTGCATTTAAATGTTTTTTGAAAAAACTTTTTAAAATAAAATCGTTTATTTCATAGAAAATTAAATTTTTTTTAAAATAAAAGATTTTATTTCAAAAAGTTTTTTCAATAAACATTTAAATACGAATTATTTTAAAACTACTATTTTTCTTATACGCTGTTTCATTACTAGAGGGACGATTTCCACTATACGTGTGTGTAGTAAAAAATCAATTTTTTCTTTAATTTTTTCACAAAAATGTTCAATTTTTCTGACGTTAAAAATCATCTTCGTCACCAAGCAAAATAAATACATACCTAGAAACACTAAAGTACAAACATTTTCTCGATTATACTACATTTCCAGAATACACATACGGGTCAACTTTTAGCCAGAAATATTGAAAAATATACAAAACGCATTTGCTATGCAAATTACGTTTTTGTCAAAAAAAAAAATATTTTCGATTATTTTTTTTGATTATGTAAGTAATTTCATCGACACTTTTAAATTATGTTAATTGATTTATCAATGTTTTAAGAGCATCTGAGAATTTTTTCAAGCTGATCGCTTACACCAATTTAAAATGGTAGACGGTCAAAAAGTGTCTAGGGTCAGATTGACCCAGAGTGTTCTCCGTGATTAAAAAACTAGGTGTGTTCTCGGAGGATTAACTTATTCGTTTGTTCATATTCTCTACATACAATTCTTTGGTACAATTATAAAAATTTTGGTTCCTTAATGAAACTGCGAGATTCACTTTGTATACCTTTAAATTTGTACCAGAATATTCATGTAAAATTGGATGAAGTTTTACATGCAAATTTGCTAGAAACACGTAAAATTACCGCTCTGTAAGTGTAAAAAAGTGCTGGAATTTGTTCGTAAATCTCTACAATTCACGTAAAATTACACGTTTTTTCCATTTTGGTTGCTACGTGACTTTGATAGTGAATTTATGACTTAAAAAGTATGGCAATTTTGCCCATTTCCAAAAACACGTAATATTTAATGAAACTTTTTTACTGTTTAGCTTATAAAACACCTTATAGAGACTTCTTGTAAATCGACATCCAAATTAAAATTGTTTTTCGGGTTTATCAGA
This sequence comes from Tipula helvola, assembly GCA_963556165.1. NCBI lineage: Eukaryota > Metazoa > Arthropoda > Insecta > Diptera > Tipulidae > Tipula > Tipula helvola. The sequence continues at coordinate 242,539,240 of OY744481.1, read as the reverse complement.
AATATCAGTTTCAATGATCCCATCTTCTACGAAATTTCATCAATATCGTCAAACATAAGCTCGCTGAACTCAAAATTTTGCTAATTTTCGTTATAAATTTTATTTTCGATTCATCGGGCCACGTTTTTGATTTTGACCGCATATTCAGTAAAACTTAGTTTAACTGTTTGGCGTTTTCATTTATGCTTAAAATGGTCGTTGATATTTAATAATTTTATCGCGCTTAATTTTCTGGTCGTAATTTTTACATTTTAGGTGTAATAGAAAAATTGGCACACTATGAGGATTTCCCCAGATTGTTGAAAATTGACTCAATATTTTACGATGTTAGATCAAAATTACAAAAATTTTTTTGGCGTTCTATGAAGTTAATGTCTGATTCTAATTTAGCCTTTGAACGGCTGTAAGTCTTTATAAGTGCAATTGGATGTAAATAGAAATGTTACAAATGCTGCTTTCGTTTTGTTATACAATAAAATTGTTACCACTGAAGAACTACTCGACTTCTCGTCATAACTCTCATATTAGTACTGAGAGTAATTCCAGAAGTAACAGTATGATTAACCGAAGGAGCATTATTAGATGAAATAAGATTGTGGGAACAGAATTTTGTTTTAATTTACCCGTAGAATAGCAACACGGTTCGAAATGTTTGCACATATTTTGACAAATTTCAAATCGTTATTTTATAAATTACAATTGGAAATTCATTCGTTATATTTTGGGTTTTTGATGGTCAATCTTAATAATCGGATATTATGCCGATTTGTAGATTTGCAACGTGCAACCGACACTTTCTTCCAGATTTACGCGAATTGGAATTCAATTTCAATTAAAATTTATTAGATTTTATTTACTTTTAACGATCCGATCTCAAAGTTCAAAATAAATATTGCATAATAAAAACATACATACATACTACAAAAGAATGTTTAAAACTAATCCAAAATTATTCTGTATTTATGTAAATACGTATTCAATTCATCATTTTGACATACATTATTACATGCTCTGGATCAGCGGCGTAACTACATGGAAGCAAACCCCGCACGGCGGGGGGGGGGGAGGGGGGGGGCGCCACAACGATGGGAGCCCGCAACGCGGGTCCCGTGATCTTTGCTCTTGTAATGAAGAACTGTTTTATACGCTCCACAATATGAAGTCAAAATTTAACAATAAAAATTAAATTTTGGTTTAAAATGTTGTATGCAGCCAGACAAATTTGTGGAAATGATCTCGTGAAGTCTGCAGGGGCGATACTAGAGAAATATAAAGACGACCTATTAAAAGAGTTCAGAGTTATCATCAATACTTGAATTCACTGAAGTTCTAATAATAAAATTTCCTATAGCAGCCTCAAGTGTTTCGCAGGTAATAACATGTTTATTATTGTTTCTTACGTTACCTGTGACGGTCGCAACAGCGGAACGATCGACATTTTTTATTAATCTGAAGGGAAAGATATGCAAGGTGGAGGAAGGGTAGTCTAGGGGCCCACATTAAGTTTTGCGGGCGAGCCCAACATTTGTAGTTACGCCACTGCTCTGGATTAGTGAATTTTGGTTTGTTCTATATTGAATCAAAAACTAACATGCACCAAAATAACACTAACACCTACAATCGTAAGTAGTTTTGCAAAACTGAAAATTGTATATAAATGCTTATTGTATATGTATGTTCTTAGATAGAATTTAAACTTTTCAATAGATCATAACTGTATAAACAATTAATTGAATTTATCCGTAAGTTATATTTTTGATCTAAGTTCATTTTGGAGTAAAAAAAAGTATTTCAAAGATATGCCTACAGACTTTGATGCTTGGCTGTACCTACTATATACACAAACTAAAAGAAAAAGCCCGCAATACGGGATAAAAATATTATTTCTTTTAATTTCCCATAAGAACTAATGTAAATTTGTTCATTTTAACTTAAATATTTATGAACTAAAATTCACTAGAATTGAATAATATTATTCTATAATTTTCGTCCTCAATATATTTAGAATTAATGATTGAAAAATCGTGGAAGAAAATCTCTCTACATTTTCAGGTAGGATGAGAAAATAAAACCACTATTTTTCACTACTTTACAATCACACAATAACATTTTTCTGTATACAGGAAAAAAATTTAAAACAAATCAGGGCTGCCTTGATTTTTATATACAAACACGGCCCTTCACACGACAATCGCCGTATATAGTATAAAAAAAAATAAAAAAGTAATTTATTTGATTTTTGTCATCAATTTT